>VXAB01001748.1:60171-166533 GCA_013399175.1 Odontophorus gujanensis
TTAAAAAAAAAAAAAAAGAATTTTAGAAACAACTGGAATTGTGTCATTGCATATCAGATAAGATACATCTGTCTTGTTCTTGTAACTTGTGAACTTATCAAGAGTTCAGTGTATTTTTTTTTCCTGAAGCTCTGTTACACAGCAGATGGGATGTCTAACATCCTTTTCTATTTAAAACATGCAAGTTCTAATCAACAAGAGGGTTTAGAATGTTAAACCAGCCAGCCATAAGAAATGTGTCACACAGTTTGCTGTCATCCTAATTAATTAGATTGCATTATTTGTTGTCCCCAATGAATTCAGATGAGCTCAATGACTGATAATAGCCTCATTCTTTTCAGGGATTTTCTTTTAATTTTATTCACTTTGATTTAGGAGAGAGTGTGTAGAGGGAAAAACAACCTATCACTAAGTAGTTCAGAAATACACACTTGTGACTTATTAATATGAGCAAACATTTGCCCTGTTACTAAGGTCATTTTAATTTTAAATCTTTCCAGCTAATGTTTCTTGAATAATTACTATTTCAGTAATTATTTTGCACTTTTTAGCACATTTCCAGACATGTTTTGTAATAGAGTTCTTGCCCTTCTGACTATAGAAAGTCTTGATAAAACTATGTGAATGCTGTTTATAATACTGGACAAATAAAATCTAAGGGTTAGTATAATACAAATAGATATTGAATAATAATATAAGAAAGTTAATCAGCTGTTCTCAATCAGGAAAACAGTTAATTGCTTTTTGTTGCTTTAGTTTTCAGATTTACACTACAAATGGTCTTGATGAATACAATATTGAATGACACATTATTGACATAATATGGAGGAATGATATTGCAACATTTCTCTTTCTCTTGGTGAAGAAAATTGAAAGTAGGCCAATGAGAAAATCTATTAATGATGGAGGAATTAATGAGACTTTAATAAAGAAAATGGCAGTTTTTTTCTACTGTTCATGATTAATTAAGTTTCTTTGTTTCTGGTAGAAATATTGAACTTCAGTAAGGGATTAATTTTGTCAGTGGAAGAAGGGACAGAAAATTAAATAAGCTGCAACTGGAAAGGTGTGTTACCACATGTAAGGGTATATTGTTCAAAATAAATGCACCATATATGAATTTCTAGTTGCTTTGATTTTATTAAACAGTGCACGTATTGCTTCTATCTGTATACATACTTATCTAGTTTGGATTTATGGAATATTTTCATACAAGAATAGAAAAGGCGGAAACATTTACATTTATAATTGCCTACTGTTTTTAATTAAAAATGCATTCCAGTACACCTATGAATATTGAAAAGTGAATCACTAATGAACTAGTGAATACTATTGAAATACTTGCATAAAACATCAAAATATCAAGACAGGGTTAAATCAATCTATATCATCTCTGTTGTCAGCTTGCACATCTATAGCAGTAAATGTGAAGAAAACTGAGTGTAAATGCAAATAATTTTTTTAGTGAGTCTGCTTTGAAATAGTCACACTTCATATTCTTCAGTGCAGCATTCCTTTATGAATACTTCAGCCTTATGCATTGTGTGACAGCAACACATTCATAATGCATCCTTGAAGAAATATTTATTCTTGTTAAACATTCTTGATTTTTCCTTGAGTCTTACTGATATGAAAAATGCCTAATTCTCAAATTTCCATAAGTAGAATTTCAGTTATCTTTTTTTGGCCTGAAGAACTACAGTCACTTATAATGCCTTCCTACAGAAGGAATTCCAGTCTTCAGATATCCAGTTACCCTTCACCGTACTTTTGTGGTCCTTTTGGAGTCTCACACTGAAAACTTTACATAGCGTTTAACAAGTAGACGTACTCATCTTTAATAAACTTCTTGTCAAACTCTTATTTATTTGATAATTATTTTTGTAATCTTTTATCTCTCCATGTGATTTTGTTTCAACACACCTTTTTTTTTTCTTTTTGAAGAGTGTTTTACATCTTGCATTTTTTTAACTATTAAATCTTTTCAGCCCTCTATTTCTCTGTTTCAACTTGACTTTCCTACTCTATTTCAGAGAGGTTATTTTGGATTCCAGTTCTGTTTGTAGTCCTTCACAGCCTGGTCAGAAAGTAAAACTTATCTCTAATCTTCATTGAGAAACTCTTATGAAAGAGTAAGCCATGTTTGAAAGATATAGGTGAAGAACTAATTAATTTCAGTGTATAAAACACCTCTTTGTATCAAACAAGATCACTGATGTCAATTATTTTCCTACTTCACATACAATGCCACTGCTTTTCTGTTTCTTAAGTAGTACAAAAAAATAAGAATAAAAAAATCAGAACTTAATCATGACCTGTTTCTAAATAATACTTGTGCAAAAAGTTATAAACTTTTTAATCAGTTTAATGTTTGGCTTAAGAGATTTGAAATATATTTTAAAATGATACATAGTCCCAGCACATTTTCTTGTGAAAATTTTTTATAGGCTTAGATCTGATGATGAAGATGTCTTCAGCACAAATGCTCAAGAAATGCAAAACTTCTGTGAACCTTTTTATTATATTTCATTAAGGAAATATTTTAAAATGAACTATTAAAAATAGGAGGAAAATGACCTACAGTTCATCAGATAATGGCAGATACAGGTCAACCAAAATCTTTTATAAACTGAAAAATTTCAAGGTATTTCATTAGCAACAATAGCAAAATTTGCAAAGGAATAGTGGTGATGTGCCACAGTATGCATTTCCCAGCCAGTACTAGAATAACTGTCTTTGCCAGGGCAAAGATTTCAGACTCTTTGAAATCGACTCTGGCTGAAAGATACAACTCTGCAATTCCCAAACTGCAGGGGGTGCCTGAGATCTCTTCATGAGGTTGAGATGGTTTCTGCAGGATGAGTGCTGTTGCTGGAGAGCTTTGTCACCAAGTGGAGTAGTAGCATGGAGAAGTCAGCAGACTGTGAAGCATCAGAGGAGAGAGGTACGGACAAGATCTTTCCAGAGACATGAGTTCTTCAAGAACTCCAGACGTCAACTGCAGTGGAGGCATAGGAAGTTCCTGACTCTAATAAATTAGTAACTACGAACTTCTATGAAGGTGAAGGGTGGAAGCTGGTGCTTTCTGGCACCAAGAGGAATGATCCACCAGAAATCTTGCTGCTATTGCACAGGTTCACTGCCCTCAAAGCTGAGGAGGAGTTGGGTGTGCTTTCAAGAGATTGAGAGTCATGGAGGAGCCCTAGGAGTAGTGAAAGTAATGGGTAGCTCCCTGCTGCAGGGGAAGCATCCATCTGCCTAGCACACCTGTAATTTAGAGAAGTTTGCTTCTTGCTAATGTCTGAGATATGGTATGTTTATTCTCGAATGTTCTTCCAGTAGTACTACCAGTGGATACATGGACATCTGATAGAAAAGCCCACAAGAAGAGGTGCTCTGCTGGACTTCGTACTCATAAACAGGTTTGGAACCCAGTTTTTAACTTCTTATGATCTGACAGAAATGTTTTAAGACTGAAATCTAACTTGCTGTGGTGTTTTAAAATACTCTTTTTTCAATGAAGAAAAATAGCAGTAAATACAAGTAACTCTATTTTAAATGCTTTCTAAATAAAAAAATAAGTTTTTTCTACTATGATACTTTGGGTTCATTCTTTCACATGTTGGAAAGGAGTAATTCACTCACTAAATGTGAGGAAATACTTTGAAACTATGGATACTCCAAGAGGCTGACATACGAAATATGTTTTAAAGTCATGCAGACACTGAAGGTTCACTGTAATAACTATATTGAAATATACATTGAATTTTAGGCAGGATTCTTTTTTAGACTGAGGTAGAATTTTGTCGGTTTGAATTAATGCAATTCCTTCTCTTATTTAGCCAGATTATCAATGTCATTTAGTCTGTTTGTTTTCAAGCATTCTCCACATTTTGGATCCACTTTAAATCTTTACATAGTAGAAAACATTTTCAAGTCAAATTAATTTCAAATTCTTTATTTCGTAATTATAATACAGGAGAAGCATTCAAGGATGATAAAGCTGTAGATGACAAGCTCAGTCAATTCAGTGAAGAACTTAGGAGTATCCCACATTTCATACATTCTGTGTAAGACTTAGATTAAGTGAGTCACAAAACTCAGAGGAAATTCATCAGAAATTTTGAAATACAAAGCTACGGAATTACTGGTTAATTAATAAATTAATAAATTAATGTGTTAGAAGGATCACAAGAATCATGACAGAGACTGATGGCGTCCCAGTGTAAATCCAATAGAGCAAAAAGGTTCTAGAGGAGATCCTGGAAATGGTCATTCAGAAAGTTTGTGAAAATGACAGTTTATAACAGTAAAACCACTGATTGCACAAGTAAATGGTCTGTTGGAAAAGTTTCAACATGCCTTCTAAAGAGGGAAATTCTGTCTTACTAAGCTGCTGAAGGCTGTATGCTGATTTTAAGAAATGTGTTTATGAAGGAAATACAATGGACTCAGCACATTTTCAAAAAGTCAGATTAAGTTCCATGTGATAGTCTGCAAAAGAAACAAGGTTGCCACAGATGTAAAGAATATAGGTCAGGCATATCCAACCCAAAGACCACAGGCTTCATGTAGTCTTGGACATCTATTTGTGCAGATCCACAAGATCATAAACCTGTAACATTATTATGTGATTTTTTAGCAATATTTTCACGAGTCAGTTGTGTGTAGCTTGAGCACAGAATGCATTGTCAGCAATGGAATGCTATGGAGGAGAAGGCACAATGCAATGTTAACTCTACATCTCACTGAATTCCTCTGCAGTCAGTGTACCCCAGGCAAGCCAAAAGGATTGACACTGATGATATAGAGATCTTTTTTTCGTTAAGGTTTTCTTCAATTTTCCTGTGTTCATTGAATGGACAATGAATGGATGTGCACAGAAAAACACTGTGCACCTCAGCTGCTCTAAATATTCAACTAACTCACAGTGTTGTGTCTTTCCTTCTGAAAATTTATTTGAATATTATGAATTTGCTTTGAGCAAGAATGTGGAAAGATGTTAATATTTTCTTTTTCAAATGAAATTTTGTATCCATAGTCAGCTTTGGAAATCTCACATGGCACCCTTCATTGCATTTTTTTAACTGTTGTCTGGAATTTTTGATACAAGACTGGAGCAACTTAGATACTTTCTTTAAAATTGCAACTTAACCTCCATCTTAAATTCAGAGTGCTATTGAGGCACTAACCAGCTGCTAGGTAGCAGAAACAACAGAAACTGTTAATGTAAAGATCCGGGATCAAGGAGAAATGCTTTCAATGATTCTTCAGGATTTTAATTCTGAATGTAACGTATATGAAGAATTATGCTCAGTGTAGTCACATCTCTCTGATCTCAGTACATTGTATTTCTCAGATGAGTGTGCTATTAATCCTTTGATTTTAACAACAACAACAAAAATCTTGAGAAAACATAGTTGCTTCTGCTATAATATTAATTTAAATTAAATATAGCTTTTTGCAGGTAAATTTTTTACTGTTTTCAGAGAATGAAAAGTTGAAGTCCAGTTTGATGGCTAATTGGTATAGGATTACAAGCATGAAGTTAACTATGATTTTATAAAGTCGTTTGTCATTTTTTGCCAGATTTTCTTTAAGCAAAAACTTTATATCAGCACGTGTAATGATGTATTTAAAATACAATCACATTCAACATCAGACTTTTTTTTAATCTTGTAAATCCTAAGACACTGTGCTAAAACTATACCTAAAACAGGAAGGATCAAATAAATAAATAAATAAATAGAAAAACATTCCACTGTCATTGAAAATTCAGGTCAAAGCTTCCAGATGCATAGATTATTTTTGAAGGATATACAGTTAAGATCAATATAGTGCCATTAAAAAGCATATTTCTGCTGAGTCATCTGAAAGCATCTTGGAGCATTTTAGCAAACATTAATTGTAGAATCTGGATAAACTCAGTGATCTGTGAAGGTAAATAACTATCCATAAAAGTGATGCATTGAGTTTCTTCTGTCTAGTCACCTAAATGTTGATAAGAATTTTCAAATGGAACTAAATAGTCCACATTATAACAAAAATATTACTCATTGTAAACTTTTATCTGTGGGTCAATTGATATATTCTTACTGATTTTTATAAGCTACTTGAGCTCTCTGTTGATGTCCTGATAATATATCTTCACACTTGAAGTTCTTCAGTGATAGATTTTTTTAGAGGTTTTTTGTAGCAATGATGGCAGTATTTTTGCAAATGGCTAGCTACTAACTACCAGTGTCATTACTTAGTTAACAATGAGCTTTTTACTCATAACAGGCAAATTCAATTTATATATATTTGTGCAAGCATGAGCACACATTTATGTATATGAACTATATTGCACAATACCTTATGGGTTGCTCCAAAAATAATACCCTGTATTTAAACTACAACAGATACAGGATACAGGTGTTTTCTCCTCAGAATTTGTACCACTAACCAGCAATTCTTACAGCATATGCCTAACCATTAATTCTAAAGAATATAAATCTGTGCTGTTGATTGTATAATAATTACTCATTAGTAGTTACAAGTTATGGATTTGACGTATACTCTATGAAAAATGCTCGAATCTTTGTTAAACTCTGTAGCAGAAGTGCTAAGTCACAGCCTGAAACAGTGATTGAGCACCTGGTGGGAAGGCAGGGCCAACCCAGAGGAACTCAGATGAATGCAATGCACCTGAGTGACCAGAAGGAATGGTTACTGGGTGGATCCTTCTCAGACCTCATTTAAGGGTTAGCAGTAGAAGCAAGCATGTCTTGCTGGAGTTCTCTGTGTACTGACACCCTCTAAAGGTAAGCAGGTTATTATTTTTTTTTTGGTTCAGCATCAGCTGCTGCTGTATTGGGGTTTGTTCTTGTTTGTTGTAGCCTGTGATTGTAGTACTCTGTTATTTTTACTTATTTTCTGTCACATTTTTAGCATTATGAGCTCTAACACTATGTCGTTGTAAATTATAGCAACGTGAAAAGGGTCACATAAAAAAAAGATATATATGTATATGTACATTCTAAATACAGGCAGTATAAATCCTTATGACCAGACAGTGTAATTGAGAAGCAACAAAATATTTAACCATGGTGTAGGCTTCATAATGAGAGAAATAAGAACTTCCATTTTTATTTATATTTTATCTAACTAATAAGTAGAATAATTGTTAATTAACAGTTAACATGAAAATCTAGTACATTTGCAATGTGATGTTCTTATACATAGAATGGGGAGAAATGCAAGCTTAGGTGAATAATTCATTTAGCTTATCACTTGCTGTTAGATTATGCATTCAGGTGAATCACTGATTATAAAACAACAATTAACAGATGTACCAGCACTTAACAAATGCTGGCATTCAATCATCTCTCTTTTGTAAGAAAAAATTTTAAATGAGAGAATTCACAAAAATGGTTGTTTTCTATTTTATTTTCTAACTTCAAGACAAACAATGAATGGGATGAAGGGGAAAGATGGTTTCATGTAGGTAAAGACACATTAGAAAGCTAACATAGGAGGAAAGTTGTTTCATATTGCTGAATGTTCACATTGGAGGTGAGAACTATGATCGTTGGTTCTATGGAAAGGTGCTGTCTACCTTCTCAGAAGTGTGTGGTGGTGGGACAAAGGGAAATGGCCACAAACTAATGCATATGGAGTTCTGCACAAGTGTGTGTGTGGGACTCTCTTCACAATTAAGTTGATGGAGCACTGGCTACCTAGAGAGGTTGTGGGGTCTCCTCCTCTGGAGACATTCAAGACTTGCCTGGACACCTACCTGTGCAATCTGGGTTGGGGAGCTGCTTTGGCAGGGGGATTGGACTACATGATCTCTAGAGGCCCCTTCCAACCCCTACAGTTCTGTAACACTATTCAAGACTGGCAGTCAACTGGATTTAACTCTATCGGCCACAACTCTTCAGGCCTGGCTGTCCAGCTAGTGTTTAACCCAGCGGAGTATATGCCCATTCAAACCATGGCAGTGAGCTTTTCCATGGGAGTGCTGTGGAGGACAGTGTCAAAGCCTTTACCTGGAGTACAGATAGACCACACTGACAGCCTTTTTGAATAAAAAGCAGAAGACAATCATGAAGCCAAAGGAAGTTTAGTCTTGGAGCAACAGAAACAGTATTTTTATGGAGAAAAAAAAGAAAAACAATCTAAGACTGTGGGGGAAAAATAATAATAAAAAATAAAACAACATCAGAAGAGGCTGTGTAGCATCCACTTCTTGAGATTTCCAAGATCTGACAGAATTAAGCCCTTAGCAACCTTGTCTGACTTAATTACTTATCTTGTTTAAAGCAGAAGGTTCTTCTAGAGGTCTTCTGTGCATCCATTTCGTACTTGATTATTCTATATTTCATGGTTCCTTAATTAATTGAATAATAGTTACACAATTTAGTTTAAAGGCATGTTTGCTTCCTCTTTTCTTCTTGCTCTTTTTATTATCTTCTGGAAGAAGAGTAACTTAAGGAATTCCAAAGTAAAGTCAGCTACTGTTAAAACTGGAAAGGGACGTAAGAAGCTTCTTTGAATAGTTAGCAAAAGGAAAACTAAAGGGGATGGTGATCCTGTAGTGGTGAAACCTAGACAACAAAAAAAGGATAGGAATCCAACATTTTCTTGGCTTCTGAGACTAGGTAATCTGAGATCCATTCCAAACCAGGTCATTTCATCATTCTGTGACAATTCTATGAATTTTGGTGTAACTAACCTTAAAGCATTTTATGAGAATCATGATATCATCATTTTATGTCCTGAGTGTAGAGAAAACTCATGACCAAATTCCAAAACTTTCAAGGGTGCAAGAAATAATCATCATTCATAATTCAGTTTTGAGAACACTGAGTATTTCTAGCTCTAAGGTACCAGATATTTTTAGTGGAAGGAATTATCTACTATTCCACTAATCAAGAAAGCTTATTATTGTGGGTTTGTGATTTCATATAGCATGTAAAACTAAGTAGCTACTTGAACTGAACTACAGATGAACCCTTTGCCATTTTGATGCCGAGGGGAGTTTTGCCTCAGAGTTTAAAAGAGATTATTTTCAAATCTGAAGAGAAGGCACAATACTTAAATGTATCAAGCTAACAGTAAGAGAAAAAACAAATTTAGGTTCTACATAAAATCTAACAAACCATCAAAAGGAACCAAACTGAAGAATAGTGTCTTGTTAGAAAGTTGGAACCTTTATAGTCCAGGTCTTTAAAACTCAACCTTTATCAGATGTACTAGCTACTGCAGGGGTTGCTATTCACATTGGCAAGGGAAGGGGCAGATAACTTGAATAGACCCTTTTTACTCTATCATCTTTTAGAGCAGAGGTGTTCCAGAAATAAACTGACTGGATTCAGGAAAGTTCAGTGACTCACAATATGGTAGTATATGCATGCCTTGATGCCACAGTCAGGCAATTCAAACTAGTTTGCAGATCTGTTCCTCATAAAGCTGTTGATTGAATGAGTGAAGTCACTCATATTGATACTTTTTTTTTCTGCGAGAAAGTCTTGAAGAAATGTTAAAAATATAGATGTGTATGTGTATAGATGCATAGCTGAATTGAAATAGCAGCACTACAGTGTACTTAATGTTTTTCACCTGCTACTATAGCACTCCTCATAAATGAGAACAGTATTTTGTATATAGAATGATGGTTGAGAGATTCAAAGCTATGTTAACACTATATAGAATGAACTACACATTTTACTTTTCAATAACATTTTAGTTAAGTAGTGAGTTAATTGTGAATAGTAATCCATACAGTCATGCCACCTGTTTTGTACAATGACTGTGTATCCTCAAATGCATAACCATTGCATGATTAAAATTAATTGTTGTCCCAAATGATACTGGTTTTATTCTGGTTCAATGTGTTTTAGGAGCTTTACTGCTGACTTGAGTGTCACAAAAATGTTTAATAATATCATTGAAAATAGCATGCTTTTAACAAGCTGCCAGAGCAGAGGTATATTAACTTATTACATTTTACTTTTTTACTATTTCACTTTGTTTCACTTTATGACAGTGTCCTTAATGACCTTCACATACATCTGAGGGAGATTGCTTTCTGCCTTTCGGCAAAAGGAAGATGTTTTAACAGTCTTTTGATCGTAATGCTGGTGATATGGAAAAGAACAGACACATCATTCTAGGAAAAAGAAAAATGTATCTTCATTTCTAACACAAAATGATTTTGTGGTGACAGTCTAATGTTGGCCTGACAGCCTACTAAAAATTAAAAACTGTTTTAGATCTTCTTGATTGAAGATATACCCAAAGTGGCAAAACTGAACCCTTTAGTAGATATAGAAGACTCATATTTGCAAACTTGTTTTCTGCATCATGTTGAAGTAATGCTCATTGAAAATCTAAGATAAGAAGCATAGTTTTGACCTCCTCTAGTCCTGGAAAAAATTACTACTGATGATTAACATATCACATCAACTTAGTAAGTAATAATTCAAACCTCTGGTCCATTACATGTCTTGTTTTTTCATGGCTCCTTATGAAGGATAACTAAAACTCAGACTGAGCTTTTTGCTGGTGGATAGATTAGTTGAAATGAAAAGTAGTTGTTTTTTGGGTTTTTTTTTTTTTGGAGAAATTAAAGGATGTGAAATTAATGTAATCAGAAGAAACGCCTTTCAAGAATTCATAAACTCTTCTGAATTGGTAACACCTCAACTCTACTTTACACAATGATTATTAAACAAAATGTTCTTTTTCTAGTTTATGGACCAGAATTCATTAGATAGTTTTTTCCATATTATACAACTTCTTTGCAGAACATACTTTAACTGCACTTTTCACCTTCTTTTCATCAACTTGGTCCCTGCCAACCCCTCTCCCCCACACCACATATTCTTTAATAATCTTTCTTCAAATGTGCTCTGCAATTCTTATGCCACTCTCAGAATTTCAGTGTGTGTTTCTCAAGAATATGGAGCATTTTTATGTGGCATTAACACTTAAATCCTCTGCTAATCTTCGTGTGTCTTGTTTTATTTTTTTTCCTGTATTTTGTATGAGGTACAGGAAACAAAACTGAACAAGCACCTTGGAGAGAGAGAGAGCAAGTCTGTGTGCGAAACATGCTAATTATAGGGATGCTATTTGAAGAACTGTATCAAGGGTTCTTTCAACAATTAAACATTTTCAGTCAGATGATTAGTAGTAGTAAAAAGCAGTTTGCTGTCAGAGTTTGTTTGGAGCTTTGCTGTTATCCAGGGGTTAATTCTGACACAGTATCTGAAGATTCATACAAAATCCTGTTTTTTCTGAATCCAGCAACACTAAAATGCCCTCATATTTAGTGTATGTAGTAGAAAAACAAACTTGAGTGTTTATTCTTTCATAGTGAACACTGGAACTTAATATTTAGTTTTAGATGGAAAATTGAAACAAATAGTGAGGTTTCTGTAATTCCAATCTATCAGGGCATCAAATACAACTTATTGAGGATTTGTGTGCAGAAATCACATACTTAACTTGCTATTTTCTTTCTCTTTTGACATAGAGGTCTTGAAATTTGGTTAAACAACAAGAGAAATGGCACTGCAGTATCTTTGTACTCTAGAGTCACTGCTCATATGTTAGAGACTAGAGATCACATCACTAAGCAGAAATAAATAGATACATGCATTAAAAATGCTTAAGAGTGAAGCAGTACAATGACTTTCCATTATTGTGTTATTGTTCTGTTATTCAGAGTTCTTAAATCATTGTGATTCAGATAAATTCAGTGCCGTTAAGCATAGTTGAAATGCTTTATAATAAACTTTGAAATCAGTAGAGTTATGATTTGCAGTACCTATGTGTGAATTGACATGTATTGTGCATATACAATCCTGGTAAGTATTTCAAAGTGCACTAAAAAGCTTCTTGATTGTTATTTTTTCAAATGAAAAAATCAAACTCAAAGCAAACTTAGTGGGTTTTTTTTTTGTGCAAAAAGAAAATAAAACTTGCCTGATTATAAAGAAAAAAATCTGTACAATATTATGTCTGATAAAGGATGTATATTTGCATTGGGCATCTGTTACATATTCCTAGTTTAGCCTTGTCCTTAAAATGAATGAAAGAGTATAAAGGTCTTCAGAATTCTTGGAGGAGTAGCTTTCCAGTGAAAAGATGATAAGCAGAGTTCAAAACAAAATTAAAAACAGTGAAGTGAAAAAAAAAAAGTTAAAGCAAGGGAGCACTTTATAATGGATAATCAAAAGAAATTATTATGTAAAGAAACTACAGAGCTGAGGGAAAAACTAGCTGTTTTTCCTGACATTTCCTACTACTTTCTAAGCACTAAGCTGATAAAACTAGTCCTATTTAATGTTTCACTACTAAAGTAGTAGGGAAAGGGGAGAAAAAGCTACTGGACTACTTTCAAGTTAGGTTTTTTTTTTTAAAGTTTTTTGTTTCTCTGCAGAACAATTTACATGTGTACATGTATTCTTCAGTGTGGATATATAATCACCTACTTAAACTGAAAAATCCATCCTGACCCTATGGATCTCAGGTAAAAATACAGAGAAGAGATAAGAGGAGAAAACTAAATGAATACTGCTAGAAGTTCTTGATAGATGAGCATTCAGCATACAGTCACGCAGTAAGCACTTTCATTTGAACATGAGATGCTACAGGTAAGTGAAGAATTCCCTAAGTCAGGGAGCCCTAAGTCAATTAGATGTGAATAATTTACATGAAGTGTTTAATATGTTTGGGGGAAAAACATATGCTGTGATGAGATGTCCCCTGACTTGCTCAGCCTAGAGAAGAGGAGACTGAGGGGACTTCAGGCACTCCTCCTGCTTCTTCCTCACTAAAACCTTCAGTGTCTTTATTGCCCTTCCTTGGGCACTCTGTAGTAGTTTTATGTCCTTTCTGTATTGTGATGCCCAGAACTGCAAACAGTATGCAAGCTGAGGCCTCACTGGTGCAGTGTATGGTGGGACAATTATGTTACTGGCTAGCAATGTCGTGTTTGATACATCCTGTGATATGTTTGTGCCCAGTCAGCCAAAACAAGGCCACTGTTGTTTCATGCTAACTTCACCTGTATTATATCTATAACTAAACTCAACTTCAGATTTATGTTTAGTTTGGCTCTGTGCAAACCTTCATCATTTTGTGTGCTTTCTTGGTAGTTTCCTAAGGTTCACAGTGAGAAAACTATGAAATGGAGATAGCTGTCTGCTATTTCTAGATACTCCTGGCTGAACAAGAACTTGGATTTTAGGAAGATGTAGTACCTACTGCTAGCAGTACTTAAATTATGTTTGATTTTTACTTCTCTTATTTCACCATTTGCTTATTTCTAGTTTACGTTTCTTTTTTCATCTTTGGGTTACTTGCAGGAATAAAGATGTGGAAAAAAACAGACTGTGATGGTTACAGGACTTACACTAAGATATTAGCTCCATATATTAGGGCTACTCTAAAAACAATGCCTTCCACTTTATTATATTGACTCACAATGTCAGAAGCAGATGTTGGTGGTGTGGAAGTAGAATTTGAACCTTTTCACCAATATTCTATTAAATTTTGTTGCCATGTGACAGATGGCTTACAAAATTGTCTGATATGGAAATGAGAGTGAAGCAATAGTGTGGAATTTAATTCTACAGTGTAGAAAAAAATTGTACCCACTGACATTCAGCAATGCTTACTGAACATTTATGGAGGCCAAACAGTGGATGTGAGCACAGTGAAGCAGTGGGTGATCCATTTAAATGGTGATAACTGTGAAATGAAAGACAAGCCATGTTCCAGAAAGCCATGCAGATTTTTATGTGCATAGTATGCAGGCTCTTGTTCTTCACTGGTGAAAATGCAGAGCTAATGTTGGTGATGATGCTGAAAAATACTGTCTTAGAGCTGAGAATTTTCTCAATCAAATAATGTTACTGTACTCTATACATTTATTGTTATTTCCATAAAAACAAATAAGAGAGGTTATTTTTCAGAGTGACATGCATTTTTGAATCAGAATGCAAAGCATGGACTGAGTTTTAGTTGGGTTTTGATGTCTTACTGTAATCTTAGCTTGAAATAAAACACTCAGAATTATCTGCATTAAATATGTATGTGTCTATATATATATACACACACACACACACATATTCATCCTTCACTTTTCCTTAACTGGAAATGATTCATTTCTCAGGTAAAAGTTTTGGATGATAAAATAAATTCCCCCAGAAACTATAAGTTTAGAAAGGAAAGTTATTCTTATTTCATCTACTTAAGAGATGTGTCACATCACTTAATTATCCTGTTGCACTGGAAATAAAAGTGGGCACAATTCAAGATTCTACCTGTCTTATAACCTGTGGTTCACTGGGAACTTCTTTTATTATTTCTAAACACTATTCCTTTTTTTGTATCCAAAAGTAGTGGTCTATCTAGAAATTCAATGCAAAATTTGTTCTATCACGCTTATTATTTGCCTACCAATGGATTAAATTGGACTAAGTCCTGAAACAGCCCTTGCACACTGTGCATATATTTGATATGGTACATAACCTGTTTGACTGTGGTTGTAGACTCCAAAATTGATCATGAGTTGTATTCATGATCATGCATTCAACCATCAAATACTTGAAACATCTCAATTTTGTGACAAGAATTTGGCGGTCAACTAGCAGGGGATCAGCATAGTTATTTCTTAAACCAAGTTATTCCCTATGTATTTCTGGTATGATATGACAGAATGGAGAAAATGGATGGGAGATAAGATAGTTAATTGTCTTTAAGTTTAAATATAGTAACAAGATTGGTAGATTACATTCTTGTTTTAAAGTTTATTAGTGTCTTAATTGGTAAATTTGAATGGTTTGCTGGCTGCGTTGGCAGCAGGCCATTTAATGCCTGATAGAAAACAGAACCTTTATCTAAGAATAAAATAGCAATACGTTTTCCTTGGATATACAGATATTAGAGAGGTCTGTAAATGGTAAATAAATGAATCAACTGAAGAAAGTAAAATGTCTTATAAATTAGACCACATCAAATAGGAGGGTAAAAAAGAAAATCCAAAGAACGACATTACTTCCAAATGCTCTTTTGTTTTTCTCTACATTTGAAGAACAGACGAGAGAATTAAGCTGATAGGAATTTCACTGTGGCTTGTAAGGCAAGACAATGGAACCAAGAAGCATGATGTTTGGCAGGGATTTCAGTGAGGGAATGGAAAGGCTAAAACAGAAGCTGTCCATGCAGCCTCTAAAAATTCAAGGTGTTGATCTAGTATCTGCAAATTGTTAACTGTTAACAAAGGTGACAAGAATATTAGAATCTTGTAGTATCCCAGAGATATTAGTAGACAAGGATGAATTTCTCTATTTATGGGTTTTGAATTCTACTTTCTCTTATGAAGAGATCAGAGCTCTTCCTGAGTACATGTGACAATTGATATTTCTGTAATTATATCTACTACCGACTAATCAGAGAAACCGGAGTTCCAATTCCTGCTAAATTTGCTAAAATAATTTTGGACTTCAAGAACTTCAGAATGTCAAAGTATTACGAAGCATTCTGAAAAATAAGCCTCGTCTTTAGAGGTGACCTGTGCAACAAGGTTATGAAACTCTTTTCTTATTTTCTTTATGCTCTCTATGATAAGCCACTAAGAGTGGGTAATGTTGAACTGCAAGAACTGTTACTGTGTTTCTTCATGAGGTAACAAACTCACAAAGTAACATAGTCTCTATGTATTCTCCTTGTGCATCTGTTCAAGAAGGAAGAACAAAAAAGAAGCAATTGTTCATTTATCACTGATTACCATGAGCAATGAATCTATCTAAACTCACTGTGATACAGTTTTCCCAAGCACTTAATTCATTTGTAAACAATACATTTGCCCATCCAACCTGGATTAGCTCACTCTTATGTTGTGTTGCTGAAGTATCTACTCAGCTCTACCAGTTAACTGATTAGTTAGTCAGCTAGGGTAGGGTAAATAACCCCCAAGGATGGTACTCAATGAAAATAGTATGGAGGATAGTATATTTTAGTAGGTCTATATAGATGATCCTTCTGTGGTGGTGGTCAGCCCTTAACCGGGGTTTGGGAGAGGTGGAGCCAGGCTCCACCCCTTCCAATCACACAGGTGTACCACCTTCACCTGTGCCCCCTGTGGCTGACTCAGTGCTTGCCTCAGGTGACTAATCAGTGGTTCAGGTTGTGATTCAACAGTTCCCATACAGCTAGTTAGCAGTGACTATGCTGTGTACACATCAATAAATATGATGTTCACATATTTTGTCTCATTTTGTTATGTCATCCACTGTGCAGTATATTTAAGAAAATAATGCTTTCCCCCTTTTTACCTATTTCCTCCTTTTTTTTTTTTCTCCTTCCCCACACTATTTTTACTTTTTTTATTATTATTATTTCTGTTTGAAGAGGTTTTCCAGGGAAGTTGTGAAATCTCCATTTTTGGAGATATTCAGAAGTTGACCATACATAGTCCCGGGCAAACCAGCCTAGATGACTGTGCTTTCAGCAGTTGAATTGGACTAGATGACATCCAGAGTTCCCTTCCTTTTATTGTGATTCTGTGCTTAATGACCATCTAAAGAAACAAGATTCATTTGAAAGGGCAAGTAAGATTTGGTTACACCTGTAAATTTTTTTTCTCTATTTTTTTAACTCGTTCTTCAGTTCTTACATTCAAATACTTAATTTTTTCCATTAGTGTGTATGTTTATATAAATGCAGATGAGATGGTGCTTACATATTCTATCAAAAGTGTTTTTGGGAAGATAAAATTCAAAATGTTTTTTCTTGGATGATAGTAGTTTGATTTTTATAGAATGCAGTAAGAGAGATAACACCTTTGACCTTTACAGAAAACTCAGTCTCATTGACTCTGTTAAATTGACTCTGATCAGTAACAGTTCCTAAAAACAAGGTATGTTGAAATAACACAAGTAATCTTGCTTAAGTCTGCAAGAAGGTAGTGGGCTTACATTAATATTTTTTCTTTGTTAGACATCAACTTATATGTGTAACCTAAACAAAGCAGATATATAAATATTTGGTTTATATGGTTATAACTAAATAAATAATTTTGACATTTTCTTGTACTATTATGTAATTTTTGAATTAACAGGCAACTAGAGAATTAGGTAGTGTATCAAACTGGTATAATATAATCAAAATAGTTTTCATATTTTCATAGTTTTTTTTTTAATTAAGCATGCAGGAAACTTTTTATTTTTTACTTCTTTTCATTATGGGAAGGAAGAAAAGGGAATTTCATAAGGCATTTTCATTTTTCTTATGATTTTTTTGTAATCTTCCATATTGTTTGAGCTCTCTTACTGGCCCTTGTTCTGCTTCTTTCCCAGTACTCAATTAAGCCATTACGTAAACATGAACTATATTATTCTACTGTTTTCAGGAAGTGCCTATATGAATATGAAAGCTCCGTAGCTTTAAAAATTAGTCATTTCTTACTTATTCTCCAAGTTTCATATTAAATGCTGTATTAATAAAGTTTCATATAAAAATTAACTACCATATGGATTAATTTAGGTGTTTTAGGCAGTTGTAACTCAGTTATTGCATGTTGTAATGTAACTGCAAGTCACAAACATTTTGTTGAAATAAAAGAGGTAGTTATGTTTAGAATGAGTTTTGTAGAGATCTGTCTAGAACTCTCAGCTGGAATTACAAAGTAACCTGAGATCTTATCTGTGAGTTAAATCTATTCATTCACACAAAGAAGTGCATTTCCTTACTAACCATAATAAATTACACTAGGGAAGACATGTTTAGAGAGCTAACGTTCTCACTATGCATATTAATGCTTACGGCCACCATACTTAAAATATTTATGCTTGCATAACCATTATTCACATTCTCTGTTAACACCTATCTGTGTAATTCTATTAACAGAGTGTCAACGGTTTAGGGCACGTTCGGCCCGGTTCCGTGACNTCCCTTCCTTTTATTGTGATTCTGTGCTTAATGACCATCTAAAGAAACAAGATTCATTTGAAAGGGCAAGTAAGATTTGGTTACACCTGTAAGTTTTTTTTCTCTATTTTTTTAACTCGTTCTTCAGTTCTTACATTCAAATACTTAATTTTTTCCATTAGTGTGTATGTTTATATAAATGCAGATGAGATGGTGCTTACATATTCTATCAAAAGTGTTTTTGGGAAGATAAAATTCAAAATGTTTTTTCTTGGATGATAGTAGTTTGATTTTTATAGAATGCAGTAAGAGAGATAACACCTTTGACCTTTACAGAAAACTCAGTCTCATTGACTCTGTTAAATTGACTCTGATCAGTAACAGTTCCTAAAAACAAGGTATGTTGAAATAACACAAGTAATCTTGCTTAAGTCTGCAAGAAGGTAGTGGGCTTACATTAATATTTTTTCTTTGTTAGACATCAACTTATATGTGTAACCTAAACAAAGCAGATATATAAATATTTGGTTTATATGGTTATAACTAAATAAATAATTTTGACATTTTCTTGTACTATTATGTAATTTTTGAATTAACAGGCAACTAGAGAATTAGGTAGTGTATCAAACTGGTATAATATAATCAAAATAGTTTTCATATTTTCATAGTTTTTTTTTTAATTAAGCATGCAGGAAACTTTTTATTTTTTACTTCTTTTCATTATGGGAAGGAAGAAAAGGGAATTTCATAAGGCATTTTCATTTTTCTTATGATTTTTTTGTAATCTTCCATATTGTTTGAGCTCTCTTACTGGCCCTTGTTCTGCTTCTTTCCCAGTACTCAATTAAGCCATTACGTAAACATGAACTATATTATTCTACTGTTTTCAGGAAGTGCCTATATGAATATGAAAGCTCCGTAGCTTTAAAAATTAGTCATTTCTTACTTATTCTCCAAGTTTCATATTAAATGCTGTATTAATAAAGTTTCATATAAAAATTAACTACCATATGGATTAATTTAGGTGTTTTAGGCAGTTGTAACTCAGTTATTGCATGTTGTAATGTAACTGCAAGTCACAAACATTTTGTTGAAATAAAAGAGGTAGTTATGTTTGGAATGAGTTTTGTAGAGATCTGTCTAGAACTCTCAGCTGGAATTACAAAGTAACCTGAGATCTTATCTGTGAGTTAAATCTATTCATTCACACAAAGAAGTGCATTTCCTTACTAACCATAATAAATTACACTAGGGAAGACATGTTTAGAGAGCTAACGTTCTCACTATGCATATTAATGCTTACGGCCACCATACTTAAAATATTTATGCTTGCATAACCATTATTCACATTCTCTGTTAACACCTATCTGTGTAATTCTATTAACAGAGTGTCAACGGTTTAGGGCACGAAATGAAAAGCAAACAATCCTCTCAAGATCAGAAATTAAGGTGCATGCTTCTTACCTATATTCTCATACATTATGATTGGAATAAAGAACAGAAAAAATTGCTTGTCCATATTTTAATAACTCCTTAATTAATGGCTTTTTTCCCCCAATTTTCAAGTCAAATAACAAACAGCTTAATGACTTGGGAAGTTTCTTGACTTCATTATAAAATAACAGGATTGTTGAAATGACATTTTTTCTTATAATTAACTAGACAAATGAACATACTAAATAATGATTTAAGACTATTGCAACTTCCCCTGTGGTTGCACAAGGAGACTGGAATACCAGACCAATATTATGAATGATGGGCATTAAATACCAATTATAAAATAGCGTACTAAGGGCTTTTATTTATTTCTCTTGAAAAATCAGAAATTTGAGGATTATATTCCAGAAAAAGGAAATAAAACACTGCTAAGAGAGCTGTCAGAATGAGGAATTTTGTATTGCTGTCACACTAGATCTATGCAATACAAATCTTTCCTATTTATACTAATATTAAATTAGCATCCACTTTCCTTATACCTTTGAGTGTAATTTACATTTCTTTTGCTGTATGAATACTGTGTATTGTTGCTATTTAGGAGGAAGCATCTGTAGAAAGTGAAAAATGAATTTGTTAATTTGGTGATGTTCAATGAGAAGAATATGGCTTCCTCTTTGGCAGCAAATAATTGTGCTTAGTCTGTCATGGGGAGTGAAGAAACAAACATGTAGTGTATGTAAACATTGATATATGGGGAAAAAAAAAGATTTTCTGACTGAAACAAGAAATAGAGCTGGGACTGGAGTGAACAAAATGGATTTTCTAGAGATTCATGAATGGAGTTTCCTTCAATCAAGGATGCTACTAAAAATACTGAAGTGGAAGAAAAGGTAATGTGGGCACAAAAGGGGTTTATTTCTGTCTTTCAGTCTCCTGGATGGTGCAGTTATGACTATTTTACCCTTTAATATAACACAAAAACGTATTCTAGTCATTTTTGTGTTCAGACAGAAGTTGTATAATTATCTGGCTGTCTCTGTCTTTTCCTGCATTCAGGAGAGTACATAGAATCCCATATCAATACTTTCATGATCTGAATTCTTTTAAAACTTCTCCGTGAGGGATTTAATATTCAGTTTTAATATTCAGTCACTCATTATTTCATGATTTTAACGTTCATATTTGATGTCATTACCCTACTACTTTTCCTTCAAAATATGCAGTTAAGTAGTCCAGCCATTTAGAAGAGGTGAATCTGTAATCCAGGGCATACATTTTTTTAGAAAAAAAACCCACAGACTTTGAACTGGCCTAGCAGAGATGGGTCTCAGGACAAGTCTGGTCTTCCTTTGCCTTGTCATGCTTTTAGCTCATTTGAACAATAGGTTGCTGGTCAAATGACCACTGGCTCACCTCCTTAAGCTGAAGCTCTGTTATGCCTCCTATGGTCAACTCTGACCAGCCAGGGAAGTCACAGCACAGAAAATTTTTACTTACTGAAACTAGTGATGGCTCTTGCAAACTTTTAACCTTTCTCTAGGAACCAGCAAGAAAGAAGCAAACTGTGATATAGAAACATATAAGAACCTCAAAGATATTCAAGATCAAGGGAAAAGAAACAGCCACATGAGCATCATCTTCCTCATGATCAAGGCCTCCAGATTTTGACAACCTGCTATAAACCCTTCTCCTTTCTCAGAGAAAGTTGATTTATCTACCTAAGGACCCAGATAGAAATTAGAAGGGTGAGCATAAGACTAGAGAAAAGAGGTAGATAACAGGACACTTTTGTATAATGAATTAACCATGCTAGTAATTTGGGGCTATAGCTTTCATATGAATAGTTATTACTTTCATATTCATTTTCATGAGCTTTTGAGATACTTAGCAGTAGCACTGTCTACACTACAGATCAAACAAAATCATACATAATTCATGTAGAGTCATGACTCAATTTATAAAACTGTAAAGTAAAAAGATTTAATTATTTGATTATTTATTTTTTCCCTTCTGATTTTCTGAATCTTTTATATTTGTTTTTTGAATAGGTACATTCTGTTCAAGTGTTCAAGTTCTATTACAAGGACTCAGCAGTTGCTTTTCACAAAATACTCGTTTTTCATGTGGCTGGTTTTCTTCAAGCACTAGACTTTGGCAGAATACATCAGATGTTGTTATATTCGTGAAAAATTGCTGAGAATTAACAAATTTGGGAGTGAGTATTCTTTTATCTCAGATCAATGGAAGAATTTTAAAAAAAGTTTTTCTATTTTTAGCTGACACAACCTTCCTAAATTTATGCATTCAAAGATAAAAATATACTTCAGCAATCTGTCTATAAACTTCTATATACTTGAGAATATTGTAATCCTGGTCAGTGCAAGAGTGATGCTGAGAAGATTCAATTAATTTAGGCTCCAAAACTGTTCTTGCTGCTGCAGTGTGGAGCTATACAGGTAATTTACCTTTTTGAGAAACGAAACATCAAATAAGATACAAGGTGCAGCTGAAACTGTGCTCTATGTTTTGGTGAAACAAACTGATTAGAAGTATTAGAAGTTTTCTAATTTCTATATTAGATTAGACCAGGGGCATGTTTCCACCATGTTTTATATTCACATGTGGAAAAAAACCTGCTAAAATATTATAAAGCTGAAACACTTCAAATATACGTCAGAAATATCGCCCAGTTTGCGTCAGATATTCAGAGCATATAAATGTGTTGTTTATTTTATGGAACAGAGTGAATATAACGGCTTGGTGGAAAATAGGAGTCTGAAAATTATAATTAGACAGGGATCCCAATAGCTGTAAGCTTCAACTAGCATCTTACAGATAATATTTTAGGCCAATACTGTGCCTGTTTTTTCACAAAGATAAGGGGCAGTCTGTCTACATGGGAAGGTGCATGTCTGTATACCTGTTTTCTCTTTTTGGAAACTACTCCTAGATATACCTTTATCTGCTCTCTTGACTCAGAATCTTCTCTGTTCTACTTATGCTCACAAGTGGCTTAAGATTCTCCTGTTTCATAAAATTTACCTGATAACCTGTTAGGATTCTGTGTGTATCTGTTGCAAGATATTACATATAGCCAGCACCTGTCCATTTATTTTTAAAATTTGTGCATGCTCTGAATTAATTATTCTATTCTGTACAGCTGTTTAAAAAAAATCAATTTGCATTTTTTGTTTACATTTTTGCTTTTAAACCTTGAGGTCTAGCAATTATTAATAATGTAAGGATACCTTACATAATAAAAAGTATCTAACACTGTCAAAAATAATATTGTACAGGCTTTATCTACATAGTATCACAATACTAGAATGTATACAATATTTACACAATATGCTATTGATTTGCTGATTGATATAAGTTTAATTGTATGAACATTTTTATGCATTAATGTGTCTCAAGATATATAGGTACAGATATATCCATACTCCTAAGTATGCTCTTGTCTGCTAATAAACATTCTTGAATTCACTTTGCCATTGTCATTTAGGCCAGTACTTATCATATATATTTTATGGCTTGTACACATAAGTACGGTGAGATTTTTCAATGGTTTTCATTTTACAATATTTAATTGCTATAAACTCATAACAGTTTTAATGTGTTATCATTGTTGTTGATACTATTATTGTAGTTATCAACTCAGGGAAAAAATATAAAAGTCAATAGTTGATAATGCAATTAGGAACGCCTTCAGCCAGAATCAATTTTGCCATTGCTTGCTACATCTCTAGTTACTGTTACTCACTAGCCATTAAACTATGTAAAAGTAACATCACACAACATGCAAACCATTTCTTTGTCTGTTCATTACTATGTAATTTGGATCTTCATCTTATGTTTTATAGAATAACGTAAAATTGTTACAAGCTAAGCATTAATAACAAAATACATTTACATAATCTTTCTGCATATATTTTTATAACACCATAATGAGTATCACAGGAGTGAATTTTAGTGCAAACTAATACTTTTAATTTTTGATTCATTTTTATAGAGCAAAAATGCAGTTATAAGCTGTACCTATTAAAAGGTGGCTAAACTTTAAATGCTCATCAAAATAGCATATAATAGATGGCACCCTGCAGAGGAGCAATACTAAAGATCAAGGCGTTATTTACAAAATGCTTTTCATTTCACCGTGTCATTTATCTTGTAGCAATAGCCACAGGAAATCAAAACTTCAGTTTGAGTACGGATTTGTCAAAAGTGTTGTGAGAATAATGCTTAAAATATCTACATCTTTTTTTAAAACCTAAATGGTTATCCTTAACCTTACACATCTCTCAGTTCTGTAATACAAATTGCCTTATTCTCCAGATGAAACAATCATGTACCCCCAGGTTTTCCAGTGTACTTCAAATCTGAAATTGGGGAACAATCATAAATACAAGAATAGATTTACAAAAATCCTTAAGAAGTAGAGCATGGGATCAAGCAAATCACTGATCCAATCAAGATCAAGAGTGGAAGCTGGACATTGAGATGTTTGGTCAGTGTGGTTTCAGGTCCACTTACATTCTTTTGAGCCCATTTCATACATGCATCTCTAAGAACAATGGTGTAGTGTGGTGGAGTTTTCATGTGTGAATCGTGACTTCAATGTAGCCCCCAATTGTTGCCAGATACATGGAAAATCACTAAGGTCTCCTTTTTTTGCTGAGGATCTTTTTCTTTCTCTGAACTTTATTTATTTTAATCTCATGCTACTTTGTGGGGGGAAAAAAAAGAAGTGACAAAAACATAGATTGACAAACCTTTTTTTCTGCTTGTATTCACATTTCTTCAAATCACTGTGACTGCTGAGAAATGACAAGATGTACTCTTAAACTGAAAAGTGGAAGAAAGAGAAAGGATACACAGAAGTGGCATGTAAGCTAACTGAGAAAGTATTCACTGTTGTAGCTGGACTTTACATTTGGCTCCTGATTCCTTTGGTCTGCACTACAGTGTGCAGCTGAAACTTTTTTTTTTTTTTTTTTGGAACTATAGCAGTTTATTTTGTTCATTGCCTGCACAATGCCTAGCACTGTAGGGTATTGGTTTGTGGCACTGGCTTTTAGGCAGCCTGTAACACAATAAAAATAATAATAAAGCTTATTTAGCACTGTTTTTACCTCAGTATTTGGAAGTAATTGGAAAGATCTTTGTGTTCAATTATGACTATCAGGAGGCAATAGTCTTTGTTTCTCTAAAATAAATTCTCTTGTGAGCATGAGGAGGAACTCAAACTGTAAAGACAAATAAGTACAGTCATCTCTGCCTCATTTATGTCTGAATTGTTGTATAGAGCTGCCAGATAGAAGTAATTTCCATTTTCTTTCAAGATTTATATATTTAATACAAGCAGAGAACAGCAGGTAGAGTTAGAATTGCCTCTATCACTGGTCACCTATACAAATATCTGGGCCAGCACAGACAGAATTTTTGGGTACTCCAGCTTTGAGGAAGTGATCACTCCCTCCTACATTCAAGTAGGAACCTAACAGAGTCAAGACAAACACAGGTTTGTTTTTTTTTCCTTCTTGGGAATATAATATTTTTCAATAACTTTTGCACACAGGCAATTGTGCCACAAATATGCAGAACTGTATAATAAATCTTTATTATATCTAATAGTACTTGCCTTTGCAAATACAAGACTTTAGCTTTTCAGTAGCTGTGTAGGATGGTGATGTAGACAGAAGAAACACATCACCCAATGAGAACTCCAATGCACAATTGTAATGATTCCTAATGCATCGGGGTTGGCTCTGGGGCTTGGACACAGTAATTAGTTTCAGGGCACTTTACTGTAGGGGTATAATGTAGAAGCCAAGAATTAACATCACTACAGAGGCATTTGGCTACATTTTTCCATTCACTATTTAGAATTAGTACTCCTAACAACTAGTTCATGAGAGGAAAACTTTTCTGATTAAGCAGTTACAGTACTGGATTTAAACAGAGCTCAAGTATTTTCATCTCATAGACAGAAAAATGCAAAGTGTCACATTAACATGCACTTTTTATGTGCAATGGTACCCCTTAGATGTGCAATGACAGAGGATATTTATAAGAATTTGCTCCCATCCAAAAAGAATTTGTGCCACAAGAATGACGGTAAGCAGCTCCACAAGATTATTTATTCACTTCAGGTAGTTTTTATTTTTATCAACTGTACTGGCCATAGTTTCAGCATCACAATAGAGTTCATGGTGTTCTACAAACCTTTTCTAATCTGATAAATTTCTTTTAGCTTTGCATTAATGTTCCCTGGTCCAAACAATTGTTGTTCTTTTTTGTTGTTGTTGTTTGTTGTTTTGTTGTTGTTGTTGTTGTTGTTGTTCTTGTTTTTCCCTAACGCTTGGTCCTCCAATCTAGCAAAAGCTGTTTCATGACCTTGGCTCATTCGCCTTTTATACACTCTTTCTCAGTTCCCTTTTCCCTTTTTTTGCTAGGAAGGCATATTTGTAAGTTCTTCAAATGATCTGTTTATACAAAAAAAAATTTATAATGTCTGGATTTATCAGTATCTGGATTGCTAGTTACTAAGGACTCCTCCTCGTTGTTTAAGAGACAATTTTGTATGATACACGTCTCTGCATGTGTTCTGAGAGTCCTTGGGTGTGGAGTGAAGGAAGTAGAAATAAAAAGCTTGCTATTCACAGTCACACTGAGTCAAAAAGGCTTTTGACACCTTCTTAGAGACATAAGGTCAGAACCTATTGGTGTGGTGGAGTACTTCTTAAATGCTCCTCTTTTCAGAGGTTTAAACTCTTTATTATACTTCCCAGAAGGCAGTGGCAACTTACAAGGCTGTTTTCAAAGTTGCAGTTACTTCAAACTCAAAATAGTCTATTCCAAAATTACAGCTCTTTGCTCTTATACTTCACAGTCCAATACCGATAGATTTTACCCATAATGTCTTAAACAATTTTAAAGTTTTCTCTCAATGTGAATATATTACTAAGAAGTGTTTTATTTTTGGGTGCTATGGAGCAACATGCAACCAATGGAATGACCATTCTTGGTCTGTCCATGCTTTCTCCCTTGTTCCCTTACAAGCTTTCGTTAAGATAATGGAACAGCTCCTGATGGAACTGTAATGGTAGAAAAAAGTTATTTCTGATCCGTTTCCTGTTCTGATGAAAGACAGTATAGACAAAGTTATGATGGAATGCAGGAAGCAGAGACCTGCTTCACTTGGTAGCAGAACTGACCTACAATGTTTGTGGAACTATGATTTCAGACTGAAAATCAGTTTTGTACAGTGAGCTAGACAGAAATGTTAGCAGAAAGAGCTACGAGCTATTGTGAGCTTCTGGTATGCAACAAAACTGTCTCTCCTCCTATGTCTGTCTCTAACATCAAAGATTGTAATTTTATTTTAAAATATAATGACATATTAACTGTTTTGAGTGGGAAACAAGTCCATCACACTTTGTTCTGTCAAGCAAACAAGATTTACAAGCAGATGCTATGTTAGCATCTCCTACCATGTATCTGCAAGATAAGTTTGCTTAAATTTTCTTCTCAACCTCCATTTATTAGCGTTATCTTATTTAGGAAGGGCATCTTATCCCTTCTTCATTCATCTCATGTCTCATAAACAAAGAAAAATACAATTGGTTATTCAGTGTATGAGTGAAACTAGGAAAGTGTCTGTAATTATGTATTTAATCTGCTAAAGTACTTAAGAAGTTTGAATTTGGCAAAGAATCTTTGGAAAAATGTTTCCCACAGGGCAAACTAATACACAGAAATATCCTTTTGCAAATATTATACAAAAACAAGGTGTTGGACGTAGAAAGACTGCTTTAGTTTACTCAAGGCATTTAAAAATCATACTCTCAGGAAATATACTGTAGTTTCAGTTCACACTGTTTGAACTTACATTGAATTATAGACTAGTGAAAATTTGGTGAAGGAAAGAATATGATGAACAATCATTTCACATGTTACTGAAAAGATTCATACTGAGAAATAGATTTAATACTGTGCTGGAAGGAATATAGTAGTTTAAATGTATGAAGAACTCACTTAACCCCTTAGACATTCTAGTGACTAACATACAACTGCCAATATTCTCAACCCACATTATCTGTCGTCTTCCTCTGCTATCTCTTATCTCCAGCTGCTCTAGAGAGTATTGAGATACTCACAACAAACATTATTTTGTCATCAATTATTTGATGCTACTGGAGTATTTTATGATCTTACATTATTGTAAGTTAATTGATGTCACCAGTCTTCAGCCCCCCATCCCACTCTATTAAAAATATTATCCCTGAAATTTTGGTAATATCTATATTTTATTGGATTTTAATAGACTAGATTCTTGGAGAAAAACACATTGTTGTTTACTATGTAAATTATAACTGAAATTGTAACAAGGTGTCTGAACTGTTTCCTGCATGAAGCTATTTACAAACTTTGCATAAACATGCTATTTATTTGTATTGAAATGGATGCTATATGGCATGGTGTCATTTAGAAAAATGTCACAATTCATCATATATACAGATATTACAATGTTTTAATATAGCTTTGCTGTACGTAAGTTATTTTTCTTTATACATGGGGTGAGGGGTTGCTTTCCCTTGTGTAAGTGAACTGCCTTTTCTTTCTTTGCTTTTCTGTTTCCCATGTAAAAGATGTGTCAACTGCAAGGAAGAAGCCTGAATGTGTAAGGGACAAGTCCGGGTAATGCCCTGAAAGATGTCAAATTCCTGGAAGAGCCCAGAATAATGCCTGAGAAACAACCGCAGAAAGCACCTGGTGGTGCTCCCTGGCACCTGGGGAGGACCTTCCTTTCTTCTTGCTGAAGGTGTCATTTCATCTTTGTCTGACTGGAAGGATTTGTGAATCTGGACACCTCTGCCTCCCTTCACAGTTGGGACAAAAGAGCAACCCATAGAGTGGAAAATTTTAGAAGGCACTAGCTGTGATTTAAAGAGATCATTTACACTACAGCAGCAATATGTGTCATACTTTACAGTAGTTTAGCTCTGTGGATCACAATACTGCGATTACTTTGGACGTAAAGGGAAGTATGTACTACCATTGCATTACTAAAAGCATGACTTTCATTCTACCAGTTGCATACATCAATCCTCCTGCACTAGGTTGAATGTTTCCTTTTCACATTTATGTGGTGATCAGTAGACAGTGTACAATTTTATTTAAATACCATCATTTATCCTATCAAGTCCATACATTTCCTCCGAAATTTTTCATTTAAATGTGTCTTTTATTTATTTATTTATTTTTTAACTTCCAATTCTTTGCAGTCCAGTCCAGTGGAGGAATTTTTTCAAAGTCGTATTTTTCCCTTTCCCTTCTTTAGATATTCCGTTCTTCTGTATGGCTAAATTTATATAGTTTATTTAAAACCTAATCCTGTCAGGTTAACTCCTTGCATACTTACATCTGTAGGTGTCCAAATCCTGCAAGTTTTTGCTTATTTGTTTCCAAACACTTTACTGAATATGTGATAAGGGCAATACTACCATTTTTATCCTGGACAGATATAGCTCATACTCAGAGAATATTATAACTAATAACTGTCAGAAATGTCTGAGATAATTTTTAGGACATAGGATCTCTGGTGAAGAAATTTTTAATTCACTGTTGCAATGGCAGGTGTCCTGCCAACATGAGTGCCTCCACAGGAACACCATTGTGGCTTTTATACTTTTTCTTACAGACTTACCCCTGCCCTGTTTTCCCATTATCTGGGTATTCCAGGTTCACAGTCTTACCAGATTCACATTTGTTAATTAAATTCTGACACTTATTAATTCATATTCTACCTTGTTCCAACAAAGGTTTACATTTGTAAATTACATTCTGATTCGTACTCTATCTTGCTGCCAGCCAGTCACCATCCTATTGTTTCCAAGATGTCTCAGAACTCTTCTTATTTTATTTACATGGTGATTCTCTCCAAGGCCTCTTCCCTTCTGTCTAAGGGATATTTCTTTTACTAAACAAAGAGCACTGGAGGGGTGTCAGGTCTTCCTGATGCCTCTTCAGACAGGCAAGTTCCAACTTGTCCTCAGTTCCTTGAGCATGTCATTCAATAAAATATTACATATATATTCTATACTAGCTAAACATAAATTGTTACCATCTGTACCTGTATATTGCTTATCAATTAACAGTCTTTATTTATAATTTCTGTGATGTTAGAAGGCTACAAAGACCATGAACTTAATTCTTATATTGTTCTTCTGCAGAAACAACATTCTATTCCCACAGTGACCTTCATCAATTTCAGAAGCAGCCTGACTACTTCTTGACTGTCTTTTGAGATAACAGCCCTAGCTCTCCTTGACACTTCTGCTGTGCATCTAAATCATGGTCTGCACATAGTTCCTATTTTAATACGTAAGCAGCAACATAATTACGTCAGACACCACTGAAATACAGGCCATTATTGTCTTTTATAAAATTTTGTGGGTAGCGAGCCTTTCTGTAAGAGTTAATTTGCTGTTATATGCAACAGTTTCAGAATGCTAATCATAGAATCATGGAATGGTTTGGGTTGGAACGGATCTCTAGGATCATCTGGTTCCAACCCCCCTGCTATAGGCAGGGACACCTACCTCTAGACCAGGTTGCTCAAACTTCCACCCAGTCTGGCCTTAAATGCTTCCAGGAGGGGCAAGCACAACCTCTTCGGGCAACTTGTTCTAGTATCTCACCACCCATGCAGTAAAGAATCTCTTCCAAATATCTAGTTAAAACCTATCCTCTTCCAGTTTTAAACTGTTTCCCCTTGTCCTGTCACTAATGCCCTTATAAAAAAGGTATCAGTTTACTCAGGTAAATTCATCCATGTGGTGCTAAGGTGACTGGAACACGCTATTCACAGGGATTAAGATCCTCCATTGGCATGCGCAGTAAACTGTGAGCAAGTTGGTAAGAAAATGGAAGTGACTTAATTTTGTATCTACTGGATCTAAGAACTGTCAAGGGATACTGTGGGCAGATAATGGCCTTTGATGATTTTCAGTCTGTGTTTTCCACTTCTTATATGTTAGAAAATTGCTCTTACCTTACCCTACTCCCATTAATCCTTGAATAATAACAGTAACACATTACTTGGACTGTATTATGAATGTTTCTGATTCTTCTTGTTAATTGAACCTTGCTCTCCCCCTAATTTTTATTATCATTATTATTATTATTTTTTACTTTCTCACTTAGCAGTTGCATAGCTCCTTGTTTCTTGTCCCTTTGCTGAGGATGCTTGGGCTGACTGTGAGGTACCTGGAGATGATTAGGATCTAAATTTTCCCTTTGCTTCACTATAGTTTTTTCTTCCTTCTCACATTTGTAGGATGAAACAAGGCATGAAGTGCTTCTCTGAAAAATCCCTTCTCCTGAGTATTTATATTCCACTCTCTCATATGGCATAAGAATTTCTTATCTGTTACACATTTAGCACTATTGAATTTGTTCCCAGATGTCGCGATGTTATTAGTTAGATCTGGAAAATCTGAACTATTTTCTTTTCTGTGAAGAATTATGACACTTGAAGATTTTTGGTTGAAAAAGATAGCTTAAAAAAAACCCCATAAAGCGTTATAAAACCTGTAATTTGTTCAATTTTGGCCTAAATATTGTAAACATCTTAAAATGAAAATCTAGTAAAACAGAAGTAACTTTCAGGGTTAGAGGTTTTTCTTACACAAGCAGGAATGAATGTTTTCTATTAAACTGGATGAAAAATTTCAATGTATATTACTTTAGGGGAGTACTGTTATTTTAGTGCAAGGTAGGAAATTAATTCATAGACTGGAAGCTATCATGAGTAAGGAATTTTGTGATGGATCAGGAAGATTTCATGAAGATCTGTGTAGGGTTAACTGTCTCAGATTTCTCTTTCATTTTCTCCCAGCTTAGCATCATACAGCCTTTCACTCATTGCTCCCTCCCAGTAGGGTGAGGGAGAGAATTAAAAAAGAAAAAAAAAAGAAAGAATTTGTTTGTCAAGAGAAAACACCATTTACTAGGAAAAGGAAGAGAATAGGTATTTATATTTACAAGACAAGTGATGTACAATGCAGTTGCTCACCATCTGCCGACAGATGCCCAGCCAGTCCCTAAGTAGCAGATACATCCCTCAGCCAACTCCTGCCATTTTTGTAGTTTTCACATTACGTCATGTGGTATGGAATATTGCTTTGGCCAGCTTAGGTCAGCTGTCCTGATCTGTCCTGATTCTGTCCCCTCCCAGCTCCTTGTGTATCCCCAGCCCTTTGACTGGCAGGAGAGTAAGGAGCTGAATCATACTTGTCCCTGTGCTACACTGTTGAACAACATCATCAGTGCGTTATTGTTTTTCATCTAAGCCAAAATATAGTATCATAACAGACACTATGAAGAAAATCAGCTCTGTCCCAGATGAAATCAGGACATCTTGTTATACCTGGAGTGCTCTCTAGTAGTTGCCATGTATTTTAAACAGGAAGAAGCATTTATTTTATAAAGTGAGTTTTGTGAGATAATTGCTTTCATGGCTTTGGGGGGGTCACTGTTATCATGTGAGCAGGTTACTGATCACTCTACTTACGATAAAGAATAATTTTCTTTTTCAGCACCACTATCAAGACTGTCAGTCTTTGTTTTCTCTCCTTCCAAAGATGATCCACTGGGAATAGTATGTTACAGACTGAAGTATTAGTGTGCATAAGTATAAACAGTGTTGCCCTCATATGAACTCTTAGTAGTTTAAATGAGAAACAAAATGCTTTGGAAAGCAGAAAAAAGGTTAGGACCTTTCTCATTGTGCATGAGGTTTTTTTTAATGAAATTCACTACAATATACAAAAATCATTTATGATTCAAATGACAATGCAAATATACAATATGAAATATATATATAAGATGGAAAAATATGGCATGCATATAGACCTAGTGAGTAAGCCATTGAAAGAGATCTTGTTCTTGCTGGTTTGGTGTGGAAGGTAATTTGGTGAGTCACATCTCCCCAGTTTCTTAAGCACAAATTGGGCATTTTCTAAGCTCATTTACAACTACAAAAGCCTATGTAGTGATTTGTAGCATATCAGTGTGAATCAGATATGTCACTTATCATTTGTGCATTTGAGCTGCATTTTCTTAACTGTTTAGTAAAGAACTTGCCATACTGTGTATCACTATCTTTAGTTTCTGTCAGTTCAAAAGCTGAAGTGTTTATGATTAAGGACAAAAAAACTTCATTAATTGTTCAAGACACATTTCTTGTGACACCTTCTTTGTATCGCTTATTTCAGGCAGTGACGCTAGAGCAAGCAACTTTGTAGGTGTACAGTTGTTTTCACAAGTTTCAAAGTCTAGGCTAATATATTAGTAATGCAAGATAAATGCTGTTCATATATGAATTTGATTCATTTCAGGATCATTTGGTTAATTGGAACCTATATGCTTTGTAAACTTGGAAATATGCTGATGTCAGTGATCAAGAGAAAATTCCTTAAAACATAAAAAGAAGAGATGAAAATAGTATTTATATCTCATTCTATTTCATGGCATATTATCATAGTAAACTTATTACAAGTCAGTTCTATTCTTTAGCATAATGTCAGTGTCCTGTTTAACAGTTCCTGTCATCTACATTTCAAGACTTCACATTTTTAATATCCTTCTACCTCTATCAGTTTTACAATCTTGTCCTTCTCTTTCCTTCTCTTTCCTTAATATTATACAGTTGTCCCTTTTTCCAGTATCTGTATCAAGTCTTAATCATATACTTTTGAAAATTGTTTACTGTGGCTAAATTTAAATTATCATACATCCAGTACTGATAGTGGATATACATGCACGCAAGGATTGCTGTTACTCTTTGTTAAGTGTGCATTTCTGTGTATATATAAAATAATTATAAGATATACAGCTGTGTGTACACAAATGCCTCCTGCTGAAGGATTCTTTCCTTTCTTATCAGGTTCATGAGTTACTGGAAAATACTTAAGCATTTTATTTGATTATCTGTTCCAGGATGGCATTAAGATTTTTTTATGTGTAAACAGTAAAGGTATGCATTTTAATACATTTTCATTTTACTTCTTATGATTTTAGATCTTTTCTCCTCATATATACTTTTTTTCCTCATAGAAAAATTAGAAGTATTACACATAGAATCAAAAAAACATCATTTAGGTTAGAAGGGACCTGGAGGTAATCTAATCCAACCCTAAACTCAAATAAGGATCATTAGTTTGGTTGCTCAAGGGTTTGTTTAGTTGAGTCTGAAACATAATGAAAGATATTATGAAAGAGTATCTATGTTCAACCTGTTACAGAATTTAGCTGTCTTTCTAGTTAAAAGATAGGAAAAAAAACAAACACAAAACAAAAACACTTGTTTATTGCAGTAATATTAGAGCACAGCATAACAAGGTTGATTTCTCTGAAGAAACCTGTCTCAGTGAGTACATAGTTTCTTTTTCCAAAAGACCAGTGCTTTAAAGATAGCAAAAAATAAAAATATGTGGTCATTCAAAATATTTTCGCACCAAAATCATGTGAAAAGTAGTCTTAATATAGAAGAAAATAAGACTACTTGTTGTCAGTTGTGCCAGAATAGAATGAGTGTAAAGTAGGTATAAAATGGCATGTCTAGTATGGTAGCATCTTGTAGTAATTTCATATATATTTTGCACTGCCAGAGAAGGACATATGAATAGAAAGCCAAGAATGAATTGAGGCTAGTATGTCTAAACAACTTTAGAAGAAGCTTAGAGAAAATTTCTTCTGAAGTTCTTAGAAGTCTTTTTTAAAAGTTTAAATCCCTATTCCCCAATCTTTTATGCACTCCACTTGAAAGACAGATTGATTTGTATTATGAAGACTATATGAAAGCAATATTGTAATTTCTTCTCTTTCTTATCTGAAATAAGAGAATTCTTCATTTCATTCCCCATGTGCATTATAAAGAACACAGCATAACAAGAAGTGAATCCATTTCCTCATTTTATAGAATCTGTTTCTATTATACTTTGCACTGTGAGTTATGCAAGAGTTAGGGAACAGATCTATTTTTGAGAAGTAAATTCTAACTAGGTCAACAGGAGAGAGTGACTTTGTCCTCCAAAGCAGCTCCCTTCCTCCCACCCCCTGCTCACCTTGGCTTAATCTCAAAGGACTTGTTATCTTCACACAAACCAACTGAAGGTAACGGTGAAATTTACAAGGAACATTTCAGATCCATTCCATTATCAGTATTGGCTGATGACTCTGGGTATAGATATTACTTTATGAAATGTTGTAGGACTATTTATTTTAAATTCTTTTCTGAGCATTTACAATAACAGATTTAATCAATTAATCAATTTTTTTTTAAAGGTGGATGCCAGCACTCAGAATTAATTTCCTTAAATTTCTCTTAGAATTCTTGGCAGTACTTGCTGTCCCAAAAGCTGTATTCCGTAATAGCTACTATAACAATTATAATTCTGTTATCTAGTGCAATTGTTATATTACCTATTTGAAGGATGTTTAAGCTTTATGTTTGAAGGCCAATTAATGTAAAAAACAAAACAAAACAGAACAATTAATACATGTTAGAGCATAATCTTTTCCAAAATGTTTACAATAGGATTGAGATGTTAGTTGTAAAAAATTTTTCTCATCTAGTAGTTAGGTTTGAGACAGAAAAAATACAGTCATTCTGTCTCTTCTGCTCACTGAAGTTACTTAGAACTCCTATTTTGCCAAATGTGTATTTTGGAATGAAACAATCCACGAAGCAGGGATTGCTTAAAAAGAAATTGTCAGACTCCTGATTCTTTGTATCTTATGACCAAAATTTGGGATAAAGCATACATTTTTCATAGTGAGACTCACCTTCCTTTAACTAAGTAAGTTTGTTTTGTTCTACCACTGGTGTGGTGGTTAGGGGATCAGTAGTGTCATATCAAGGTAAGAAAAATACCATTCCTTATTACAAGACAAATGGCAAGCAAAATACAAAAATAAAATAAAATAAAATAAAAGCTAAAATGAAAGAAAATATGAACACTCTAATAATGTAGATTTTCTTGTACTTGAAATAGCAGTCAAACTATGGAAATTTTATGGTACATGAAGAATGTTTCCAGTTATAAAATTACATTATAAAAATTAGTGTTTTATGGTGTTGCTAAATACTGTATATTTTTTCAAAAAAGAACATTTTTTTTCACCTTCAATGTAGGAAACCACCCATCATTCCACATTGCAAGTTGATTTGCATGAATAATGATCAGAATGTTGCTATGTTTGATAATGGATCATTAGCTCAGAGGGGAGGTGATATACATTAAAAAAGAAAGAAAGAAACAAAAATCTACATTGTGCTCACGTGACAAATTTCAGAGCCACTGATTTCTGAAAAACAGGTTTTTCCTGTTATTAGAAAGGTATCAGAACTTCTCACCAGACTATTCTCAGCCCTTTCTGATCTTTCTTTTTTCTTGCTTTTCTCCCTTGAAGTATTTACAAAACCAGAGGGAGGCTGGTGGCATGGCACCTGAATGGTTACATCTAGACTAATGCAAGCAGCTTATTCACTTAATTTTTCATGACTGTATTACCTGAAGTAAATATTTGTTATTTAAAAGAAAAACAAACAAAAAAATGATGCTACTGCTTTTTTGTTCCTAACTTCTGTTTTCACCCCACTTCAACTGTCCCAAATCTGTGACTTGGCATCTAATATTTTCAGACTCTAGAGCTCATATAGAAGTTCTCTCTAACTGGTGTATAGCTATCTCAGGGCAGGTCTTGCATGCTTCTTATATCCTAACTTTTCAAGCTGTGACAATTTGAGTTCTTTGTACTTTTTTATTGTCAGCATACAGGCCTTGGAAGCTAAATTTCCTTCACACTTCAAGGTGACAGGCACAGAAAAAAGTTTCATCTCACATAATATGCAAACAAAAAGTGAAAAGGTTTTTGGAAAGTGAAATGTAGAGGTGAGAAAAATGAAACCAAGCTACCAACTGAGAAGGGGATCAGAGTATCTTCCAGATATTCTCGTCCCAGCAGAAGCCAATAAACTATTTCGACATCCCCAGTGAGTGGTCCTCCTTGTTCAGCTGGAAGAGGAGGACTGAAAGGCTTGTTTCCCACACTTCAGTAAGGAATATTAGGTAGGAAAGTGTGAGTGTGAAGCAGCCATAGAAACAATTCAAGGATTCCATGGGTCTGACATAATGGGAAAGGAAGTCTGAGGTGGAGAGCAACAGTTCTGAATTTAATTCCAAGGAGTATGAAGTGTATGAACTGCAAAAGGATTGAGCAGGGGTAGTAGGAGCTTCATAGATTTGCAGTAGAAAGGAGCTGTACTGGGGATGTGTGACTTCTCTCACTCAAGCCACCACTGCTGCCCACTTCACTACCAAAGCCTTGCCATACAAAACATGTCTAGAATCACAAGAACAAAAAACTTCCCATAATGTTGGTAACTCTGTGTCAGAAAAGAAAGATCTTGGAGTTATTTAGAGTTGCACACACAAAAAAATGAATCTTAATTCTTGATATTTTCATGAAATCTTACTGGAAACAAGACAAAGTGTCTTGGTATCTCTGCAGTTTCCTAGATAAATTAAAGTTCCTTACAGACTAGAAAGCATGGATGTTTTCACAAAACCTAACAGTTGTTTACAAAGAAAATGGGGTTGCTAAGAACAGTTATCTGAATGAGTTTGACCATCTTTCTTATGTTTGTTAGTGATCTGCATGAAAATGCACAGAATCATTCTGCACCAAAAACAAAATCTTCTCATCTTTCTTCCATGAGGGAGATGATATGTGTATCCTCCAAGCAACAGATGAATCAACCACAGTTGTGATTTCTTTTTTCTTTCTGTAGTTGTGACTTTCATCAATACCATACATTCTGATTGTACATCAAGACACTTCATAGAAAAGTCTAAAATAGTCCCTTAAAAATCTCAATAATGTACATGATTAGACTATCAAAAATAAATGAGAATTAATTTGATTAAATAGACAAAATAATGTATCTTTATATCTGAAATATATAAAGCTGATTTAATTGTTTGGAATATTATTGATTTTATATGATAATTGTTTTAAGTATTTTTTTCATTATAATATGCTTTGAATCAGCATAATAAACTCTACATATTTTTTTCTTTTCATTTTGAGTGAAAGAAATCTGCTCTGAAATTGAGCAAAGTAGAAAAATCTTTCAATTATTTTAAAAGTGTAAGTCAATTTTCCTGCAAATATCTAGTAATATATTTTGAAAGAAGGGATATCTTTGACAGTTTAATAGTTAAAGCAAAAGTTGATGTGTATGTAAAATAAAATAAAGAACTGATTCCCATTAGCAGGCAGATGTTCAGCCATTTCCAGGAAAGCAAGGTTTCACCATGCATAATAGTTTTATGGGAAGACATAACTCCATATGTCCCCACTTACACCTTTCCCCCAGCTGAGAATGACATCATGTGTTATGGAGTATAATTCTGATCAGCTAGGGTCATCTGTCCCAGCTGTGTCCCCTCCCAGGCTCTTATAATTTTTTCACAAGTGAGGTGGTGTGAGAATCAGAAAAGTCCTTAGCTCTCTGTCACTGCTGCTCAGCAACAACTAAATGTGAGTATGTTACCTATACCGTTTTTCATCAGAAATCTGAGAAATAACACCATGTAATCTACTATAATGAAAATGAACTCTATCCCAACCAAACCCAACATTTCTTGCAATGTATGGGTACCCTCAAGCTTAAGTTTTAGTTTCTCTAGCAAACTACACTTATGCCTGTGCACATCTTCAGCCAGATGTAGAAAACAGGGATTCCTTCACTGATATCTCTTGGAACAAGAGAGCTCACAGAATGCTTAAGAATTTTATATTAAGAGAAATTGTGTTATAATAAACTATTGCTAAACTCTGAGCTAATGGTTGTTATGTGCTAATTCTTTAGCTAACTGGAAGAGTCTTTGAGGGGTACATTGATGATGTAGCTGCTAAATTTTTATATTAAATATGCTGGCTGAGATCATTTCACGGAGTTAAACCACATACACTAAGGAGAAGACTGCACAATAATAAGAGCATGATTACTTGGCCAAAAATTCAGTGAAATATCATCACTACAGGGAGAATTTTGCATCCTGCCCTATCCTCAGTGCTTTTCTAACTAAATCTGCAGCCTCTGCCAATGCAAGCAGTCTTACTCTCATTCTGATTAATCATGCTTGTTCTATTCTGTTACCAGTAGCTGCTACAGGTCCTTGATCTCCTTCTAAAAACTGAAGTATATAAATTTTTGAAACCTTTCTAATTTACTGGATGTTTCCCTGAGCTGCTTAGTATTTTTTAAATGCTGTTAGCATGAGAAAACAACCTGAGATTTTGTGGTTCACTATCAAAAATAGTACCTGACCATCTTTCAGGACATTTGCTCACTGGGAAGAGCAGTCATTGAATTAAGCCATTTTTATGTTGATCATAAAGCAATGAGTCAAATCTGTAAATGTAAAAATAATTTTATGAAATTCTCATCTCTCATGGATCATGTTGAAGGATAAAACTTTGAGTTTCTTAATTCTATCAGTAAACTACCACTGCCAGAAATAGTCCAGCTGAGCTCGACAAACAATGAACAGATCTATAATACTAGGAACTTCAGAGCATAACAGAACAGTTTATTCAAAGAGAAAAAAATAAAAATAAACTTGCATTGTTTTGTGACAATAAGAAACAATTTCTAACTGTACGTTAAATGAACCTTTACAGCACTTTGTCATCAGAAAGCCCAGATAAAACCATCTTAGCTTTTACTTCAAAATGTTCAAACAAAGGCAAGTTTTGAGCTTACACAGCTCTTTTTAAGGACTAACTCCAGATTCAAGTACAAGATTTTAGAGCTTGCAAAGCTCAGATCAATATCTTGTTTTACTCTCTCAGGGATCCTTAATTTTTCTTGCCTTACTGTGACAAGAAGAATGATAAATGTCAGTTGCAGATGACACTATAACTGCAACACTCTTCATTTTATCCTTCTTCCCACTCACAGTTATTCTTAGTTATTCAGTCTTCAGAAGTTTCAGTCTAATGTTTCTTAAGAGGTTCTGGTTCCAGCTCCCCTCTCCTCTCCTCCCCTCCCTCCCCCTCTCCCTTCTCCCCCCCACCCCTTCTCCTTCCATGATCTTTCCAGGCATTAGACTCACCAGCCTGTACTTCCTGGGGTCTTTCCCCCTTTCTCAAAAATTCGAGTAACAATTCTACTTTTCCAGTAACAAGAAACTTCACCTGACAGCCATTACTTTTAAGCATGATGGAAACTGACTTGGCAACAACATTAGCCAACTCCTTCAGACTCTGGAATGCATGTTATCAAGCCTCAGAATTATGCACATTCTGTTTTATGAGATGGTCTTGGACATGCTCTGCTCTTAGAGTGGGAAGGATTTTTGAGGGGTACGTCCTCTTTGACCTGTCTCTTTAGTCAACACTACAGGCTTGGGGCAGAGTGGCTGGAATACTCTGGGGGTATTGATCAGTGCTTGGCTGAACATGAGCCAGCAGTGTGCCCAGCAGTGGCCAAAAAGGCCACTGAAATAGTGTTTTGAGCAGGACAAGGGAGGTAATTGTCCCCTTGTCCTTGGCACTGGTGAGGCCAGACCTTAGGTACTGTGCTCAGTACTTCAGTAGTACTTCTATATTTACAGTAATACTTCACTGTTAGAAGTTCCTTGCTGACATACAGCTAGTTTTGTCATAGAGTAGTGATTAGGAAGTCTGTTCACATGCTGCTGTGATCTTCATCCCTTGTAGTATTGCTGGATCTTCTAATGCAACTAATAAAAGCTTCAGAAATCAAGGCTGGCAAGGAGTTAGTCTCAGGTTTCTTGGTTTGCCTCAGTAATGTTTTATAGTGTTAACATTGCATGATTTCAGTAGCTGATTAAATACACAGTTCTGTTATTTTATGTACAAGAAAGTTACAGAAAAGTACTAACACTTATACCTGAACTTAGCATTAGTTATGTATAGTATTAGTTATTATTTGTTACTAGTTGCTGCTGCTGGTGTTCTTTTTTATTTTTTTCCCCTCATGCAAGAAACACCTATAGTTTAGAAGAGCAAAAATACCCATCATTCTGGACTGTTTTATTAGATGAGAAATGTTGTGGAGTTCTGAGAATTATATCCTGGAACTGTTTAGCTAAGAGAGAAGAAGATGGGAGGAGAGAGAGGAAAAAACAGAGATTCTGAAAGTCTTAATACAAATTGCTGTGACAAAGGGATCTTGTTTCTCATCCTGAAAATACAATCACAAGATCTTGAGGAAAATCAATGAACAAAATGATGAAAAAGATTTGACAGGGGACAGTTTTCATGAGTGTGCCTAGAAAATGTTGTTGACTGCCTGGTTATATAGGAAAGTCATCATCACTACCTCCTCAGCAGAGAGGACAGTGCCTCATACCGGAAAGCTAAGGTGGACTATGAAAGAACAAATCCTGAACTAGATTTGTTCTAGTTTGTTCCAACCCTGAAGGGAGGTTGTAGTGAGCTGGAGTTCAGCCTCTCTTGTGTCTTATGTACTTCTCTCTTGTAACAAGTAGTAGGACTAGAGGGAATGGCCTCAATTTGCACCAGGGGAGATTCAGACTTGATGTTAGGAAATACTTCTTCTCCAAAAGAGTGATCAGGTGCTGGAATGGTCTGCCAAGAGAGGTGGTGGAGTCATTGACCCTTGAGGTGTTCAAAGAACGTTTAGACATTGTGTTGAGGGACATGGTTTAGTGAGAACTATTGGTGGCAGGTGGATAGTTGGACTGAGTGATCTTGTAGGTCTTTTCCAACCCCAGTGATTCTATGATTCTGTGGTTCTACGATTCAATGTACCTATAGAACCCTTTATTTTTTTCCACATCTCTCACCAAATGAAGTTCCATCTGTGCCTTGCCTTTCCTGGTTCCACCTCAGCATATCTGGATATCAAATTTCTAGTCTTCCCAGGCCACACATCCCAGCCTCCACTGCCTGTACATGTCTTTCTCTTTATTAATCATAGTAACATTCAAGTCTTGCTTTTCATCCAGAGTCTAATAAGTGAATGGCAGTCAGCATGTAATCTAGTCTGAAAGAGGCTGTGAAGAGTCAGGATTTGTTCCACAAATAAAGATCTTATATTGCTTCAGTTCCTACATTAGGTGGGGTTAATTTTGTTTGCTGACTGCTAATAGGTTTATACTGAGTAGCTGAGCATAATTAAAAGAATATTAGGTTGGAAAACCTAATACAGACCCTGTATTAACTAGTGCTTTGATGAGATTTATGTTTAAAAACCTTGACTCCCATACATCTAGACAGTCACTTATATCAACATAAATAATGTTGTGTTATAGTGCTGGGATGTTAATTTTTATTACTGATGTCAATGTAATTAAGCAACTTCTTACCCTTTTTTCTATGAGCAAGAAGATAATTTACAGTAACTTTTAAAAATACTATTTGAAGCAGGAAAAGATAAAAATGTCTGTTCTTGAAAATAAATATTGAATCCAAAAATTGAATAATAAATAAAATCTGTTAATCACAAAACTATTAGCTATCTGTTAGATCAAACCATTAACTATTATATTAAACCTGAAAAGGGAAGATAATAGAAATCAGAGAACCACAGAATTATATCACAGAATATATATATACATATATAATATTTCTTGCGGAGAATAAAACACAATGCCAAGCCATTTTAAATGCATTTTTTTGTCAAATAAGAAAATAAATAGAAAATATTTTGCTTTTATTCACTGTATTTTCATGAACAACCACAGTAATGTTGCTGTACTTATTGTAGGGAATTGTAACACATATTTATAGTTTAAAATTCAAGCATAGCAGATGTTTATGACTATTATCTTAAGGAATCAATTGTAATATTTTTACGATCAGTCTCAATATTTAAAATCTGTTTGATGTTATATAATAAAATGTATCTTGAGCTGGTTATTTTCATTTCCTGACCTTGAGTATAATACATGCTAATTAGATAGTTACCTTCTTAAGTTACTGAAATACATACAAGGAAACAACAATAATGAATTCATTTGCTAAGATTTTTTTATATTGACAATTCATACTTAACTCAAATGTACTCAACATTCCTGTACAATGAAAAAAATAATAGTATGTCAGGTTCACAGATGAATACTTGGAAGAAATGGAAATGGGCTATTTACCATTCTATTATTGAAGATTTTCACTTTTAACAGGGATTCTTTATTTGCTGTGCTTTTGAAATGTAATCCACTTTGTAACACTTATGTTTTGTGTGAGAATAACATCACAAACTTTATACTCTTGATACATTGCAGCAAAGCCCTAGTACACGCCAAGCAAGTGGTCAAACCAAAGGTTTATGGTGAGCTCTTTTACTCTTGGTGCTATCTTGTATCCTAGCATGGAGTAGAAATGTATATTTGGGGCATATTAGGACACAGTAAAAAGCTACGCTTTCTGCCACATTTAGCTTAACATTTTGGATAGCATAAACACATGAAACAGGAATGATAAATGATAAACAATACAATTATTGTAATATCTCCTTAATTGTAAGATACCAAGAACAGTATCCTATAAGTTCACAGATGTCTTTTATTTATTTATTTATTTTTCCATAGGGTTACAACCAGCAGTCTTACAAAAAGCAAGATACATCCTGTAAAACTACTACTTCATGTTAATATGCTCTTGCTGCTGGAGCCTTGATGATGTGGAAATGTTTTATAAGATATTTATGATACAGAATAGATTTATAATGGAAATAAGAAGAGGTCCCCAGAATCAGAAACCTGTCAAATGAGATTTTTTCTTCTTCAGAAATGAAATATCAGTTCAAATCAGTAAAAAAAAAAAAAAAANAAATTAAAAAAAAAAAAAAAAAAAAAAAAAAAAAAAAAAAAAAGTATTTTTTAATTATTATTTTACCACAATTTTTTAAAACTTTTAACCATCAAATGAAGAATTAACAACTGGGAAATGATTTATGGAAAACGTTGATCAGCATAGCTCAGGTTTCTTTGATTATTGCTTCAAACATTGATATGAGTGTAAATCTTCTTTGTAAAAAGAAAAATTTAGCAAAAAAAAGAGCTATTATCTTGACCCCTAATAATTCTGTTCCAAGTATCTTAACTAGCATTTTCTGATTGCGAGACATAGTTCCTACTTAGGTTTTCTTTTTCAAATAAGCTTGCCAGGGAAGTAAGGGGACTGGGTGTATGTTCCAATAGGCTAGTTTGGGAGTGATGAGATTCAGGTTGGACATTCTTAGTAGAGAATTCTATTGGAGACATGTAAGCCTGATAAGTTCACCCTAAGCTCCTAGAGATGTAACATGAATTCTGAAGAAAGTTGGGTAGTTATGTTTGGCTTCATATAAAATTATCTTATGAATGAAACTCTTATGATAATACAATTAGTAATACATGAAGAATGTACTTAATGGTACGCAAAAAGAACTAATTTATTTTGATTTCTTTTTTTTCAAATAGAAGGAATATGTATTTTGTAGAATAAAAATATCTGAATTATATTAAAAGAAATCCCTTTGCTAGAAGTGAATAAATGTTTTGTAAAAAGCCAATTAAAAATCTAACTTGTATGTATTTAGTGGTCTTTTGTCCACAAAGATAAAACCAGTACAACAGTTAAGTTCAGAAAAATATAATTGTGTACATACTATTCATGAAAGGAAACTGTTAACTAATAGGATAACAAAGAACCTGTGAGAAAGTGACAGTAACACATTCAAAACTAGGCAAGTCTTTAGACAAAGGCTTTGTATGAAGCAGGGAGAGTTAGGGTAATACAAATATTTTTAAATATAAATGCAATGTCATTGTGAACATTCCCGGTCACCTAGGCTTCTCAGCTTTGCAAAATTTAAACTAAGCCTGCAAAATTTGATGTAGTCAGGGCTGGTTGTCATCTCTTGAACTGTGTACTTCAACTGTCCACTCCTTCCCATCCCAAACATTCATGTTTTTTAGATCTGTCACACTTGTGCCTCTTCATCATAGTCTGTTCTTCAGTTCCTTCCTCTGTCTACCAAATTCGGCCTTGGAGTATCCTGATTGGCAAGATCTGTTTTCTTACATCTGTTCTTTTTGTGAACACTACTATAGGGACAACATTTCCCTTTATAAATCTATGAAAACACCTGTGATTAGCACTGTACATTTAACTATTGTGCTTGCAAAAGAAAGCCAAAGAAGCAGCTCACTTCTCTTCTGTGTTTCTAATATCTTAGGCTTCACTAAATTTGGAGCAACTCTAAAAAACGTGTTTTTCAAAAGCTCTCTGCAGAGAGATATGAAGGGAAGATAATAAATGAAAGAGTAGCTATTTATTAAATTTGTTCTTTTCTGTATTTTTTCTTTGATTAGTTCCCTTGCTTTAACACTGTTGATAACTGATATTTTGTTGGATTCAACTGTGGCATCCTGTAAAGCATGGAAAGCAACTTCTATAAGGAGGGAAAATTTTTAGGAAAAGAAGGGAATTTATACAAAGTTAGGATACTTAAAAGCTTTCTAATGTTTAAGAGGATCCTTTATTTGTATTAGTCATTACTCTGACTTGTGCTAGAAAAAATAGTTCCCCTCATATTTCCCCTTAGTCCTTGTAGTAAGACCCTAAATAATGAACATATTTGTGTTGTGGTTTTACCTGGCAGGCAGCTTAGCATCAGGCAGACAATCATTCATTCCATCTCCCAGTGGGATGGGGGAAGAGAATCAGTGAAAAAACTCAACTAAGTAGAACCCATGGGTTAAGATAAATCACTATTTACTAAGACAGAAAAGGAAGATAACAGGAAAACAGTAATAGTAATGAAAACAATATAATATATTTTTATAAAACAAATGTTGTACTATGCAATTACTCATTACCCACCAAGTGAAGCCCAGTCAGTTCCCAAGAAGTGGCTGCCCTCCTAGCCAACTTTTCACAGATTTAAAGGTTTTTTGTATAATATCCCATGGTATGGAACATCTCTTTGGCTAGCTCAGGTCAGCTGTTCTCATTCTGTCCCTTCCCAGCTCCTTGTTCCTCCTCAGCCTCTCTCTGGCCAGACAGTACATGAAGATGAAAAGTCCTAGGCTCTGTGGAACATTGCTCAGCAACTAAAACACTGGTTTGTTTTCAACATTGTTTTATTTTTTATTTTTTCCTGTAGCCAAATCATAGAATCATACCAGGCACTATGAAGAAAATAAACTCTGTCCCATATGAAACCAGTACAATTCATGAAAAGATGACACATTTTTATGTAAATGACCTGACCGCTGCCTCATCGCTACTCTGTATCAATAGCCAGTTGTTTCCTACAGTTACTACAAATTTTTTGCACTTCAAAACCATTCTTTGAAATGCTTGAAGATGCAAGAATTTGAAATATCTCACAGAGACCAACTGAACAGCTGAACTGTAAACAATCATTAACCAGAACTCCTGTAGCCTGATGTCATGACCAAACCATAGCAGATTTTCTCCTTTACTGCTCCTTTGCTTCATTGCTGACATGTGTCTTTAAACAAGAAATAGGAATCAAGACTTTCAATTCAGTTTTTAAAGTAAAAAGCTTCAAAAACAAGTATATCCAGATAAGTACTTTACAATTTAATAGATTTCTAGTTGCAGCATAATACTTCACCATCACTTTCAAATTTGAATGCTGCATAATAGTTACTATTAAAAAATATTCAAATCTCTTCAGATTCCTTGAATACTAAAAGGAATGCTGTTTTTTGTTCTGTTTTGAATCTCAGAAGCTCTTCTTTCTGTTTCCCTTAAGTATAAATCAACAACAACAAGAAAATTATATGAAAAATATGGTATACAGGTGCAAGCCAAGTCAGATATTTATAACTGGCATACCTCAAGTTCATTGCTGAAGTCATCTGCAGCTAGAATCTAGGTCTGTATATATTTTTAATGACCATTTGGACCAGTCTTGAATGTTGTAAATAATTTATTCTCTTTGAACTTCCTGTGAAAATGGTGTTAAGATATAGTCATTATCTACAAAATGTTTCTGCTTTATCATTAAGAGAGCTGCTCTATGCAATGTTGTTTATAGGATAAAAACAAGTTCAAGACAGGTAAAGGTTTTTGAGCTTTTGGAGAAGACTCAAAAGCGGGGGAAAGAAGCAGATAGTTATTCTACCAAATACAGAGTGCATCAGTATAATCCAAAGGCAGAGAAACAAAAACAGATCCCTAATCACACACTTTAGCATTCAACATTCCTTCTGTGTAAAACAAAAATCTTAATTAATTTTTAGAAATGATCTAAGAATTAAAGAAAATCCAATAAGCATTCCACTTTCTGATATATATGAAAAGACACAGTAGTATGGAAACAAAACTTAGGTGTTGAAAGAGTGTCAGAAAGAATGAGGACAGATACATGCTCAGGGAAGGTTGTGTACTGCAAGAACACTGATCAAAGTGGTTTCAACTTCTGCTTTAGCACTCTCCATGTTCCCCAGAAATCTGCACTGTGGAAGATAGGTGGAGACAGATTAAAGATTAATGTGACATCATGGAAATTATAAAGAAAAAAAATTGCTTAGCTTATACTTCTTCTACATGTAAAATATTTATGGAAAAAAACAGGAGACCTGCAAGTAAACAGCTCAGAAAATATGTTCAATGGTATTAAAGAGGTAACTTGTAAAAGAGAGAAATTAGAATAAAATATCAAAGGTAAAACAAATGAAGTAACTGTGCTCTAAAGGATGTCTTCTCAGATTAATATTTTTTCTTGTTAACTTTTGAAACGTATTGTACAGGATAAGTCCTTCACCTTTTCATTGTGTGGCACTGCTCCATAGCAAGCAGCAGGAAAGGAGAACTGACTTTTGCCCCATTTCTTATGTAGAGCAATAGTTGTACTCCAGTGGCACATTGCAGGCTACCCTTCATATAGTCACCAAGTCTAAGAAGATTAATTTCATGTCTTTGTGGCTGATCCTCTTGGACTTGAAGGAGGTCACACATAAACTGACTCTTAATCGTTTAGAGTTTTTTGAAACTGGAAGATATATAGCATGCATAATATTGTACAGACTCATATATATGTTTATTGGCATTGTTTTTCTAGAAAGTTGTGATAGTTTTGAAGCCAAGAAAACCGACAAAGTAACTTGACATACCAATGAGTTATGTGAAGTGGGTATTCCCTTTATTACAGTGCTGGGTGCATGGGGATCGCTCCACCAAACATGCACACTGAAGAGAGAAATGACTACACATTTAAACACATGACATATAAATATTCATCACATTCCAAGGACATGGACAGAAATTCCAAAAGTGATTGACATCTTTGGTGGTCATGGAATTAAGTCTAAGAGTAAATTTCCAACTGTTAAGGGGATTGCATTATGACGCAAAAGCAAATCTGCCTCCTTACCTTCACGGGACTCCCCTACTGAGTTGCAAACAGCAACTCCACTTATCTTCTCTGGGCCCTCCATTGTGCTGTCAACAGCCACCCTACCCACCATTGTGTTTTCCTTATCATCATGGATCACCCCTGTACTGAGTTGTAAACAGCAGCACTCTTCAGCGGTATATGCATTTCAGTGGTCTCTGTGGTTCTTCCTAAAGTTACCTGTTTGCTCAAGCTATGAGACCCAGTTTTAACAAATCTATAGATTCAATCTAATTCAATTCCTTGATTCACCTGCCTGTGGTTTTGTTGCAACAAGTTTGGGTCTAATACCTTTTTTGTTTGTTTGTTTGTTTGTTTGTTTGTTTGTTTGTTTTCCTCTAAGTGGTTATATATAATTTCTTTACTTTTGTTATCTTTGTATTCTATCAGAACAGTTTTACAATTATAGCAAAATGCAGGCACAGTAGTAGAGGCTGTAGAAATTGGAGATACTGATGTGACAGAGGAGTACAGGCAGGGGATAATCATGGATGTGGCATAGGGCTGTCACTGGGCACCAGAGAACTATCTAGTCTCGAAAATACCTTAAAATCATCAAGTCCAATAAGCAGTTCATTGATTAAGGAAATATAGAGCTGGATCTGGACAGAAAAGGGTTTTGTGACGAGAAAGAGAAAGAAATACAACAGGGCGTTCAAGACAATGTTCAGAACAGAGGCTGAAAAATAGGTTTGATGGGGTGTGAAAAAAGACTCTGAGAACAAAGACTGTCTCCAGAAGAAGTCAACTGGGACGCGTAATCTCCATGTGATGGTGACTCTGTCTGGAGAAGAAGCGCGAATAGAAGCAATCTGTGGCTCTGACTGGATGAGCACTTTCATGGGCACTTAGTGTCTACACATGAAGGAGAACACTTGTTAAGTGTTCTGTTAACATGTTGAGGTGGATGGAAAGTTACAAGAGGGAACTTGGAAATGTATGTAACGGATGCTAGATCCTGCACTAAAGGATTTGAATCGTTCATGTGTCTGAGCCCATGCCTTCCGATGCTGCATTTTACCATGTGAATGACATTATATGAAACCTATTTGGCTTCAACACAGATCTACATATCAGCGCAAAAGAGAGCATTCAAAATGAGTTAACAGATATGCAAAAAATGATCCCATGTAGACCTAGAGTGAGGAAGCAGAAATCATCAGTGAATATCATGCTCCTCCTGACAAATGACTGCAGATACTGATGATCTGTAAATATCCCCAGATTGTCGTCACCAGAATGAGGTCTCCAAGCTGAGGACCTACGGCTCAAGGAAAGAGTGAGCACAGTTCCAGGAAAACTGTGGTGTGTCCAGGATGAAAAGTAAGTGTGTATAACAATTTTTACTCTATTATTTGAGTTTATTTTTGTACAGAAATTAGATGGACTAATAATGATTAGAAAAATAAAGATTTGAGTTACACTAGCAAGATCTTTCTGCTTTTATATAAGTAGATTATATATTCTCTTTGCCTGTAAAGCAGATCTTGAGGGCAAGAGCAGATAGAAAAATGTTTTCCTGCAGTCATATGCTGAGAAAATTTACCTATGAAAATTGCTTGATGTAAATGATTGATATACATTGGAAGGAACACGCAGAAACTTTTATAAGGAACTAATACAGAATTTATATAGACTCAAACAGAAACTGCTGAGGACTGAATGCATAGTTTTCTGCTGTAAACTTAACACTGTGAGCCAGTCAATATTTTTAGTGTTGCATTTTCTGTTCCTCCTGGTCAGGAAGTTGAAGATGGATTACAAATTATTGATTCTATCAAAAGAGGAATACAATTCACTTAACATGAATGACATAACGTGTTTGCATTTTCTCTGGAAAACTTTATCTCCAGATAAAATGTAGTATTTTATCTTGAAGATTTATGCTTTAATGGAAATAAGTTATGCCAGTTAAGAGAAGCAAAGTTTATTTAGAATTGGTATACAATAGCTCTTGACAGATAGCTGACTCAGGGAGTCATCAACCTAATGATTGCTAGAAAACTACTGGAGGGTGATTTCTCTACACTTAAAATGATTCTGGCAGTTTTTTTAATGCATGTATTTCTGGACCCTTACAATGAAGGATACTGGACTGGATTATCTCTTCAGTCTGACACAACGAGGCAGGTCTTATGAGCTGGTTCTTTTGAGCATATATCTTCATAATGAAACTTAAAGAAATAGAAAATTCAATAATGTCTTCTTATTAACTTGCTTATTACTGGTTTAACCATCATCATGTCCAAACACAGTTGTTCTGCAAAATAATATTTATTAATCGCTTTAAATAATTATCTCTGATTGTCAAGTAAAATTGAAAATTTGCATTCTTTCTGAGCACTTTTCAAACTTGGTTGTGTTTAAGATATTGTCTTTCAAAAAAGCAACAACAACAGATTATGAGTGCTGAAGTCATTTAAGAATCACAGAATCATAGGTTGGAAAAGACCTTCTAAGATCCAATCACTGAAGTCGATCCATCCAGCTAACAGTACAACTCCACCACTAAACCATGTCTGTAAGTGCCACATCCATGCTTCTCTTAAATATCTCTAGGGATGGTAAACAGACAAGCCTTTCCATGAAGAAATTATTCCTGATATACGATCGAAACCTCTCCTGTCATAAATTGAGACCAATCACTTGTCACTTAAGAGACCAACAGCCTCCTCACTGCAACCTTCTTTCAGGTAGTAGCTACTCATAACAGGTTTTTTTTAATTTTTATTTTTTCTAGCTGTAGATAAATGACAATGGGTATAAATAAAGCTGAAAGATACACCCAAGAATAATTAATTCTTATTTCTAGATATACAGTATTCCTGAGACAAATTTTTGCATAAATTTACTTTATCAGATACTTATATTTTCTAAAGCAAAAAATAGTTGGAAATTTGTTGAAGGAAAATCTTAACAACCGTTCATGAGCAGAGTATGTCTTTAAGACTGGCAAAAACATCTAGTTATGTATTTCTTGCTGTTCTTGCCAGTAGCATTCTAATGAACAGCTTGTCTTATCAGAGACTCATTCTTTATTATAACCATAAATGGTGCCATACAAGGCATCATTCTTCTCAGCAATAAGCATTAGGATAATATATTCAATTTGGTCAGAATCTGCAGGGAGAAGGAATTATTTTCTTTTATATTTTAATCTATAGTTGTTGACTATGCATAGAAGACTGTAACAGCATTTAATGAAAGCTTCCTTGGAAAAAAGAAAGAATCCTGTAAATTCTAAAGCAGAGATATGCCAACAGCATAACACCTGCCACTGACTTCTTCTGATAGATAACAGTAAAAGACTCACTGCTTTCAGGTAATAACCCACTGGCAGTGACTGTTCAAAAATGACTTTAGAATTTGATAGTTTTGTGCAACAAGATCTGGTGCAGTGAGCTACCTGCATTATAAATAAGAATTTTTGGCATATCAGCTCATGATGGACTACAGATATAAAAATCCAATAATATTATACTAATGCCCAATATCGATTTTAAATGGAAAATGTTTGATAAAGATCAAACACACCACAGTATTTCTTTAATTATTTGAATTCCCAGATTATCATATTTCCTGATTTTATTGAATCATTCATGATTCTGATTGTGTTTTCGTTACAATGTTACTTTGAATCTTTCCATTTCACACTAATATTTTGCAGTGCCTTTCTGTAGTGTACCTAATGTGTATAAGACAACCACTGAAATGTAAAAGATGTGTACACACTGCCTCAGCATACTGAAGATTTTCCATTTTTGCTTTTTATAGTGTATCAAGTTCCTACAAATCTGACCACATAAATTATCTCCAAAATGTAACTGTATCCAAACACAAACCCCTTGCTGAAAAGGTAGGAAAGAAGTAATTGGCACAGAGCCTACAGAGATGTGTCAGGGAAAATATATTTTTTCTTCCTAAACAGAACTACCTGATTGGATAAACCATTAAAATAAATACATTTGAAACAAAAATGATGAGCCACCGAATTAGGAGGCAATAATAGGTTGGAAGCATTTAGTCATATAAATCATGAAGGGTAAACTAAAGTGCCTGCAATCCATAAATTTCTATAGAATTTCCCAGGTCATCTGCATAACATTGTGAAGATTCCCATTTGGATTTGTATTACATGACCAATACGTTCTTTTCATTCAGCTCCAATGTTTAGTAACATTCAGTTACAGCCTTTTTTCTCTGCTATGAATATCATTATATTTTTTCCCCTTCTGATGTTGCTGCTTTGCACTAGGCTTCTTATGAACACTGAATTTCATCTTTCCATCCTATTTTCTTCAGTTACATTACTTTCAACGTTTTAACTTATCTATTCTCTCCTTTATTGTTTCTTCTCAGTTGTTCCTAACTACTATACCTCTAGTGGGCCTTCTCTCTTCAAAACAGTTTTGGCATATGATGTTTTTTTTTTGGTTCCTAAAGGGAGAGCAGACATTTTACTGCAGATCTTAAAATGTTCTGTAGATAAACTAAAATGTTTTCACTTCAGTGTCCTTATTTAATTCAGTTCACTTAAATATCTTGATTTGTTATTTACCTGAGAGATAGTGTGACCATGAATTGTCAGTGCTGTCACCTGCAGTCTGAGGGCTTTACAACATGGAAGATGATAATCTTGTGTATTAACTCAGGTGATAAACCACAAGGGTGAAATTTTACCCAATTATGTTACCTTGATACCAGGTAATAATTAAAAATATTATTTAGGAATTGGGCATACTAGTGTCCTGGATTCAGCTGGGATGGAACTAGTTTTCTTTCTAATGGCTGGTATGATGTTTTTTTTTTGGTTTTTTTTTTTGGATTTAGGAGAATAATAATGTTGGTAACCATCCAATGTTGTAGTTGTTGCTGAGCAGTTCTTAGTTGAGGGTTCTTCAGCTTCTCATGCTGACCTGCTTGAGAGGAGGCTGGGGGCACAGCAGAAACTGGAAGGGAATAAAATCAGAACAGCTGATCCAAACTAGCCAATTCCATACTTCATGATGTCATATGGAACAATGAAACTAGGGGGGAGTTAGCTAGGGATAGTGGAGACTGTAGCTCAGAAACCAGATGGGCATTGGTTGGTGGGTGCTGAACAGTTGTATTATGCATCAATTTTATCCTGTATCACGATATTCATTATTATGACTTTCCATTCCTTTTCTGTTCTATTAAATTATCTCAATCTATGTGTTTTACCTTTTTCCATTTTTTTTTTCACTCATTCCACTGCAGGGGAGTGAGCAAATGGCTGAGTGGTGCTTAATCATTTACCAGGTTAAACCACAACTAGTTAGTCAATTTCATTTTTGGAAGGTGCCTATCTTTCCTTGTTTTGTAGTAGAAGATTTAAAGACAACAAAATTGCTGCAAATGATTCTAAAATAATCCAGTAGTCACATAATCCAAATAGTAATTCCTAGAGAAGTGTAATACCAAATCATAAATGAATGAGCTAGAGAGCCTCTACTGTTGAGTGTATGAATCTCAGAGTATCTTTGCCAGTGCATAGAGCTGAGTTGAGTCATAGCCAAGTTCCATCACTGTACAGTATATAACTATGCTGGAGACATGCTTTTGCCTGCTTTTTCACTGTACTTCTTTGCACATTTAGATGAATCACATCTTTTCTGTTTTTCTAAGACACAATCAGGTTTCAATGTCCCATTAATGAATGCATCAAAGCTAACCATAATGTGGCCCCAAACTAGGAGAACAAAAGATGTGTTAGTTGTATCAAACTGAATGAATAGCATCTGTGAATATGACACAAGTTGCTTTCCACTGAAGACTGTGGTCTGTATTTGAGATAATGCATCTTGAAGATCTGACTGTGAGAGCTGGTCTTAACTTTCAGGAATGACATTGGCCTCGTCATCAGTCAGACAGTAACAGAAAAGAAGGAAGCCTGGTGGGTATTTCTCTTAAAGAGAAATCAGAGCTATCAGATACTCCTTTGTAAGGATCAGTGATAGGCAAGCATGTCAAGATTCTGAGATGGAACTTTCCACTGAAAATTAGTTTCCACTGAAACTAGTTCAGGAATTGATAAGATCTAGCAGAATGAGAAATAAACAATTTTAGAATTCATTTTTAAACAGTGGGAATTGCATTAATACACAAATTCTAGAAATATTATGAGAAATTGCTTAATTTCTATAAAAAAATGCATGCAGTATTTCTGAATAACTACACTGCAAAGTATTCTTTCTTTAATGCACAGTGTTTCAGGATCAGTAGTTTTAAGAAAGAATGAACAGTATACTGTAGATACCTAAAGAAGTTATTTTTAGAGGTCACAAGAAAATCTGTTGTGGGGCCAATTATTATGGTGTTTAATTAAAAGAGGGACCTAAAGCTTCTGAACTTTGTGCTTATAACTGCACATATTAGATAGACTGTAGGTTGATTAAATAATAGCAGAGAAGCTTTTTTTCTATAACACATAGCAGCTCCAATTCCTCTAGAGATTTGGATTATAGAATTTTTTTTTTCCAATTTCACTCCACATGATCAAAGATCTATATAATAGTTATTTTATTATGACGTCAAAGATGAATAGTATTTAACTAGAAATATGAAAACAAGATATTCAGAGACTTTAAAAATGAGATTCTCAGGATGGATCCTTTATGCACAATTACCTTTTATCAAAAAGAGCTATCAACAGTGGTTTCAGATTTGAAGAGTTGTATCTTTAAATGTAACAAAATATGGAAACCACTAATACAATTATGTTATAATCACAAAAATGTTTATTTTCCTATCAAGAATCTAACAGAGACTCCTCTGAATAGAAAAAAAATGGTTCTGAAAAGATTGCACCTTCAGATGAAGACATTACATGTCTTATTTTAAGATTATATTCTTTCTGCCACTATATAGTAACAGAACATACTAGTTGGATGGTTGACTGGTCAGAAAACAATTCTCTGAAAAAATGAAAATTTTTTTGATAATTCTAAATAAGAATAGACATTTTTCCTGAATTAAACTCAAGAATTTTTAGAGTAAGACTCAATATCAGAATTCCCAGACAACCCATTGTTCTGCTGGATAACAGGACACAATACCTCAGTCTAGAAGAATTTCAAAAAACTTTCAGAGTTTTTGTTTAGTAAATCTGATTTTTCTTAATAAATTGAAAATAATGCAATATTGCAAAATTGGTAGAATAGAAATCCGAATTTTCTTTCTATAGTATGCAATTTGATGCAGAACATTATATATATAATGTTTTTGTAATAACTTTTAATAAAGGAATACATGATAAAACATTAAAATAATTTTTATCAGAATTTATTTTGTATTAAGAGCTTTACTTGCAAGTTAGTGAGATTTATTATTGTTGTGGAAATGCCAAGTCATGACTTGAGGTGGTGATTGAGCACATAGTGGGAAGACAGGGCCAATCCAGGGTATCTCAGGTGCAATGCAATGCCCCTGAGCAGCTAGAAGGGGTGGAGCCAGGATGCACCCCTTCCCAGACCTTATTTAAGGATTGTCAGTGGAGGTGAGGGTGTCTTGCTGGAGATTCCTGTGTGTTTGAGGTCTTCCAAGGGTAAGCAGGTTCTTTTCTCTGTTTCTGTGACCACAGCTGTTACATTTTACAGCATATCCCCACTTGCTGTAACTTTGTTGCTCTGCTATTGTTGCTACACTTTCTGTTACATTTCAGTTATGTAATTTTGTTTTGACTGTTGGAACTTTTAATTTAATCCTGTTTGGCATCTTTTCGTGGTATCAATTTTGTGATGCAGAGGAAAATTGGTAGGTTAGTTTTGCAGTGTAGGCTGAACTGGTGCAGTACAATTTTGTGTCCCATGCACGTATTTCTTAAGGACTGCTATTTGTTCAGCATGGCTATTTTTCCTGCCAGACTAAGCAGTTCTTCCTCAGGTTTTCAACGTATCATCTTCTTCACATACTTTAAGACTTAATCTAGCTCATTGCAGTGATTCAGTTGGGGGAAAAAAAAGTGTTTTGTAGCTGTAGTCTTATGTAGTCTGTTAAGTACTGCTCCGTGTATTGTTGTAGTTTCTATGGCAAACGTTTGAATAGACCTGCATATTTATTTACAAACAAAGTCCTAAGTATGGCTTATGAACCTAAGAACTGAATCATCCTGAAATCAACTGCTTTACAATGAACGCATCTGTCTCTAGGTTCAAAAAGCAAAATGTGATTGTAAAGAATGGAGCTAAAAAATATTGGAGAGAACTCTGGACTTCTTCTTATTGCAAGAAACTGTGTTTTTATTTTTATATTTCTCATTTAAAATTTGCATTGCTCATGACCACACAAGTTGCTAATTTCCTCCGGGTTTAGTAATCTGTAGTGAGTTCTTTCATAAGCACAGGAAGCTATATAAGGAAAGTGGAGAAAAAATTATTATGTAAATGTGTATTTTGCAATATATTCAACAAAACTGTTTTCTTGTTTTGTTTTTGTGCAGAAGTAGCAGTGATCAAAGTTTTAGGCTAAAAGTAACAGTAATATAATTGCAATATTAAGGGAGACCTATCCCTAATCTGTATAGGGGCTACTACACTTGGAAATGGTTGGATAGAATCTGTGAAAATGGAACAATACTAGCCAATATGCAGGCATTCCTTTTCTTTTTAAATGTCTTTTTTTAATCAAGTCAAAAGAGGAATGATGATGCCCAGGCTCCTTTTTGCTATTGTATTTGCTATGTTTTCACTTGCATGGTCAGATAGGATTTACACAAGTTTTAAACACAGTGAGTTTCAAAGTAGCCTTCTGCTCACTGAAATTGTTAGCTAATTATTACTATACAGAATTCTGGGAAGCATTTTCCCATGGCAGTGGACCCTATTTAATGGAGAATTTCACAGTTTGTATCATAAAATAGAGGTAATGACACAATGTTTTCTCATCCCTCTCTACTTCTCTACCTCTCTATTTCTGAGAAGAAATGATTTATAAATTTAAAAACAGAAAATGAAGAAATAATCTTGTATTAGACAAACAATAAATACATGTCATAAAACTCTATAAAGAAGCATAATTCAACATTACGTTGATAGTTTCAGACTTACACAATTTGCCATAGTGTGCTATGAAGTTGTCGAGATCTGAAAGCACTACTCTGTCCCATGACCTTCGTAACCTACTCAGTGTCAAAATTTGCTGAGACTTACTCCATGTACCCTTTTAATGATCTGAAAAATGTTACACAAAATCATAAACATCTGTAGTTCCTGACTGTTTTCAGTTTTATGCAAGTGTTTATTCAGGGTTCTAAAATCTAACCTTACTAGAAACAAGTTTGTTTCTTTAGATTCATGTAAGGGTGCTAAAAATGTTCTGGTGAACCTTACATGCATGTATTTCTTCAACCCATGTATTTGAGCATTAGGCGAGATTTATTGATGGTACTTCACAGATGAGAATAATGAATAATGGATTGATTTCTCTTTAAAAAATTTCCTGTTGGTACAATATAATCAAGTAATTGCCAGTGACATCTGATAAATGTAGGCTTTCTTTTCCATCTTTTATTTCCTCTGGAAGGCTTATGTTTGCCTGATTACACACCATTATTGTATTTTCCTGTAGCTGATCCTTATTTTGATATTGTCTTCTTTCTTTTCATGGCAATTATACCACCATAGATACAAATTTGTTATGCTGCTATTGTTTTTATAATATGCCCCCAGGGATAAGCTTTGCTCTTAGATAAAAATGGCAGCTGTTGTCTGCAATGCTATGAAAATAAAATGGAAGAAAAGTCATGTCCTTCATTTCTAGAAACACATTTTTTGCTAGAGGTTTGTGACACCTTAAATCTAAATACTGACATTTAAGAACTACGTCTATAGTAATGAAGCCACGTGGGAAACCTTTGTGTTTAATTGCTTACTATTGGGGTTTAATCCATCAGGCAACGAAGTACTACACTGCCATTTGCTCACTCCCAATGAGAAATGAGGAAAAGAAATGGAAACAAATTAGAACTCATAAGTTGACATAAAAGCAATTCACTACGGCAAAAGAACCAAAACAGTAATGATATAAATACATAAGTAACCACAGCATGGTTACCTCCAGCAAGATAAAAGCAGCGACCCAGACTGTGGTGGACTCTCTGCAGCTTTATAGCCTTCTGTATGGTGTCATGTAGTGTGGCATAACCCTTGACCTAACTCAGGCTCTCTGTTCTGTCTCCACCTCGTGCCTTACTGCTGTGCCATAGAGGGAGTCTTTTCCCTTCCAAGTGGTCTGGTTAGGTTAAGAGTGTGCTTTTATCACTTAGTGAGAACTAAAAGGTCAGCATACTGCTAATAATAGTCTTGACTGAAGCCAAGCTACTAACTTATTTTTTGCTGTGTATAGGAAATGAAGGTTTCATGTTCTTTAAATGAGTTCTGAGTTTAATTCCTTCTTTTGGCTTTTTATGGCAAGTTTATGCTTCAAATTACAGTATTGAGAAAGAAACTTCTTTTGATTTTAGTCATAGTGAGATCAAGTGCAATCTCAGCAGTTCAGTGCATGACACCAAGCTGTGTGGTGCAGTTGACATCCCTGAGGGACTTACCCAGTTTTGAACAGTAAGATCAGAAAAACCTCATGATGTTCAATAAATCATAGAATTGTAGAATGATTTGGGTTGAAAGAGATCTTAAGGATCATCAAGTTCCAACTCCATTGCCACAGGCAGGGCCACCAATCTTGATCTGGTACTAGTCCAGGTTGTCCAGGGCTCCATCCAACTTGACCTCAAACAACTTCAGGAATGGGGCATCTGCAGCTTCTCTAAGCAGCCTGTTCCAGCTCCTCAGTGCTCTCTCTGTAAAGAACTTTCCCCTGACATGNTCAGATGCAAGGAAAGAGCTTTTTACAGTCAGAGTAGGAAAGAACTGGAGCAGGTTGATCAGAGGTAGTAGATGGCCCATCCCCAGGAATATTCAAGGTGAGACTGGACTGGGTTCTGTGCAACCTGATCTAGCTGTAGATATCCCTATTTATTGCTGAGCAGTTTGACTAGATGACCCTTCAAGGCCTCTTCCAACTCAAATGATTTTGGGACTTTATGAAGCTGAAATACTACTTATGTTATAATAATGTTATACTTTTCAGATTTATTATTTTTATGTAACACCTTCATTAAGAGTATCTGCATTTAATTGTCTGAATGAATAATTATTATGTCTATTATCCTGCTTTTATTCTGTGCTTTATACAACTTGAACTCTTCGAGGGGTGCCTGATCTTCATTGATGTCAACATCAATAATGTTAGGAAGCTCCTACAGGAATTCCAAACTAGGAAGTAGTGAAGGTTTTAATTAAATTATTTTCCCAAGTTGATTAGTTTAAATTTAAGACCATGTTATGGTCTGCCATGTCATCCACACTGAGTTCTGAGACTTGAAATCTTTAGAAACAGAATAATAATAAGATTTTCTATGATAACAGCTTCTATATCTGGAATACCTCCTTTCCATGCTGGAGTCTAGGAGGGAAAAATATAATGAGATGTGAAGAATATCTCCAGTTTTTAACATTAAATCAGTTTTGAAAGGACAATTGTGTGAAGAAGTAACTGAAAGATACTTGGATTTACTTGTATGATCTCTAAGCTAGTAATGTTTCATTATTAGAATTCTGCTAGAAAGTATTTTTTTAAGTATTACTTAATCTCTTAGCCCACTTCTAAAGCTCCTGCGTATAATTGGTTAAATCATTGAATTCTTAAAGTAACTTTAAATGCTCCAAAAACTGCAGCAACAGGATCACAAGTGTTTACATATTTAAATTAATCAACTATGTATTTACATGTTTGACATGTAAAATATTACTGAAAGAAAAATTCCTTAGGGTTTTGGTGTATTTATACCAATGCCTCTTCTTAAATTTTATAGTGTTAAAAGCAGAAAAGCATTTGAAGTCTAATATAATGCTATATTTCTTAGGAAGTTTTATGCAGAATCTCATTTCATGAGTTCTGTTTGATGATTCAGATAATGAAGAAGCCATCAGCTTCTGTTATAGTTCAAATGAATTTCCAGCAAAGAGACTCAAACATAGATTTTGACACATATTGACTTTATTTATTTTGCCATTCTACATTGACTACCCTGACCCTGATTGATTACATAGGTGTAGAAGATGAATAATGTATATGAATTGAATGTGCTGAGGATGTGGAATGTAAAATGATTGTATAGCTTTTAAGTATTATGACCTGAGTAAATCAAGTTACTGTCTCACTAAATACTACAGAAATGAATATTAATTAAATTTGAATGTGTGTACATTTATGTATACACATGATAAATACATTTGCAATGAAATTTATTCAATGTAATTTGAAATATTAATTAAAATCACAGGCAAAGTAACAGTAGCGTATTGTCTGAATAATAGCTCCAGGAAGAGAGAGAACAGCCATTTCATTGTGACCAACTGGGATTATGGTCTTTAAAAACATATTACATCCACATAAATGTATTTTTGGCTGCCAGAATCTAGGACCATCTGTTTGGATGGCTGGGTGCCCGTGCAAGAGTTGGTAGAGCCCTTGCCTTTACATAGAAAAGTCAGGTACCAATGAGATTGAGATAGGGTTGGCCGGCAGAACATTGCAAAGGACATCTGTTCTGCAGGAAAAGAGGGGGGAAGTCCATCTCCTGTGTCAGCACCACTATGCTGACCACATGCCTGCTTCCACCTAATGACACCTGTTCATAGTTGCAAGCCAAAATAAAAAGGAAAAAAAATTCTTTGACAGAAGGGAATAGATGGTATGGACTCTTAAAGTTTTCTGTGTCTGCCAAGAAAACTGTGGTAGGCATTTTGAAAACAAAGACTATATGGGATGTCAGAATGAAAGTCCAGGCCAGACATTTTGTATATCAACAAGACCTTGGCAAATGATGTTTTGGGAAAGCAACTGAAGTGACAGAAAACCAAACTAGGAAAATCTGTCTGAAAAGTTCTGTGCTCTTAATTTTGATTATTCGTTAACATGTCTATAGTCCATAGCTGGAAAGTTCAGTGGGATTACTATTTTTACTTTAACAGTTTGAAGAACAGGGCTTTCCAAATAAATGTGAAACTTATTTAAGAGAAAGCTACTAAAGGGTGGATAACGTGCTGGCACAGATTCCCAGATGAATTTTACTTTGCGTTTTTACTTCTGAAATATGAATTGCAGAAAAAAGTTATTAATGCCTTGCTCTATGTCTCTCATTTGTGATCAAGAAATAAGGTGACTCTTCTTGGAATATAGAAAATGGTAGTTTCCATGTGCAAGTTGTATTTAGCAATGCATAAACTGTTTGCATGTATTATAATGGAATATTAATATTAATATCTTGGTAATGCATTAAATGAACATGGACTGTTTTGTAGTATGTGGAAATGAATTTCTATTAAAGACTGTAAGTTTTCTGCCGTACTGCAGAAATCACTACTAACTTTCAAGTAAATGAAGTTGTCAAGCAGAGTTTAGGTCTTCCATGCATGTCATTATTATGCTTCAGTGAGTTATTCTGACTTGATCAGACTGGACAAACTTCCACATCAGAGCAAAAAGTGGCTTCTTGTTGTGTGACTGTCAGTAGAATTAGTGTAATGTTTTTTTAATCTAATTACGGCTATTTTCTCTGTATTATCTTCTTAGCTGACAGAAGTAGTTTCTTTAAGTATAAACCTTTATTCATATTTATTATGTGTAAATGAGTTCAGATGTTATTCATTCAGCAATTCAATCTGATAGCCTATGGTCTATCTTGATTCCAGTTTCATACTCCAAAAGCAAATGAACTCTAAAGAATCCCTGTAAAAGATTCAAGATGACAGGCAATGTGGTAAAAACATTAACTATCTGGAAAACAGATATTTCTTGTTCCAGTGAGTTTTCAGAATGTACTTCTATCTCTCAACTTAAAAAGCTAAATTTGGCGCATAATGTAGTTGCACTAAGTTTTCGTTTTATTCCACAAAATTTACATGAGTGTAAGTTTTTAAGCACCGTTAATATCATTCTTTTAAGTAATAAATTGTTTTTTTTTGCTGTCAATAATATTTAGAATACAAATATTACTGAACACTACTACAAAGATCAATTCATTTCATTAAATATAAGTGCTGTTATATAAAAACCTAATCCTTTTAAATTATGTTTTGCATGTATGCATAGTACTTGCTCAGTATCTTTCTTTCTCTTGAAGCAAAAAACCTATGTCTACCTTGGGGAAAAAGAAATGCATCAATCATGATAAAGTATTTCACTTACATGAAATACCAATAATCTAAGTTTAACACAAGTACCAAAACTTCTGAACAATTTCAACTATGTGCTGGAGAATAGCTTTCTACAATTGATAACAAACATAGCAAAGATAAAGAACAAAGTGGCCGCATACACAAACAGTGTGCAATTATACTAAATAAATCAAGCTTCTGTGGTACATTATTTGGCTTCATTAACATGAATAGATAATGAACACAGATAAGGCAGAAGATAACAGAATATATAGATCTTATTTATTTGTTTACTTATTAAGTAAATTCTGGAGAGAAGATAGGTAACTCTTGTGATTTTTGGAAAATTTCAGTAATTTTTTTTTTCTTAGAAATCAATATAGCAATAAGCATATTTCTTAGAAAACAATGATCTATTGCTCCTCAGTATTAACAGTTAAACAAATAACATCACTGTTTGCAAATCTCAAGCAATTCAAGGAGGAAAAATAATGGATCGAATCAGCCACAAAAAGAATGTATTTTTCTCTTTTGACTGTTTAGGGAAATCAGGGTAGCTTCTTAACTTTGTTTAGATGTATCAGAATCCAAAAATATGAAAAAGAAACCCAGAAAGCACTGTATGTATGTGATAATCAGAAATTGTAAGTTCTTCATTCAAGACACAAACAGGTTTTGGTTCTTTGAAGGCGACTTTTCTTATCAAAATATGTTAAAAAGTGAATGTAGTTAGAATAATTTTGGATTCTTATTATAAGAATAGCCAATGACTCACATTTACCCATACACTCCTGAAAGCTCTCCCATAATTTATTGCAAAGGAATAAATACATGATTAGGAGGGAAAAAAAAAATTTAGCTAATGAATCTTCTCTATCTCACCAGAGGATTGTTCAAGAGTAGTAAAGAACGGAGAAGATGGTATGATAAGGAAAAATAGATTGATCTGACAAAGGAGAATAGCAAAGCAGAAAAAATGAAACACTGCAATTGTTTTGAGAACAGAATCCCCTTTCTGGAAAAAAAAAAAAAAGTCTTGAAATAAATATAATGCCAATTAATAGAACAAATGCTTTCCTCACTGTCCCCAAACATTTTGAAAATATAGTAGACTGAGCCTTGAGGAATAAAGTTTATTATGAACATGAAAAATGTTACAGTTCTGTGTCATTTTTTAAATGACAGCATAATATGTTATGGATCATTTGATTTTTTTTGTATGAAAATGCTATTCGGTGCCCAAAAAGGCATATGTTGCTAACGGCTTGTGTTGCAGTCTTTCTTATGACAGCTGGCAGCTAACAAATGCCAGTCAAAACACAAAATGTCAAGCAGAATTTTTTCCCGAATAGTAGTAGTATTTTGGATAATAGAATTCATGAGAGCAGTTCCAAAGGTAACGTCCCCTGTATTATTGTGTTGGTCCACAATGTCAGAGGCAGATACCAGTGGTATGTTAGTAGAGTTTGAACTTTCCCACCAATGTTCAATTAGATTTTGTTGCCTTATGACAGATGGCAACAGAGGAGCAGTCTGAAAAAATGGAAGTGCATATGAACCAAAGGTGTGCCACTGAATTCCTCCATGCAGGAAAAAAAAAATGGTGACATTCATCAACGTTTGCTGAACATATATGGAGACCAAACAGTGGATGAGAGCACAGTGAGGTGGTGGATGACAGTGTGTTTTAGCTGTGGTGGCATTGATAGTGAGTCAACTCAGCTGATGAAAATTGTTTCAAGTGTAGAACGCAAACTCTTGATCATTGTGGGCAAAAATGCATAACTAATGGTGGTAGCTGTTGAAAAAGTGTTTTGTAGCTGAGAATTTTCTCTTCCTATTGTTAGTGAGCTCTCTGTATCTGTTGTGATTTCCATGAGAAAAAATAAGTGGCATAACTTTTGGAGTGACTGACATATAATAGAGTTTTAGAAGTGTTCGATATCACAGAGTCATAGAATCATAGAATATCTTGTGTTGGAAGAGACATTAAAGGTCATCCAGGTCCTTGCTGTAGGCAGGATCACCACCCATCAAACCAGGCTATCCAGGGCCCCATCCAACCTGGCCTTGAATGCCTTCCACTGTTCTTGTTCTCACCACTCTTCCATTAGGAATGTCTTCCTAATATTTAACCTGAATCTTCCCTCTTTTACTTAAAAACTGTACCTTCTTGTTTTAACTCTGTCAGACAATTTAAAAAGAGGATATCCCTCTATTTTTATAAGCTTTTTTAAAAAAATTGGATGAGTGCTATAAAAACAAGTCTAGCTTCTTCAACCTTTCTTCATAGTAGAGGTGCTCCCACCCTCTGATCATCTTTGTAGATGTCCTGCGGACCCACTCTTAACAGCTTCAATTATTTCTTGTGCTGGCAGCCCCGGGCCTGGATGCAGTATTCCAGGTGGGACTTCAAGAGGGCAGAGTAGAGGGGGACAATCACATTCCTTGCCCTGATGGCCAGTCTCTCTTTGGATGCAGCTGAGGACACAGTTTCTCTTCTGGGCTGCAGGCTCACTCTATTGACTTGTGTCAAGTTTTTTGTCCACCAGAACCAAGTCCTTCTCCACAGGGCTGTTCTCAAGGAGTTCTTTTCCCAATCTGTACATATCCATGTAAATAAATAGTTTAGGTTAATTATCAACATTTTACACCAAAACTTCATTCTTTTTTAAAATTGAACTGCTTGACTTGGAGAAGTAGAAAATGTTTTCCTTATTTTAGTGATTATTCTTCAGGTTTTTTGGTTTAGTCTGTTTCACTATTAGAAACAAATAACACTTTAAGTAAAAAGATAAGTATTGTGAAAATATAGCGAATAAATATAGTTTGTGTGGAAGTTGTGATTTTCTATACTGCATTCAGTAGAAAATTCATAACTGAGACAATTTGTTCAATGTAAAAGAAAAATGTGACTACTTTCTCCTTTAAAGGTACAGTGATGCACCTTCTGCCAAATACTAACTGACCCTTTATAAAGGATGATGTAAAAAACAAACAAAAAAGAACAATGACTAGCAAAGCAAAATTATGCCTGATTCTTAGCTCACTCTTACCCTGCTCTAGTGTTTAAGCTTTGCTTTCTTTTTTAGCTCTCCAGAAGGAAAATCAATGTGTTGTTTGTTTTTTTTAACTTTTTCTGTTAGTTTCAAAAATCTGAGAGGACTATATTGAAATAACAGGTGGAACTTGCTCATGGAAACACAATACAATCTGTTTAAGAAACTTGTTGAACATCCAAGGAAAAAGGATTTATAATTTCTCTTTGAATCTATGCTATAAAAGTAAGAATGTTTAAAGGAGAAATTAATGCTCATTCTAAGGTGTATCTTGTAAGGTTGAGCTATTTGCTGCTTAATTTTCAGTGTTTAGTTTATTTGATTTTAAAGCAGATTAAATTTGAGGAGGAAAGAATGGAAATGTCTTATGGCAGAAGTTTTTGGAATCAGTTCATAAGAACAGGTAGAAGAATGTTGATATCATTTTGACCCAGGAACCTTACATTATCAGATAGTCTAAGTGGAAAAAATGCATACACTTCAATTTTAAATGCGGCTAGTAATTGATATTCAAATAATATTCAGTTTTTATTTTTTTTACCTACAGGACTTAACAGAAACATAAAAATCACACACACACACACAAACTCTAAAAGATCAGTTGTTATTGAGAGTTATTAATGGTAACTTTCAGAAACTGGCCTTCAAATATTTCAGTTTATTTAGAGAAATGACCCCGAGAGTGCAGTAGAGGCCAAGAAAACTCATTTCTGTATGTTTAAAGGCATTAGACACTTATAAACATTTGATGCTGTTGCAGATGGAATTATACACTTCATTTGCAAGAAGGAAACAAAATTACATTTATTTATAAACCTACTGATTTAACAAAGTTTAATCATAAATAATAGAGTGACTTAATGAGATTTGAGGTGGCAGTGTACACTTCATTGTTTACTGCATGCAAGATAAACATGTTCAACTAGGCTCAGAGTTGATGCCTTTGCTTTCTTAGCTCGTTCTCAGAGGAGTGTGGTGTGGTTTTATCAAAACTCCCAAACTCGGTCAGTGGTTTATACCTGAAGGACTGTATGGTACAGTCAATCTAAGGTATGATCTTAGAAAAGCTCAGGAATCTTAAACTATTGATTATTTACTGAGGTTCTCTAATGACAAGACATCTCTTGACATTGAGGTGCAAGTGATCTCAGCTCAGATGTCTCCTTGAGAGGAATCCCTACTCAAGGGGAGATCCTGTTGTGCTGCCAGCTGTCCTGAAAGGAGAGCTTAAGTGGCTCCTGGGTGTCTCATTATTTATGAGGTCAGATGATTAACTGATATTTTCTGGTTTACGCCCAAGTGATCCTCAATTGTAGAACAGGACATCTGTCCATCAGTTCTATCAGCACTCTGAACCTGCACTGTGGTTGTTTATCTCTATGAGGAAGACTTTAGGTACAATGGCAAGTGATTGAGCAAGACAATAGCCAGACTGGAGAAGGTGGTGCTGTAAGCACATTATCAGAGATGATCATACCTTCATGTTCAGAGTGCATTTAGAGCACTAAAGTGTGAGGGGATAAGTTTTATAACAAAAGGCAGAGTGACAAGTTTAGTACTTGTAACTACATACAAAAAGACTTCAACCAGTACTTTCAGATTAAACTTAGTGTTTCTTAACACAATCTCTCTTGGCAACCTGTTCCACTGGCTCATCACTCCCACAGTAATTCTTACCAGGTCTCAGGAGAAAATTTTAACAGTGTAAATAATAGACTAAGGGGAGTCTATGTGCTCTGTTTATGTCCCCCACCTGACTGCCTGTGACAGCTTCTGTGAATTATCAGTGTGAACTTTCTTAATTGTAAACTAAAATGACTATCATATTGAAAGAAAGCATTCGGGTTATGTTTTGGTCTGCCATTACTGCTTACTACATTCATGGTTGATGTTTCAATCTTTCCATAGAAATGCATAAGTGGAGAATTTTGGTTTCTGCATGTTTGTTTCATTGCCTGCTTTGTATATCTGGCTTCTCACACTCTAGAAGATGCCATTACCTGAACGTACCCTGTTATTTTCAGGGAAAAATCTTTTCTCCCCACTTCATAATTTATATAATACATTGCAGAGCTACCAAGACAAGGAAAAGTTTGTCTTCATTCCTTTCTCCATAAATTCCATGTTAAACAAAATATACCTTGTCTATACAACAAACTACCAACCAACAAAACAGGTAACATCTGTCACAGCACACTAGAGCATGCTTAACATACATCAGCACTCCTGATACCACACCAACCAGAGCAGCCATAGCTGCTTTCCATCAGAAAACTTATTGAAGAAATGGCAAACATTTCTTTTATGTTTAGCCCAATCATTACATGCTATACTTCCCTAATGAATAGGGAACTTATACTCTAGGCCCCATCACTCTAAAGGATAAGGAAGTATGACTTGTAGCATAGCAATTACACAGTGAAAATGTTAGAACTAGATTCTATCAAAATAAATATTATAGAAGTAGTTATATCTGATTTGAACTGATTAGTAAGTTTTGCAACTTTAATGGATCAAATCCCTAAAATGAGCATAGCATGACAAAAACTCAGGAAGGGCTCAGAAATTGAGCTGCGATGAAGCACTTAGTTTTCCAAGCAGAGGTCATCAGGTCCATTGAGAATCTGTCGGAAAAGTCTGACACAGATAACAGGACTGAGAACAGAAAGCTGATGGATAATGACAAATGTACAAAAAGTGAATCAAATCAGATATGAAAAGCTTGACATATTAACTAGTCAGTACACTATATGCAATACATAGAAAAAGGTGCGGGAATATAAGCAATTATATAATGCTGTAAGAATCATCAAAAAGTGACAAAATGCAGTAATATTCTTTCACATTACTTCATAAATGACCTCTGACTGCTGAGTAAACCAGGCTGGTATTTAAATGGTTTCTGTTTAATAAATACATTTAATCTCATATGTTTTCAGCACATAACCTGGCAGTGCAGCGAGCTAGGCTGCAGCCACATCCTCCTCCTGTTTTGAATGGCCTTACTGCTCAAGCGATGCTGCTTAAAATGACTTGTTATTATGACATTTCAATCTTGTTTACTTGAAGTGAGCACATCAAAAGCTCTGGTGCTAAACCAAGTGTGAGCAAAAGTGTCCTTAAAGTGTCTTTATGAACAGATGTGCAGTATTTTTTCTGTACACTATTTCAACATGTAAGAATTGCCTGGGCACTTATAACATTTATGTTAACCATTTATCCAGCCCATCACAGCTGAGCATTCATTATTAATGCATTGATAGTCATGCAGTCAGCAGATCATAAGAACTGGTCAGCTTGCTACCTGATCTCACACAGAGATGAGCACAGCAGAATGCATATAGCATCTACAAAACTGGATTGATTGTTAGAGAAATAGACAACTTTGTTACACAAGATGAATGCAGTATCTTAATAAAAGCAAATGGAGCAAAGTCAAATACTTTTAACTTGAATGCCTGTGCACAAACTAATGTATTGCCAGAAATACTGAAAGCCACAGATCAGAGAAGGTAAATGAGCAAATCTTGGGGATTATAATCATTAACTTTTATTCCTGCTAAAGGAATATACAAAATTGATGGGCTGAGAATTTATTTTGTTTAGCTGCTTGAGAGAATGATCTGTAAGTATTACCATGCAAAAATGCACAATGAGTAAGAATGTGGGTTTAAGAAAATTGAAAAGCTTGGTTTAAGAAACTTGAAGAGCCTAGTCTTGTGGCTGCAGAGAGGCAACACAGAAGTAATTTGTTTCTGTTGTCTTCAAGCACTGTGTTCTTGCTCAGAAATGAACAGATCTGGGAACTAATAACATGGGCTTTCAGGAAAACAAGGTATGTGTGCTTGTATATGTAAGCAAAACAAAACAAAGTGCTACTGCCTAATAAAATGGACCATGAACATCTATCATTAAAGGGGAAAGAGCTGTACTGTTTTTTGCTAGTGGTTTAAATATTTTATATGGCACTCTATACTGTAGCAAAGTAGCCTTCTATCTTGTTTTGTGGAGCAATGTTTATTTTTGCACTTGCTGTTTATCACAGAATACATCATACAGATATGAAAACATGAACTAAGACAAATCTCTGAAAAGCCTTTTATGCTAGAATAATTACTGGAATGCCTGTGTTGCACCATTTAAACTAAGTGGTGACATTTGCATTAATTTAGACTACAGAAGGCAGAATCAGCTCTGTGTAGCATATTTGAAGAATGCCAAATTCTTTCAAAAACATAATTGTATTGGCTGTGGTTCTAATTTTCAGTGCTTATCTGTTTTACCTTATTTTTTTATAGATATTTATCAGTAAAAAAAGAAAATATTGGACCATAATTTGCTTTTGACTCTTTTGATCTGTATTAATATTTGTTGTAATGATTGATAAATGTTGCATGTAATAGGTGGAATATTTTGCAACAGATTTACACCTGTCTTAACACTTTTGTCTAATGTTTATCCTGCGTTAAATTCAAGGATAACTCTTATATATTTAACATCATGACTTAGTCATTGTTTTTGTTTTAACTTTACCTGCTTCTTGTGTTGGAATTGCTATTATTTCAATATCTTATTATATTGCATTTAATTAAGATGGGAGATTTAGGTTAGATATTAGGAGGAAGTTTTTCACTCAGGGTGGTGATGCACTGGAACAGGCATTCAAGACAAGGCTGGATATGGCTCTGGACAGCCTGACCTAGTGGTTGTAACCCTGCCCATGGCAGAGGGGTTGAAATTAGATGATATTTGAGGTCCTTTTCAGCCCAGGCCATACTATGATTCTATGACTTAACACATGCATTATAAAGGCAGTTATATAAAATAGTATTTTAAATTCTTTCATAGTTTAAAAAAATGATGTTTCAAGTATAATATTGTATTATTTGATGTTGACTGAGTGTAGGTTACCTTTAAAAATTATTTGGAAGAGCTGTATTTCTTCCTTGAAAATATGTGTGCAATAAATAATATCTTAAATTATGGATTAAAATGGAGTTGGGCATATGTTTTTAAATGATACCATCTTGGATTGGAAAGTTGAACACATTGCTCTTGCATTAGTATGTTCTTAATGAAACATTCCAAAATCAGTAGAAAAAAATGAAGTCAAACTTAGGTAGGTCTGGATACATGGAAAGCCTTTAAATTTCTGAAAGCCATCCAGGTACCATGCTAGTAGCTCTATCCAATATTTATAGACATTCCTGCAGACAGTAAAGGTCAATAGGAAACTAAATTTTTCATTAGGCATATATTCTTTACTTGTAGGTAGTGTCTAGTAAAGGCAAGGATGGAAAAGAGTGCTGGCAGCTGGGACTCACAGCAAAGCAGGTTGGGGCAGTGACCTTGGCTTCAAGGAGCCCATACGATCAGGTCCAGAAAGATGTAACCAAGGTCAGCAATACTCCAGTGACTATCCAGCAAGTATTTATTGATAAGCAGTTTCAAAATCAAGTTATGAAGTTGCATCAGCAGATTAGGGCCAGTCCTATGTAAGACCAAGCATAAACATAGCCAGCAGTTCAGCTGTAATGAATGCATCTTGCAGACACCAAGGATATGACTATATACTAAAAAATCTCTACTGCACGAAGGAGAAGAGAAATCCCATTTGGAAGCTGTTTCTGGCTCTGCTTATGCAACAGCTCTTTTTTACAAGTTTGCTTATTTTGAACACATTCAGGCAAATTCCCAAATGTCTGAGGAGCTGATTCTGGTTGCTGGCAAACACAGGAAGTTCGTAAGAAATTGTTAAGGACAGATGAAATCTGTCAGTGGATGATATGGAAGTCTAACTTTCTTAGTTGTCCTTCTTGGGGAAGTTATTTAATATTTTTACTAGTACTGCAAAAAGAATGTATAGAAGCTGAACGTATTAGTGACAGAAATAGGAAAAGTTTTCAGTATGGGAAAGGATTTTTACTGTACTGTTCTAAGAATTGAATGACTATAATGATGAAGTAGCAGCAATAGCTTTTACACTTGTCAGAAGAACCACATAAAAGATAACACAAAAGTAACAAAATAGTATTGAAGAATGTCTTGGAAAATTCTTTAAATGAAAGAGGGGATCATGAATGAGAATTATTTATTTTGAAGGGTAATCTAAATGTGAAAGTAAATGAATGATACAGAGTGAAATTTCTTGTGTAAGGAAATTTTGTAAGAGGAAGAAGATCCAACAGCAGTAGCAGATATCGAAACAAGAATTATTTTTTAAGTAAATTTTGAACACTAATATTTAGGTGCCTGAAATAGCTAGGGGCTCACAAAGCTATTTATATTTTTGTACCACTATTTTCTCAACTCATGTATAAATAGTATGTAAGCTACAGATGCTTGAGTATTAGGGACTTTTGCCTTAATTTCATTTAATTTTTGCTTTATATTTTGCACATCTTATATTTAAATTCTGAGTTTTGTGCAGCTTGCAAAGTAAGTATTTGTATTTTTCACATCTGAGTTAGGTATACTCAATTTACCTAGGTTTGGATCTCATGGTAACTCTTATTTATGTCGCTTATAGTTGGATGACACATTGCAATCTGTTACTATGAATTCAGATATGAAAACACTGGATTCTAAGTGTGTCACTCATAACATAAGTGTTTTTCATGAATTATACAACACTAGCAATTCTTTGTAATCTTTTGGTCGATCTGTAGAAGAGGAAAAGCAATTTCTGTGATTCCATCTCGTTACTCTTTTTAAATTTCCACGGAGCCCTGTAATGATTTCTTTGGATGGTAAAGCCAAATTTGGTCTTAGCTTCCCCACAGAAATGAAATCGCAGCAGTAAATCAATTTTGGCCCTCATCCAGTGCAGTCTATTGGAATCTTCTGTTATTAATTCATAAGCTCAAGTGACTCCAAAACCTGTTTTTCCATTTTAATTGAAATTAATTGTGTAAAAGATGTACCAGTTTCCAGAAACAAAACATTCTTCGGAACTGAAAAAAAAAAGGGCTTATTCAGTCTATGTGAATCCTATTTAATTTTTGTGACATGTAGCATTTGTCTATTTATCTTCAATAAATGGTAATTTTCTAAGACATGGAGGAAAAGGAAAAAAGGTAAAAAGGTTTAAGAACTGTTGCCATTTCTCTTGGGCATCAATATTGTTTCATCTCTTGTGTTTTGTTTTTTTTATCCACCTCATAATTGCTCCCTAGACAGTGAGATTCTGTGATAAACTGGATAAAATGTCTGGAATATATCGCTGCTCCCTACATCTTAAATCTGCTTCTTTGTAGTTTTGATGGTGTGTAGGCATCTGTCAGAATGTAGTCAAAGTTGAAGTTTTTGGAGTAGGCAAAAATTGCATTTTTCTCCATTGTGAGGCTGGTACTGTAAGACTGCATACCTTTAAAGATAGTAAGATGAAGTAAATACATAAAGTGATGCAGTGAAATGCTTCTGGATGCTATTTTAACAGCTGGAAGCCTCATCTTCGAGCCACTGTTGCTAAAGATACATACATCTTTAGTATAACTTTTTTAGATCTTCCTGCATTCTCTTGAGGTCCCCTGAGTGTTTGTTTTTTTTTTAATAATAACAATTGCACTTCCTGACTTTTAGATATTTCCATGATATAAATTTGGAAAAAAAGAATGGCTTTTTACACTGTATTTTTACACCATGCACAAGCATAGATTACTTTTGAAGTAGTATTATCTTGTTGAATTACATCATATCACTTATTGTTCACTTGACTTATCCCATTTTTATTTTCCCTAATGTTGGCATTTTTTATGGGTAGACATAGCAGTTCTTAGATGTGCCACATTCCTAGCTGAATATGTAGATGAGCTGTACATCTGCCACAACAGTTTCCTCTAGGGTACCTTTGAATAAAATAAGCCAAAAATATTGTGTTCAATTTGGCTAGAAACAAACTGAACAAAAAGAAAGAGTTAAAATGCGCGTTTCCAGTGATTATTAAAGGAGTGGGGACTCACATTTGAGTACATCTCAGATCTTGGGAATGTATCTTGGGAACATATATTTAAAACACTGTGAAAGACCTGCTTTAGTTACTTTGCAACAGGGCAACATTTGCCAGTTCTGGAGAAAACAAGTAATTAGTAATACTACATTTGTGTCTCTGGTGCACCAAATTCCTAACTGTGAAACTAACAGAAGAAATGAATTTTTTTAATATTATTATTAAACATACTGCCAATTCACAGGTTCTAATACCCAGTAGTATTTCTAGTTTTGTTTTCCATATTTATTCTGATTACATATATCACCACTGAATTATTAAACTGGATAGTTAGTTGCTCTCTTCATTAGTCCATGTTTGCCTTGAGGCCAGCATAAAAAGACGCACAGCAACAGCAGTGGGAGGAAGGCTAGAAGACTAAGAATCATCCAAATGGGGAAAGGGAAGTAAAAGAATCTTAACAAAAACAACTACTGCTACAACTATAAAAACAAAAAATCCCGAAACTATGAAGTCCTCTAGCATGAACCAGACAGTCTTTGTGACAAACAATATCAGAGGCAATTGTAAATTTTCCAAGCTCTTGATGGAGAAATTGAAGTCTCCAGAAAAGCTTTATTTTGTTGAACATTGTATATGAACTTGCTCTTCTTCATTGGGGATCGAAGGATGGAGCATAGACCTGTCAAAAAGGACTAGGGGGTACTGATGGATGGCAAGACTAGACCTGAGCCAGCAATATGATCTTGCAGACAAGAAAGCCAACTATATTCCAGGCTACATCAAAAGAAGCATGATCAGCAGGTCCAGGGGATTGATTCTGTTTCTCTACTCTGTGCAGGTATGAAAGTGTGGACTCACTGGCAGGGAATTTCTCTTATTGTTCTGTCCCCCCAGTTGTTTCCAAGAGCTAAACTATTATTGAAATAAATAATAATCTTCTATATTGTTTTATAAGGAAGATGGTAAAGAATTACAGCATTTTGTTTATACAGTCTTCTTATGCATACCCACATATATGATATGCGCAGATTAGCGCATGAAGGTATGATGAGAGCAATCCAGCTCATGATTTCTCTTATCCAAAGTCTATAAATAATAAAATTCTGTGAAATAATGAAAAGAGATGCTATGAGATAGCTGTGGTTGGCACCACCACCAAAATAGCTTGTTGTACTCTGTCCTTGGTGGCCTGAGGAATGTTCTTTGTATGCACAGATAACTTCACAGCATACTAAATTAACATGCAAAAACTGTGCCAAAGGGATGGCCCTTCCCCTTTATTAATTTAAACATTTTAATATTTTCTATATGCAAAACATAATTAGAATTAATGGACTTTAGTGGTAATGTAGTGCCGGAAGATAGCTAATGTATCTATCTTCTGCATATGATAAACATGAATTTTGAGTCCTTTACCACCAGCAAGGCTGGAAGCTCAGCTCAGTCTGCTGATGTAGTCTGTGTCCAGATAAAGATCGTATCAACTGACAGACAGAGGGAATTATCCTTTTGATGACATAAGCAAATGGTCCTCCAGGGAGAAAGCAGAACATGACTGAGTTGCACTGATTTTTAAGCAAGATCTCGCTATTAATCTATAAAGACAGCTCTGTTAGGCTACAGTAGTAAGATATATCAGACAGAGAAGAAATGTCATATTTTAGTCTGTTGTGTCCAAACTGTTGATACTTTCCTTGTGTTAAAAATCACATTCCACATCTGAGAGTGGAGGAAACAAAAATTACTTGCTAGTATATCATACTTGCCTTAGGTTCAAACCCTGCTGTGATGTCCAACCTATCACATATCTTTGGAATGTGTGTGTGGGGGGGAAGGCGGGGGGCAGGGAAGGGAAGACCAACACACACAATAAAAGAAGGAAGTAAAGAGGCATTCCGCTGAATTAATATAGAGTTCGTAGTCTTGCAGCAGATAATCTTCACTGGTGAGATTTTTTTTTCTTTTCAAATAGAGGCATTACAGATACAATGAAATACTTTAAAATTGAAAGCCTTTTGTGCAGATCATGGAAATAAAACTTTGCCGTTACTGTTTAGAGGTACTTATAAAAGTAAAAAAAATAAGTACTTATTGTACTTGTAACTTCAGAGAAAGCCCAAGATTCGCTTGAAGTAAAATGCAAGTATTTTTTAAAGCTCTAAGTTCTGGAACTTCCAGAAATTAAAAAGTAAAAATTTTCATCATTTTAATGCTGAAAATGATGAAACATTTCAATGTTTAATTTGTAGTAATAAATAAAAGGGCAATGTAATATGTTAAATTATGTTATAGTTATTATAATTAGTAGTGAATTCATCTGCAGTGCTTCTATGGCAAGTCTTTCTTGAGTTTTGTCATACAACCTGTGTACCACATGTCTCCAGTGTTTTTTCAGGTACTCTAGATAATTCAGGAATTACTCTTATTCCTTTTACATGTCTTCAAAACAATATTTCTTTCAATAATTGGGATTCTGGCACTGACTTTTTGTACGTCCTTATACTTAAATCCTTAGAAAGTATACACTCGTAATTTTTTTATGTCAATATGAAACACCTAGGTAGATTTTTTTCTATGTGAATCCAGGCTAGAAGCATACTCCGTATAACAGTTATTTGAAATAATAATGCTATTTTCCTTTAAATTCAGTGGTGTAGTGAAATGCAAATTTTTCCAGACTGTAGAAAACATATTTTACTGATAACTTTGAAAGACTGTCAAGAGACCCTGACAGGCATGTAGAGCAGTACAAGTAAATAACACTGCTGAGTATTGCTAAGCATTATATACTACCAGAAAATGATGTGGTTGAAAGGATTTATCAGCAAGGTAGTAACCCAGGACTGGGAGAAATTTGATGTTGGTTTGGAGCTCAGAGAACTGTGGAATCATGCAGTCAGAGAATAAGCTAGGTTGGAAGAAACCTGGAAAAATCATCAGGTCCAAACTTTTGTGGAATGAGGTAGCCTAGATGAGATTATCTACCAACTTGTCCCATAGCATCTTGAAAACTTCCGATATTGGGGATTCTACTACATCCTTTGGGAAACTGGATCAGTGTTGAATTGTTCTTACTGTAAACAAATTATTTCTTGTTTTCCATCATTTATTGGTCCCTCCTTTGGGCCGTCTCCAGCCTGTCCTTGCCAGAATTGCATACAGTCCTCCAGGTGCATCCAGAAAAGCTCAGAGTAGAGAGGGATGATCACATCTACCTCTGCTAGTAATGCTTCTGTGGATTGTCTAGGATCCAATTTGATTTGTTGATTTGTTCTGATTCTAGGATGGCAACTGACATACATATCTCTTAGAAATGTGGAAATGAAAAGACCATGGGAATTCCAAGTGTGATAGAACAACCATTATATCTTTAAGAGAAAATCAGTTAATTAACTATAAAAAAAGAAGTGATATAAAAGTTATAAGCAGTGATCCTTCAAAGGTATGGGAAGAGTAGCCTAACAGAATTCTGTAATTTGATTAGGTTATAGTTTATTTAACTTAAGTCATATCAGTATTATCTAGCAATAATTGATGTAGTAGATTGGTATTAATTCCTCATGTATGCAACAAATTTGGGAAGGTTGTTCAATGTTACTTTTTTTTTCTCACCAAACTTTTTCTTACAGTTAGTTTATCACTTTGTCCAAATAGAACAAGAAAAATGAGTTGTGTTTTTGCTAATCTGAAAACTATGAGCTCCTTCCTAGCCATTCTTCCTCAGCTTTTGTAGGTACTATTTTCAATCACAATTCACTTTTTATTACCACTGTCTTGTTTCTTTCTCTCTGAATGTATCCTTTCCTATAATTCACTCATTCTTCATCCAGATGTCAGTGTTGCCAGTGTAGTGCAACTAGGGGACTAGATGATCTCTAGAGGACCCTTCCAACCCCTACAATTGTGATATTACATGTGAAAATTATAGACATAAGTCGACTAAAAGTCTTACTATCACTCTGCGTTTTATTACACGTGGGTGATAATATATCAGACCAATTATCTCATTTTTTCAGCTGTTAATTAAGAGTGTGTCTGATTCACAAGTGGCAATTGAAAACAAATACTCTATGAAAGATTCCATTGCTCCATCCTCTCCCTGTCATGACTTAAAACACTCAATTAAAAAATCATAATTAATACAATAAATTAGTACAATATAGACATGTAAGTGTAAACCATTACAATAAATGGAAGAGCTAACTAACATCTAAGAAAACACAGTCTAATGATGTAATATTGTGAGGGATATATTGGAAGTAGTGTTAAATACATAAGATTGAGAACATGTGCATAGGCACAAGATGATCATCTCTCTTAGCTGCTATTACTAGTATAAGGTATGGTGTATAGCTAGCTTTTCTTCCTTCTTCGACATTCAGTTTTAGGAAATATGTGTAAATCCTACACAATAATTGACTGGAATGTTGCCTGTAAAAATTTCCAAATATTTGCAGAGAATCTTATGGAATAGGATCGTAGAATTTTTTAGGTTAGAAAACAACTGTCAGATCATCGAGTCCAGCTGCTAACCTGGCACTACTAATTCTACCACTGAACCATGTCTCTAAGCACTGCATTACACATAAAGAATAGGCCAAGGTTAAACAATATCCATAGCTTTGTTATTTGGAATTCTCCATCTTACTGGAATCACATTCACTTTCAGAATTTGTGGCTTCCCTGCAGTCTTGCTATATAGTATCTTCTCAATAACATGGTCAACATAAAGTGTCAATAAATCGCTATTAAAAAATCACACCTATCACAGGAAAGGTGAGTAAATGCTTTCACAGGTTATTACATTTTTTCATACTAAACTTATCTGCCTCTTCCTTAATCCATTAATTCTTCTGCATTGTATAGACACAGTGAGGAATAGGAGCACATATATTTCAGACAATTACTGATTTTATTTAGAAAGTATTTTGTTATGTTCCACCAGATCTCTCAAGTAAGCGATGCAGATAATATTTATCTGTATTTTTGCTGATTTTTATCTGTAAAATAATTTGTTGAAACTGATGTACTGTCTAATCAAGTAATTGCTGTTTTTACTTCCCTTATTTAAATATTCTTTTTACAAAGCAAAACAAAAACAACATAATAGAGATATAGAAAAAAAAATCAGAGTCCTAATGACATTTCAATGACACATCTTAAAATGCAAAAAAATTACCTGTTCTGAAATGCCAGCTAAATTTTAGTGGCTTTGCTGATATTATAAGTTTTCATGAAGACAATTGCATCTAATGTAGTAGAGTCCTGCAAAATGTGAAGTTGTTTTCTTAATATATTATTTCGGTCTACTAAACTTGACCATGTCAGAGAATGCTGGTGTGATTTTAAAGATTCACGTGGAAGCAGAAGGAGAGTATAGGTAGAGAACTAGTTACATCTAAAGAGATCTAAATATCTAACTAAGCAGGTCAGATGAGAAAAAACATATGATGGAGGTTTAGGTAACTTCTAAAACAGACTCATTAGTTGTTTGAAATGTCAGTTATTCTCTGCACGCTTAAGGACACCCTGACAAATATTGCCCTGACTTCTCTTCTAGGGCAGTGACAAGAATGAAATTAGAGTATGAAAAATGAGAGAATTTGTCTCTCAGTCTGTGTTTGCATTTTGACATCTTTTTTTTCCCATTACCAAAAGACCTCAATGGCTACATTTGAGCATAATAACATTTCAATAACACTGGAAGGATGTACTTTATACTAAAGTGCAATTTATGGTACATTTTAGAAAACAACCACCAAGACCCAGGCAGTGTTCCAGTGCTGACACTACAGCGCAATTGAAAGACACTGAACTATGACAGTTGTTGCTTCTTTTCTTCTGGTGACTAGTAGGTCTTTTTGATTTCCAGCAAACTTTTTGTAGTGAATAAATGAGATGTCCTAATAATATTACTTTTCTTAATAAAGATTGTGGTGTTTCAAGGCATATATGGGCTATTGCGGAGCATTTAATTATGCTATAGAAGTACAGCTATATTAAGAAAAAGTTACACACATGAAAAGAACAAGAAACAGGTTATGTTATGGTTCTATAGAGGAAAAAATAAATGGACACAAAATCAGAAGTTCTATAAGAAAGTATTTGAGTGGTCAGGAAACTATCTTAGGTTTCCTTTTCTCTTTTATGTATCTTAAATATTTTACATGTGTGATAATATTAACAGCAGCTTAATAACAGCTGATAAGATGTGTAAACATACTAGTAAGTCATTTATATATGATTCATTGGATTTTACTTTAATATTCATTAATACTCAGACAGTACAAGTATTCATGACAGTGCTTGAGAATTTCAAATATCTCTAATATGCTTGATAGAAGAATTGGGAGTACTAAATACAAGTTCTGGCATAGTCTGTAATTTATTTTCTAATGTTTAAAACTTTGTCCTATTTGTCTTTGCATTAGAAAGAATGATAAACTTAAATGAACTGAAGTGACTATGTAGTCTGCTCTGAAAATGAGTTGGTTACATCACTCAATCATCTATATAAATAATAAACAACCAGAAAGTGAAAAACACATTGTAAATGACTGCTAACAAATACTTCTGTTTTGTAAGTATTTTGTCAGATACATTTTTATCTACCTGCTATACCGACTAGCATATCTGTTTTGAACTGGAAGAAAAGAAAGATGGGAAATGTTAGCTAATTGCAGCCATATTAGCTGCAGTACAGAATGAGACAAGCAAAGAGATTTGGACAGAATCGTTAGTCACCTGCAAAGTGGTGGAAGATGATTACCTCCACTGTATCACTGTGAACTGGACCCATAGCGCCTGTGCTTTGGCAAAAAGCAGCTTCCACAGACGTGGGATAGAGAACAAACCTCCCAACAGGGTACATATGAGGTCCTCCCCGCAGTGTTCACCAGCAGGACAGGCTTGCCCACAACCATGTTAGCACTGAATTGGTCCCAGCTGTGGAAGCTAGAATTCTGTGGGGGTTTTGAGCTCTTTCAATCCTTCCACCTTTAATATTCCTGAGAAAGGAATGTAGCATTCAGTTACATATATATTTTGTTATGTATCACCTTGATTTCTTCCTCTGAATCACACATTTTCCGAAGGGGTATTTGATCTAATGCTGTGCAGGATGAAAAATTATTCAATCATAGTACAGAATTGAATTATATCAATTACATTTTAAAATAAAAACACCTTACATGTGTATGCCTCTTGAGGTTATCTTTATGTCATTTTTCTTTATCAATGGGAAAATAAGGGATTTTTTGTTATTTTTCTTCTATTTTTGGTTTTACCCTATATAAGATATTTTATAGACACTGAAGATCCTTGTGTACTTTAACACTCAGATATCTTAGAATNTTTTGGTTTTACCCTATATAAGATATTTTATAGACACTGAAGATCCTTGTGTACTTTAACACTCAGATATCTTAGAATCACTTTAATCCACGTGGTTCTGACATATAATTTCTAATACAAAAGTCTGGAGAGATGTCTGAATTCCATTTTACTTCACGGTCACTAGAGAGATGCGGTCTAAAAGTTCAGTCATTACTGTTGTAATCAGCCAGTAGAGTCACTAGAAACAAGCTGAAGTATTTTCCAAAACACAAGGCTACTCCATCTCTTTCTGGACTGGCAGTTATCCAGAGAATACCCTTTAATCTATATGGTGTTAGTGATTCACTGTGAGCTGTCTATGCCCCATTTCATCATGTATTGTCTTTGGTATCTGTTAGGAAATAACTAGAAATACAATAATGATTTTATTCATAGGTTCTTGTGCCATTTTCATCTGCTTTCAGCTATATGAAAGGTTGTAATAAGATCTTATTTCTATACTGATTTTAGGTTGAATAACTCACAATCTTTTCTTCAGATCATGGCTTGAGTATTGTTGAGTCGTCTTGGATTTGAAGTGATGACTCTTCAGTCACTGCCTGCCTGAATAACAGGAAACAGTATCAGGAAAAGATTTTAAGAGATGAGTTGCAGACAACTGGGAAGAAGACTGAGATAGCACCAGTTATGGTTTTGGAATGAGACAGCTTGATGGAGTGTTGGCAAGAAATCCTGAACCCACTCTCATTTTGAGAAGTACTAGATTCTATGAGCTTTACTGCACAGCCTGTGTATGGCACATGTAAATTAACAGTCTTCATATAATTGTTACCTTTAATTTTGACATTTCTGTCATAGTGAATGCAGATTTTTATCTAAATAATGACTCAAGAATAAAAGTTATATGTTTAAACCTATGAACTTTGAGGCAATCAGCATAATAACTTTTTACTGGAACTGTATCAGAAGCAAATTACTCCCTTGATTCTGAACTAAATCCAAGAACAAATTCATTTTCTGTTGTGTTCCAAACAATCAGGCCCTCTGCAGGTTACAGTGCAGTATGTAAAATTGCATTGTGGGTCTTGTGTATTTTCTTTTTTCAGACAGTGATTTAGAAAATCGATTTTTTTTTCTTAATTCTCTCCCCTCATCTCACATATTGTCTTTTAATTTCTCAAGGTTTTTTTTTTTTTTTCTTTTTCCATGTTACAGACCAAAGGTTTTTTGTGATCTTCAAAAAAGAAGCAATTTTCAGTCTTTTCTAACCTTCTTGGTTTTATAAACTTTATGCAACTTTTGTAAGTAATATGATTGATCTCCATTAATTCTGAAACTGGTTTAAAGATAGATGTATACATACAAAAAGCATGCAAATGAAAATTATTTGTATACTTTTTAATTTGGTGAGTAGTACTATGGTTACAGCGAAGGTAATACTATGTTGATTAACTAGGGTTTACAAATCTAAATTCAAGCTCCACCCAGTTTATCGCATTGAAAATAAATCAGGTAATGTTCTATATGACAAGGAACCAAATGCATTTCATTAAAGTGTATTGTAATACCAATAATTTAAAGAATTAGGCTGTCCCAAGCCAGACATATGCAATTCCAGCTGCTTCCAGCAGACCCACTGCACTACACACAGCTGAGCTTCTCAGCCATGGTGGTGGTGCCTTTGGAAAACAATTTAAGAGAGAGCATATTTCTGTCCAGCAGTAATGACCTAGGGGGAAAAAAATGTGTGAGAAACAATCCTGCAAACACAAAGATCAGAGAAGGGGAGAGACCATGTAAAAGAAGATACCCAACACTGAAGCCCTTATGGAGCCCCACTCTGATAAAAGTCAGTTCACCACAATCTCAGTCTGAAAATTCATCCAAAACTGGAAATTTTACACTTCTGTTATTTTAAGAAATTCAGTGTTTGCTTTTTAAAATAGACTACTAGAGTGAGAATTTCCACCTGATTTAAACTGTAGTCTCACAAAATCTGCTAAATATTCTACCCCATTAAAAGGGGATATTATTATCCATGAGTAAAAATAGAACTTGAATGAACCCTTACTAATGTTTGTAATATATAAAAGTGAATTCTTTATCTGAGTTTGTTTCACACCTAATTTAACTTGCTTCGCTTATGTATGAGTCATTATATACGTGCAATAAAGTTCAAAGCACAAATCTTTTAAATTTAATTGTTTGAATCTATTTTTACCATGTTTAGACAAAGTGGAAATAATATCAAGGCAGTCTTTGATCAAGATCTTCAATTTACAAAGACATTAATCATTAATTATCCATTAAAAATAAATAAATAAATAAATAACCCCAAATGGAACAGCACTATTATAAAGCAGTTTAAAAAAATAGAATAAAAGTAAGGAGAAAGCAGATGTGGGAACAAATCTTTAAATTTTCTTTGACCATTCTTCCATTCCTTGGTCCTTTGAGAGTGCTGAGTTGCTAAATGAGCTAATTGTAGCAAAAGTAATTTTTAAATATTTCAGTAGATAATAATTGTTTGCTCTTAAAAATGCAATAGTTTCTTCTTGACATAAATCCTTCAACAACGTGGTTGCTAATTAAATTTATTCATCAATTGCCTTGCATCCCAAAGAGGTGGTAATTCTGAGTGAAAAACTGGTAGATGGAAGTCCCACATAAACCTTACACAACTGCAGAAGAATAAAGGCATGAACTTTTTAATAATCCATTGAATTAAATGTCAGATTATGCATAGGCAGACAAATACGTAACTCCAAAAAGGCAAATAGCTAGAGGTCTTGCCTCTAGATTTATTTATTGCTTAATGGAATAGATTTCAGAATATGTCAGGGGTTTTCTTCTAGTTTTTTTTTTTTTCTTTCTGCCTAGATTTTGAATTAACCAATTTTTCTCAATGTTAGTGTAGGAAATACGTAATTTCTGTGATCACATGCTCAGCATTCATACCAAGTCATTGCTACTGATAATTTTTAATGCAGGTGGCAGCAATTACACAGTTCTAGTCAGAAATTGTTCTTAATATTTAATTTTCATTGAAAGTAGTGTTCTACCCTGGAGATTCTGTTGTTTTCCTAGGACAAATAAATTCTTGCTTTTCTTGGATATTGAGTACTGTTTTTGGCTGGTGAGGGAACTGTATTTGTTAAACTCAAGGGAATAATGGGAACTAATTGCAGTATTTAGGTATCTAAATTCCATTAATGAAGAAGATGAAAACTCTCTCTCCACAGTATTGTAGCTGAGAGGTGAAGAAACAATGGGAACAAGTTGCTTCAAGAGCAAATCTGCTTGGATATGAACTTTTTATTGTGGGAACAACCAAATACTGGAAAAGTCTGTCCATAGATGTGGTGGAAATATGGAAGACTCCACAATGGTGAGGCTCTGCATAACATGGCCTAGTGATGTCCTTTCAATGGATTCTCTGATCAGACTACATCCAGAAGATCCTTCCAGCACAGGCAATTCTCTGATTTCTACTGTCACAAAGGAAAACAAAAATTTAGCATCACTGTTCATCTGAGCTTTTCTGTCTGATAGGACAATTTATGGATATTTGTTGTTCCCATTACAGTTACAATTTTAAATCAAGCAAGCATGAATAGGACAAAATTCCTATTAAACCGGTAAAAAATAATACTTTTCAACTCAGTGTTTTAGGAAATCTGGGGCTGTATTTGTAGTGCTATAATCGTGTAGTTTCAGAATTGAAAATTATTAGAACCACAAATTTTAGGATTATTGAGATCGGTGTTTCCTGATGGAAGCATGTAAAAACTATTCTTGCACACTATTTTGTCTACTTCAATAATTATTTAAGCTACATTTATAGTTGAGGAAGAAATGTAAAGCTTTTGCAGATATTGCCTCTAGAAATGGTGCCAGGTAGTTATTATTGTTATATCAGTCTTTTGTATGTTGGAACAATCTAAGCCATTTGCAATCTGTTTCATTATGCATACTTAACTTTCTGAGATTTGAGAAGAAATAGGAGAGTAGCTTAGCCTGCAGTGCTTTATTTGAGAAAGCTTGCTTGCACTTGATTTCCTAGGGTGGGAATATAATTTCAGTTATTCCCTGGAAACATGGATAAAGCACTGTTGTCACCACATATTCGATCTTTTTAAAAAACATGCTGTTTCCAAAGTCAGTAGAAAGTTCATAAACAAGGGCTTCTGACAATGTCTCTACAACAGTGTCTCATTCTTTTCAAATTTATTTTATTTTTGTTCAGGCCTGATGTGCAGATACCTTTAACTGACTACACCTGGCCTAACTTGCCTTATCAACTTTGCTCATGAGAGAGAAATTGGAAGGTGTTCAAGGTATGGCCATCCTGAGCAGTAAGTAAAATAGTAGCTAGAGAATTCCTGTCTGAACCTTACTAACACTGTAATGTCATTGTTTTAAAGACTTCCAGGCATCTAGAAGGATGGAAAAGAATATTTTTATGTACATAAAATCTTCCATGTTGAAACATCTTTAAATACTCTTTAAATAGGAAGCCTTATTTTTGGAATAACCTATATATTAAAATCATTATACATTGTCATGTAAAAGTACAAATCTCTAGAAGACAAGATGTCAGATGTTGACACACTATAAGTTTGAATAGGACATTAGATTAAGAGCAGACATCTATGTTAAAGATAATACTATGGAAGAGGTAGTGTTCATTTGTTCAATATAAGCCCTAGGATTTAAAAGCTGTCTGTAAAAGTACATTTGAAATCCTTCACAGCATCTGGTTAACCACTCATTTTTCTGGGATTCTGCCTATTTTAATTCTTTTACTTCCACTGCTGAAATCTGTTTTTTTCTAGTTTTTGCATCAAATATACATGTAATAATAGTTTTGCTGATGTCTGGACAATTTAATCATAATCTGATTATGAGTTTTGTAAGAAATTGCTGCATATACACCTTGAAAATTGCAGATTCTCGCCACTGAGGCTTTTTGGTTGAGATAGTACTGGCTTTTGCAGAGTCACTTCTTTATAATGATGGGAAGAGTGACATAATTTAATTAATTTTATATACCACATAGATTCTTACCTTTTAAACTCATAAGCTGTATGAGCCCAAAACTGAATACAGTAATTGAAGTCTGGCTTCACCAGTGCTGAGTACAGAGGTATGATCACCTCCTTGCTCTTGCTGGCAACAATATTTCTGATATAAGTCAACATGCCATTGGCCTTAGTCATTTGGTCACCCCCCTGGTCCATGTTCAGCTAAGCATCAACCAGCACCGCCAGGTCTTTCTTCTATAGAGCTTCCTGCCACTCTGCCCCAAGCCTGTAGCATTGCTTGTGGTGGTTGTGGCCAATGTGCAGGACCTGGCCCTTGGTCTTGTTGAACTTCTTCCCACCAGCCTCAACCCAGCAAACTTACTGAGGGTGGACTCCATGCCATCATCCAGATCATCAATGAAGATATAAAACAAGACAGGCCTCAATACCAACCCCTGGGGAGCACCACTCACGATGGGTTGCCAGCTGGATTTAATTCCATTCATCACCACTCTCTGAGCCCAGCCATGAAGCTAATTATTTACCCAGTGAAGACTGCATCTGTCCAAAGCACGGACTACCAGCTTCCCCAGGAGAATACTGTGTCAAAAACTTCGCTGAAGTCTACATAGGCTACATCAACAGTCTTTCCCTCATTCACAAGGTGAGTCACTCAATCATAGAAGATCAGGTTGGTCAAAGAGGACCTGTCTTTCATAAATACATACTGACCTCAGTGCCAGGAAGTCAGGTTGACAGGACTGAAGTTCCTCAGATCCTCCTTTCAACCGTTCTTGTAGATGTATTTTTTAGTTTCTTTCAGATTCTATAGTTTCCAATTGATTTCATACTTTTAAAAATCTCTATACAGTGTTTCTAATAGCAGATGGACTGTTTTTGGTTAAAGCTTTCTGTGCACTCAGATATCACTAGAGATTAGTTTTCTTTTTGATAGTGGTTTGGTTCAAACTCTCAGATGGCTCATTAGCCTAAGTGTATGATAAAAATATTCTACATAAACAACGAGAACATTTTCTAATGACATTGTATCAGCATTCCTGACAAATTATCTTTCTACTAAATCTTGCCTTTTTGTACATGTAAGTGAAGGAGTCTATGTGAACTTAGGTTTCTATTTCTCTCACGAAGTTACAAAAGTTATTCACTTACAACATTTCTAATTCTTACTTAAGAATATGTCCAGATGTTTGTTCTCTGACGATATCAACAAGTACCTGGGCATGGACAAGATAAGGGGCAGAAGCTAGAATTATGAAACATTATCATTTCAACATCATCACGGTACTCAGCTGAAATATATTAAAATTTACTACCAGCAGATCTTTATTGTCAGGCTCTAGTGAGTTTTTTACAAGTGAGAGGACTTACATTACAGACACAGATTGTCACCACCTTCTGATTTGAAGACCAGATCAGAGACTTACAATCTGGTCTTCAAATCAGGCAATGTATAGTTTGTTTGTGAACAATACATCTGTCTGTCTGGTTTTTTAGTGAAACATAAAAAAGGAATTTTTATTAATTTTTTTTAAGAGTTAGCATTTTTAGTGTATCGAACTGCTTCAAAGAAGAATTTAATAATATAAAGTTTTTATGTTGAAAACTAGCAAAAATCTCTAAAGGTTAGTATATACTCTTGTAACAGTCCGATGATTACAGTTATGAAGTGGAAAATAGAAGAATATAAATAAACCTGAAACAACCCTACTGCAAAGTATTTTTGCAGTATATTCTTAAAATGATGAATATTGCACTATGATGATTTCTCTCTGCCTTCAAATTATCTTTTTAGGAATTGCTTTTGTTCTTCTCCCCATCCCCACTCCTAAAATAGCTTCTGAGCAAAGCTGTGAAACAGAAGGTGGTATTTAAATAGCTGGGTGATAATTTATTATCTGGAGGAATTAATCAGATTGAATTTGATCTGCATGCCTACAATTTCTCTTTTAATTTCTCCTAAAATTTTCTTTGTTCATGTTTTCTCAGGGAAGATTAAACCAGTACAGTTTAACTAGAATTGTGTGCAATTTATAGTAATGCATAATAAAACTCCAAACAGTTTAGGCAGATTGAACAAACACTGAAACATGAACACATATCACCACTGAAAGACAAAATACCAGGAGACTGTTTTTTTTCTCCATCTTCTTAGTGCTGCAAAGCAGTCCCTTATATTGACTGATAAGAACTTTGCATCAGAAGAAAATCATATTCATTCATTTAATCTGTATTATATAAATATTAATTACTACTGTGCTTACAAGGAAGACAGATGGCTAACATATCTGTTGAGATATAGAATTAATAATAAAACAGTAACTACTTTCCATTTAATATTATTTGGATGGCAAATCCAATGTCACACACTTGGATTTTTTTATTTTTCCTAAAACAGAAGAATTTTGAAGGATTGTGATTTAATTTATGAATCATTTTTGTTAGCTCCTGCTGAGTACCATTTCCTGTGTTACCTATGTTTCTGAATATCTGAGTAATACAATTCTACCATATGAACTGTGCTGTCACAAATATTTTGGATTCAGTTTCAGCAACCAATCTGTAATTTTCATAAACTAGCCCCTGGAATTGTTAATCCCTTGGCATTTCCTCAGATTATCTTTTTTTTTTTTTTGGTCCTAGAATCCAATCTATTCAGACTTGTTCCATTGCTCAGAGGATTCAGAATAATTATTCTATGGTGATAACATTTAATGTGCTACAGATGCTGTGGGAAGGACCCACAGGGAAGGACCAGGAACATTATCTATTAGCATTAAAATTCCTGAAAGAATATTAAGAATTAAATAAAAATATCCTCATACTGGTGTGCTAGCTATAAATATTATATGAGTACCCAATATAGGAGTACCACCCATTCAAACTGACTATACTTTTGGCACGGTGGAAGAAGTAAGCTGCTCCTAGGCAAAGTTGCAACAGTTTACTCTGTGGATGAATTTAAAAAAGTCTCCCACTGTATAACACCCACAACCATACGTATTTTGTAAGAAATTAATGAGCAGCTTTGCCTCAAGCAACTAGTTCTCCCAGAGGGTGATTAGTTCATTAATCCCCAGGAAGTGCTCTGGGCAGTATTTCTTACTGTATAAATATTTTTAACTGTCAGCAGGAGTAAAAAAAGCCTCAATTTATAGGGTTAATATTATTCATAGCATTGTTAATATATTGTTGCTTTAAACAACTGTGTACTTGTATATAATCCTAATTCTATTTCACAACATTTCCGTACAGGAAAAAAATACTACATAAAAAATAGAATATGATTAATATACATAGTAATGCTGTTAGTCCTTATTTTACATTTTTAGAACAGTTAGTGTGAACAAAGTCCTGGTGATCCTGATGATAGAAGTGAAGTGATTTAGTCAAATACAGTCTCATTTGAAAAAATAATTATTGTACCAACATAAGTTGTTCTCTTGTCAAAGAGATACTCGGCTTATCTCCGGAATTAACATTATACTTTTTTTTTTTTTTTTCCAAATATAAGAGTAATTTCAAAGAAGTATTATACTTTTAAGCTGTCTCTATTCTCATTGTTGCTTCTTGGCACTATAGATCCAATATAATTCTATTTAAAAGAAAATTCCAATGAGAAGCTTTCAGGAGGATCAACTGGATTCTACAGATCATACCTATTCAGAATTTCTCAGCTCAAATAGGAACAGATGAACAATTAATAGTTTTCATACCTACTTTATGTGAAGAAATGTAGCATTCAACACATATATATGTGTATATGTCTTCCTCTAGTATTTTTCTACTGGAAGTTCTATTGAATTTACTGGTACAGTTTTACTATTCTATACTGTAAAATGCCCTTTGTATAATAATCTACCAGGGATTTGAGTTTAAAGGCATTCAGCTGAAGAGCTTTGCTTCTTTCTAGTTCCAGGGAGAATGTTTTTACTCTTAGAGATTTCTTGTTCAAATTCATTTTGTTTGCCAAGGGACAGCTATTATGTATGAGTTTCCAGGCTATCTTCCTGACCAGACTCAGATAAGTAAGAGACATCTCAGACAATATTGGGTTTAAGGTATGGCAGTAATCATACTAGTGGCAATTTTGTCATGAAACTATAAGAAAAGAATTTATATGAAATATTCACCATGTCTTATTTGGGGGTCTCCAAACTATGCAGTTTATTCCAATCTTATTTCTGTGCAATTATTCCATATGCTTCAAATCAACAACAAATCTTTTCTTCTACCCCATGCTGATTATCTATTTCTGCACTTGTTTTCCCATTGGACTGTAAAACTTGTTTAATTGTCGGCCTATTAATCCAACCATTTTTAAAATGTGAAACTTCTGAACTTCTGCCAAATTTAAGCTCTATTCTCTTGATGCTTTTTTCTGGCAGAAAGTAGAAAAGTCATAATCTCTCTCAAAGCTGGATTGAGAATGTAGTCTCTCAAAAATTAAAGATGACAAGCCAAAGGGGAGTTTCTCTGAACAGTGCTGCTGAGACCAATGGTATAAGACTAGGAATGTGAATCATCCCATTCTCTCATTTAATAAATGGAGAGAATTCATAACATAAATAGTATGGTATACAATGTAAATCATTACATCCTCCTGTGTCTTGAATTTAGTGCTGTATCTAAATTTAAAAATCAGCAACTGATAAGGAAAAATACATCATGTAATTTTGTTTCTCTCTATATAAACTAAATAAACAACATATAAAAAAACATGTTGTAGCAGACCAAAGAATAACACGTTATGCCTAGAACTGTCTCAAACACTTGAAAGACCATTGCCATGACAACAGGTTACAGGCTGGAGACATGATTGGATGAAGGAGCGCTGTGGAGACAGAACAACCTTGCTCTGTCCAAAACTCCCCTGTTTACTGCAAAGTTTTCACTGTGGACTTGTTGATGGTGAACCTGTTGACAATGAACTTGTTGACTGTGAATCCCTAAATCTAGAAGGCATAAAAAGGATGCCCAAAAGAAGCTCAAGGGTTCTTCAAGACTTTTGTATTTTGTAGACCTCTGGACTTCAGAATTTATGAACAAAGCGCTTTCACCAAGTATCCAGAACCCAGGAGTCTGCCAGACCAACACTGGAACCCAGATTGGTGATCTCTTTCTCTGTCCAACTCTTTCTCTTTCCCTCCAACCCCATCTTTTCTTTGTTTTACTCTTATAAACTTGTTATATAAATCAAGGCTTAATTTGATTTCTTATACAGTTGCATAGTTTAGTCATACTGCTTAGATAGATATAACTGTAAGAATTCCAGTATTTTTAAGATAATTCTAGTATAGATGTTCTTATTGAAATTTACGTTTGTGTTTGGACTCTGAGTGTCATTTTCACCTTAATCTAGTTGAGGGAAATTTGTGAATTTGGTCACCCTTTCCTCCCTGAATGGATAGGATATGTCACCAATGCATACATACCTTTCTGCTATGAAAAGACATAAGAAAAAACTAAAAATAGAACTACTGCTGAACTGAATACAGTGTTCTAAAAAGATACAAAAACAAAACATAGGCAGAAATCCTAAGCTGGCTGAAAAGTGTCATTTTTTTAACTTTGTACTTTTTGAATAACTACCATTTAACAGTAAATTGCTATGAATCACAATGCTACTGAGACACTTGTGAGAAATTTGGAGACATTTCTTTATTTTTTCAGAGACAATGTGCAATTTTTTTTTTTTTGGTTGTTGAGTTAGTTGCTTCCTGTAAACCATTAAACAAAATTCTCAGAATCTGCAATATGGAGGCTGATAAGAGCCAATTCACCTGTCAATTATTCTAAAATAAATCCCGAGTAATAGCAATAAAGCTTGAATCAGAACATGGTCTTGAAATCTCATAGCTGTGAGTAGCATTTTCTTGTTATTTTGAGTGGTTGAATAAGTTTTAGAAATATCCCTGAATATTCTGAAAGCAGTAGTTTTAAAAATAGAATTCAGATGACCATTAGAAGTCACTATCAACAAAACCAGTGTGAATTATGATGAATTATAATGTGTTACATTATGATAAACGGTCCTATAAGTTAAACTGCACACTATCAGGGATTATAATAGAACAAATGAAATCAGAGTGCTTCCACCGATTCATTTTATTTCCTTGAATCATTAACAAAGAGTTGCTATTACCTTCCCTGACAGAAACGGTTGATGACAAAAGATGTGCATTTTTTGCTGCTGAGCTACACAGACAGATTTGAATGCCAACAAATTTATTTTTTAGAGAGAGCTTTATGTTACTTTCCCTGTGAGTGGCTCAAGGCTGTGACTACAGACCACAAAACATATCCCCATTTGGAGAATTCAAAGACATATTCTGAAATGAAACTTCAGTTCAACCAGGAAGCTTTTATTCATAGAAAAGTAACAGTCAATTTCTCAAGAGTAAAGAAAAACGTTAAGATCTGAAAAATCAAATAACAACATATTATTTTTTCCTTACATGCTTAAATAAATTGATAGAGAATTGTAATGGTTCTAGGAAGAAGCCTGTTAAACCCCTTTATTTATTAGTGAGTGGTATTTTAAATGCAGCAGGATCTCAATGATAGTACAAGTGAAAAAGGTTGCTGTTGGAAACTTTCTATATTCATTTTATTTCTTTCTGGAATCGGAACAGATGTACTATCTGAATTCTCTGTTTTTCAGTGTTCTCAGAAGAAGCATGCAGCAGTATCAGCTTAGAGGATGCCATTTACCTTTGTGGGGAAAAAAGTCAGTAATCGTAAAAGGCATATTCTGGTACACTTTAAGAAAGCTCTTATGTCACAAATGCTACTGATTGTGCTTTTTATACATATTTTGATATTTCACAGTGAACAATGTTATAATTATTGACATGACCTTACTTTATAATTTAGTACATAACATAAAAGAACAACAGTTCATAAAAAGTAACTGTAAAAATGTTCATTTTTGATGTTATCTATTACAACTGTGTGAATACTGAAATACTTCTATCTTTATCCTAAAGCTTTTGTCTGTCACTGAAGGTACTATAAAATTGACACCATCAAGAAGACGATCCCACTATAATTTATTGTTTGATGAGGTAATTCACTGAGGCAGGGTCTCTCCCAGAACAGCAGGGAGAGGTTGGTAGCCTTGACTCATTTCACCATCTCACTCAGAAAAGTAGGCTGGGGGCAAGGGCTGCAAACAGGCTACAGGCATCAAAATGCAGGCCAGGATATAAAAATGCAGATACATGGTGTTATTTTAATAGTGGCATATATTTCTAACAAGTACTTTAGCACAACACATTTGCCAAAGATTGATTTCCAAAGGATAGAACAGCCTACAGCCTACTTTGCAATTACAGGAACTATAGGACCATACCTTTCAGATTTACACTGCAGTTCTCTTTGCTATATACTACCCTTCTTTCCATGGGGGGAGAGGATCATCAACTGCAGAGCTCTTTTTCACGCAGTAGAGACCATAAAGTGCAGCTAGAGAAAATAACAGCCCCAGTAAACAGTTCTTAAACGGAAGGATCGAACTACTATTGTGATTTGGCTAGGTGTAGGGAGTGTCTCAGAAAAGGACAGGCAGGAGACGAATGCACCAAGAATAAGAAAGCATATGCTTGAGAATTGGATAGGCTAAGAGTAAAGATTTTCATCACTTGAGTTCTGAGAATGTTGATTGTGAGAGATCCTACAAGACCTGCTATGCCCTGAATATTCTATGTGGCTAAAAGAACCTTTACCCTCTATGTTTCCTTAAACATTCAACCCAGAAATCTCTTCTGTCACTACAACAAAACTAAATTGCTCCATTCTGACAACAAAGACATTAAAAGTCTTACAAGATGAAGTAATTAAATAAGTATTTAGAATCCCTGAATTGACTCAGCCTGTCAAGATGCATTGCTTTTGTTTACATTTTGATTGCTAAGTGGAGAGAGACATTAAACCTGTAGATCTGAATAGAGGACAGTTCTCTGGTAAAGTGAAGAAAACTGCCATTTTTACAAGGATTATTTCATAAAATGGGGACACATCCCAAATGCAATGATGTTTAAAGCAGCAGTTTTCAGTAGGAAAATTTTGGAGTTTCTGGATGGTATAAATAATAAAGGTAAGCTGAGAACAGGCTGCTTAAATTTAGATAGTATCTGTTGGAGCTTCAGAAGTAGGGAAGAATGGAACATATTCAAAAGTAAGGAAATACTTCCTTACCTGTCCTTTCTATGCCACTGTTCTCTATAGAAATACAGAGCGGACTTTCTGTTTAGATACATAGTAATAACATAGTACTTTTCTGTTCAGGTAAAATTGATGAATGATAGATGTTCTGATTTTGATCTTTAGAATGGTTTATTCTCTTCAGGGTGTCAGAGAATATACTGATCCATAATGGGTTCCTATGGAGTAGTTGGTTCTTTTAATAACTGTCTTTTTTGGCATGAGCACTCTGAAGCAGCGATCACCAAATTCTGGGCATTCAGAACACCACCTCGATGTGAAAAAGAATCATCATGCATCCATACTAATACTACAGTTTCACTGTTCTCAGTGTATATTTTTCATTGTATGTATCTCTATGCATGCAGAGGGAAGTATTGCTAACCTAGGAGTAGACAGTAGTTTGAAATTAAATCTATCTTGTTTTAGTATACAATTGTCTATATGCACAGAATAAAGAATCTTTAAGGTTCATGTTACATACTAGACTCCTAAAGGTTTTGTGAATTGTAATTTACTGGGTTTTTATGTCTAAATTAACCTAAACCCACAAAAAATTACAAGAGTTAATAGTCTTCCTTAGTAAGAAGTTTAATTGTTAATAATTTTATTATTCAGGCCTGAATCTCTGTTACATTCAGTGGCATGGAGATTTTCTCCTTGGTCTTTTCTAATATTTGACAGTGTCCTTTTCTAGCAGCAAATACAGTTTCCTTGGATATTACTTTTTTCCATTCAACCATGATCTTTTCTCCCCTTCATTTGCAAATTGAATTAAGAGTGACCTGGCTCTCCCATCTAACTCAGGGAAAATATAGTCTACTTTATATATATATTTTTTTATCACTGGATATTAACATCTGAGTATTTTTATTTATGTTTAACAACCCCTCAAATCCAAGGCCACAGACCACTCACACAAAGCATCCCATCTAAAGACTGCAGAATCATAAATCTAATGGATATCTTAACATTCAGGCCCTTGCTTCTTAATCCATGTTGGAAATATATCTCAGAAGAAAATGCTATTTAGCAGACCACAGCTGCATTTTCTTGCAAAGCTTGGCATATAATTTGGCAAAAAAAAAAAAAAAAAAGCAAGTTACAAGAAAGACTTCCATGATAAAATGCAGTCCAACCACGCTGTCCTCGTAACACCCAAAATGTGACAGTTCCAGTAAACTGAAATTGTTAGATATTAGAATCTTGAAAGGAGTTAAATTAATGAAATAAATTAAATAATATAAAGATCTACATATAAAAAATTGTGTATTCTTGCACAAACACACACGCACAACAAAAAATTTGATCCGAGTCAAATTCTGTAAACTGCATTTTATTTGTACATTTCTGGAATATAGAGACAACTGGAAAAATAGAACATCTGCTTTATTAAATAAAACAAAACAAAACACCAACAGTTTTTCATTCAGTACAAAAATATGGAGGTTAAAACTAGCAGTCTTCTTTACTCATCTCTTTCATGAATGAATGTGAGCAAGATTAGTCCTTATCTTCCAAATTCTAGAGTAAAGCATAAGGATGAGTATTAGCCACAGCAGTTTGTTCACTGACTTTCGATTTTAACATCTGATTAGATCTTTGGAACAAACTAAAGAAGCATATGGCAGTTTCTGAAAGAGAGATTAAGTCATTCATTAACTGTGGATTCAAAGAATGGATGTCTAGCTTTTGTAATCCTAAGTACAAAGAAGCTGATGTCCAGTTCTAGATATGCTGCATTTATTTGGGAAATGGGCATCTTTTTCTTGATGTACTTCCACTTACTAGCAGGGAAGAATTTTTCAGAAAGTAGCAAAAAAATGTTCAGATTTCTGAACATTAATTTACTTTTTTACGTTGAAAGGAATCTATAACTAATAATAAGAACAAATAAAGCTTTTTTTTTCTTTTTTTTTTTTTCAATAGATGAAACCTTTTCCAGAAGGAAATTCATATAATATAGAGGATGGAGGACTTTGACTTAAGAATTTTCTATAAAGAAAACTGTTTTGACAAATCTTAGGACATTTGTAATAAAAACATATATTAAAACTAAAGTAGTATCAATAATGATAATTTCTAAACTTTAGGAAGTTGTAAACATAGATATTAGATAGATTATTATTAGATAAACATAGATTATTAAAACATAGATATTATGCCAAATGTAAAGTGTCATGGAAATATCTAATATTTAATGATCTAGGAAACTTTTTCCCCCAAAATATTTTAACATCAATTTTTCACATCTATTACGCTGTGGAAAAGCAATATGTCCAAGTGCTTTTTAAGTGCCACTGCCACTTTCTCACATAAGGGCATACTACCTAAGTGCCTTGCTCTGGCAACAACAGATTGCACTATTAAAGTGAAAACAACCTTCAATTCACAATAGTGAGTTTTTCTGCTAATATACATTCTTAAACATAATTTTTCTGTTCTACATGCAGAGTGCTTTGTTGTCATTGATCAGACCACACAAGGTGTAAGAAAATGAAGTCTTCAAAACTCTGTCAGAACATAATTGTGATAAATGGTTATCCATATTATGAGAAATGCCTGCTGTTCTTCATTTCAGCTGTCAGTCACATAGGTATCCTTGCATACTAAAAAGATAATTAAAAAGTACTGAAAAACCTTCTAATAAACAACAAATACTGTTTATTCTCTTTTTCTCAGTTGCGATTATGAAGTGGAAGTATTAAATACTAAACTTGTACAGAAAGCAGTACATATGCAAATTCTTTGGATTATTTATAAAAAATCTGGAGAGAAATTTTCAGCCTATGTTTTCTAGATTTTATTCTACAGTATTTGAATATTTGCTCTATGTGGCAACAATTCTTCCTTATTCTTTTCCTATATGCAGCTACACACTGAGTTGTCCCTTCAATGGTGGTATTTTTTACACACTCGTATTTGCATTAGGTTTAGTTATACCATGAAAATATTACTTAACACTGTTGCTAATTAGGCAGTGTTAGTGTATTTAGTATCACATTTTGGTTTAAGACAAACTGATATTAGAATTTCATTGATTGATTAACATTTTAATTTGAATATCTTTACAATATGAAGTTGTCAAAAGGCTTTGCTTTGACACTTTTACACTCCATGTAGGAATCACATAGACAAAAACAGTCGTTCTAACTATGCTATATGATAAATGAGAAAAACAAAACAAAGAAACAAAAAAAACATTGTAGCCAAGACTCGAGTTCAAAAAGACTTTACTTCATCTTCCTAAAATCCGTATATCTCATTTAAGTTATAATCTGGAATTATGAAAGCTTGTTTTTATGTTGTTTTGCTTTTGTTTTGTTTTGTTTTTAAATAATCATTTAAAGCAATTACACTTAATGGTTGCTAGAAGAATGGTAATTTAAGTGAAGTTTGAAGTCATTTGAGATATGAACATCAGCAGAAGATCAGCTTTCTGGTTTCATTTTGACCCAAATTCATGCCTACAGTAGATTATCCAAAGTTCTGCTGTGTTAACACAATTCTTTGTCTATCCTGAGACTGTGGGTTTCATACTCCAGTTTCTATCACTAAAGGTTCTATATGATGCCTTGATCCAAAAGCACATATAATTAAAAGGAGTCACCCACCGCTGTCACAAATGCCATGCTGAATTTCCTAATTCCATAGTGCCCTTAGGCACATAGCAGAGGTTGTTCTTCAGAACTCCATGTCCTCTTTGTTATTGCTTATCTAATAAGTTACATCAGTACTGAATTCTGCTCCAGGTTGCTTTAAATCAGAGATCTGACATTTCAACACGGAGGTAAAGTGGCATATCTTGAGTTAATAGTAATTGTTTGTAAGTAAGGTAACTATTTCCTCCATTCCTTCTTATGCAAGCATGATCCATGATGTTACGGTACTGATAATAGTGATCTTGGTGTAGATAATGAGACAAAAAATATTGAAATAATAAATAATAATAATAAAGTGAATTAACATCTTTCCATTTATCAAAACAAAACTTGAAGCTCCAAACCTCACGTCTACCTCAACAGTAACATTATACTTACTTTGCCAAGATATTTTGGATAAATGAGAAAGAAAATATGATAATTCTAATGCAGCAAATGGTATTTTGTTATGGAACATAAATTGAGTGTAGGGATTGCACAATTCTTTATTGGAAATCCACTGTGTGCAATTCAGATTGAAACACTGGATTAGATTCTGAAAGATATAAAAAGTTTAGATGAACGAAGTTATCCTGTTAGTCAAAGATCTCTATTTCCTTGTTTATCACAACTTTCTTTTAACGTTAGGCCCATGATTTTAAGAATCCAGTGAGTTTTGAAAGGATATCTGGGATCCAAGCTTCAAAAAGATCTTTCTAGTCTAAAATCTCTGATAATGTTTTTGCTTACTTGTAAAATATAAATTTTATTAATAGTAGTCAATTATACACAGTCCTAAGGGGTTTTCACTTTTGCTCTTTCCGGGAAAATCAGAGTTCAGCTTTGAGGCGCAAATAGAATTCCAAAGCTTTAAACAACTGCATGACCATGTACAAATGAAATCTCTCATGAAAACTTTGCATGGATTGCAGTCAACTTGCACAAAACTTGTGGTGACTTTATCTTACTGAACTTAAACAGGCTGATCCTTATTAGAGCAGTAAAAAGGGCAGAGTAACTCAGACTTTTCCATTAACCTAGGTCCCTTTCTCAACTGAAGACTGAGCCCACAACATTCCCAGTCCTCCATCTCCTGACAGTGTACATAAAGTTACCATTCTTCAATTCTCTTGCAAGCTTCAACTGAGCTTTAGCTTTCCTCACTCTATTCCTATGTAAGTAGACAGTGTGTCTGTATTCCTGCCATCTAGCCTGTACTCACTTCTGGCATTTGTGTACTTTCTTTTTTGTGGTTGAATTCAGCCCACTGCTGACCTTTTTCCACTTGTGTTTGAGAAGAATGGATCATTCTTGTGCCCTGAGAAGGTTGTCTTTGAGGATAACTTGCTAACAATGCATCTAGAAACAATGATGTTCACCTCAGAACTGCAACACTTAATGGATGAAGGCTGCTCAGAAAGTAGTGCTTCCCATTTTCTTACATTGACCACTGATGTTTTTGAGATAGCTGTAGTGGTTGAAACTTCCTGCCAATATTCTATTACCTTCTGTTGCCATATGACAGATGGCAGCAGAGGGGCAGTTTGACAAAATGGCATCTGACATAGAAGTGCTTTGTCTTCGAATTCCTCCATGCAGAAGAAAATGGCACCCGCTCACATTCATCAGTGCTTGCTGAACATTTATGACGATCAAACAATGGATGTCAGAACTGTGAGGTAATGGGTGGTGCATTTCAGCAGTGATGACAGTTGCAATGGCTCACCTCTGCTGGTACAGATAGCTACTAGTACAGCACGCAGGCTCTTACTCAGTGCTGGTGAAAATGCGTAGCTAATGCTGGTGACTGTGGAAAAATGCTGTTTTGCGGCTGAGAATTTTCTACATCAAATAGTGTTGTCTGTCTTGCTCTTTCCATCTGTTGTAATTTCCATGTAAAATCCATTACCTCCAGAGCAACCTACATGTTTTTTTGCAATTTTTTTTATTTTTTATTTTTTTGGTGGTAGTAGTCTGCATTTTGCTAGAGAATTGATACCTAAATTTTGAAATATAATTTAATTTTCCAAATTGTCATTAGATAATGAAATACTTGTATACCTATAATCTTACGTATTTTCTTATTCCTGCTTTCCCAAGTAAAGAATATGATTATCTTTTCTAATAATGGAGTACTTGCAAATACTGACAGATGGGTTATGCAGGTACTTATGTGCTGTTTCATGTACATCTTTTTCAGTCTGCCAAGTGCAAACTGTATCCACAGTCAAACCACAACTGGAGCATCATTTGCTGTTGTCATAGTTTTATGATTTTTGTTATTGGCATTCCACATCATAACGTGATGTAGTGTAGTGGGAGTTAAAGAGTTAGTGCTCCAGCTCTGTGGATCATCAATAGCTCTGGATATACCTGTCTCAGAAGAGAAGAAGTACTACGCACTCCAGAGGATTTTGTGTTGCTTTGCATTTTTCCATTTTCTGCTCAGAGAAAAAGATAAAACCCATTTGCATGTCACGAGACACAGGCTCCTTCCTTTGGGATTGACCCAGCAGTGGGCGCTTTTAGCTGTCTCACCTTCAGTGTTTAGCATGAGACATTCAGTTCTTGGACACTCTCTTTCTCTCACTTTATTTGATTTATTAGCTTCAATTCCAGTTATATTGTGTTATTTTTTATTCCGATATCTTATGTAGTAAATTAGCTTTTCTCCTCAGATTGTTTGCTGCCATATTGTTTTTAGGCCCATCTCCCTTTTCCCTTTTTCATTTTTCCTTGCCCCCTTCACTATCCCAGGGTGTGGGTCCATGAGAACCCCCCCCCAGTCATTATGGAACTGGACCAAACCAGCCTGTAAACCATCGACAGCTGTGCAAAAGCAAAACAGTAATTCTTCTGAAAAACCATGATATTTGAATTAGAATACACAAGGGAAAAATGGAGAAATAACAAAATTTCTAAAACTTTCTTACGATTAAAAAACAATTAAAACTTCTTGTCCAGCTGAAATTTTAAGAAATTTATGACTACTTTGGAATCACAGTAGCAAGCTGTGAATGGTGTATGAAATGAAACAGTCCTGCTGAGTATGCTGCTGTGCTGTTTGCTTTGTCCTATAGATATTCAGGGACACAATATTCGTACTGCAGACAGAAGAATAGCAATGATAATGCAAAATTTCAAAAGCAAAACAAACCATATGTCTATGATAAATATGCTTAGGATTTTAAAGTGTACTCAATTTTCTTACTATCAATCTTTTCCTGGGATCATCAAACTGCTTCCAAACTAGAGTCTATGAAGCAAAGAGAAGGGAATTATCCTCTAAAATAGGTTTTTTTAGCATTTTTAAAATGCCCCTTACACGTTAAAAATTCTTTCCTCTTCTCATCACTAGGTGAGATACAATATTTTGTCTCATGCATGAAAATGAACTAAAACAACTTTCAGAACAAGAACAAATAAAGAAAGCAATTTTCAGGTAGGTTTATATGCTTAAGTTTAAAGGCTCTTTTCATATCGATCCTATGAACACTTAACAGAACTACCTTTCTTTATCCCTTGTGCTGAAATTTGGTGTTATGCTATGTGAAGAAACAGTGCTGTTTTCTGATTAAGTGGAATTAAAAAATAAGGCTTTAGATATTGATGCTTATTAGTAAACAAATGAAATCACTAAATACATGTTAATTCTAATTATAGTAAAAATTAATAATTTTTAGTGATGTTATCTCTACATGTTTAATAAATAACTTATCTCCAAATAATTTTAAAATGAAATGTCTTCAGTTAAAACTTTCTGGACAGTGCATGTCTATGTTTTGGTGATGAGGCCTATCTTTCATTCATCTCCATCTCCAGATCCATACAATTACTGTACTGTAATTGCAATATTACTTCTAGTGGAAAGATAATTTTACTTCTTTTTCTTTTTATTTCTTAATAAAAGGTGTAAAGCCTGTTAAGTTCTTTTGTTCTCTTGTCAGAGCATGTATTGATTCTGACAGTAGTGCTGTGGCATAACCTCCCTGAAAGACAGAGCTCAATGTGCCATGTCAACTATGAAGAGTCACTGAAACTGAAGTGGTTAGGCAGGCAGCCAATAGGGATTGCTGATACTGTTTCCAGTCCAGTGAAAATTTGTGGATATTCAAAAAGGATAAACTATTAATGTATAAGTGGGTTAAAAGAGCAGTTAGATTCAGAAACAATAATTTCTACAAGATGTAAGGAGATTTAAAGATACACTTAAATACAAACTTTCTATCTTTTCTTTGCTAAAAGCTTGACATATACATAATTCATGCACTGCTTATTAATGTCTTCATGGAGATGCTGATTAAAAGAAAATTCTCCTATTTCAGTGATTTCTGCAGTAGATTATGTGGTAATCTTCATGAGAGATAATACAAGTAGCAGTAGCTACAAAAAGATTAGAGTGACTTTTTGACTGGGGAAGATTATAATTGACTTTACTTTTTTCATTTAGGATTCTCAAATCCCCTTTAATAGTGGAGAAATTGACTTCAATTTTAACCAAAAATTACAGAACAGGTACTTACTCTTTTAGCACAAGTAAAAAAATGACTGAAAAATGATTTCCATATAAGTGCAGAAATCTTTGAGGAGCAAAGGCAAATCAGTCTCAGTGTCAGAGTGTAGTTGGGTTGGAAGCTCCCTGGAGTTTGAAAACTGGGAACAACGGGGCATACTCCAGGGTACCAAGGCAGGAACTGGCAACCAGGCCTGTCCCACTGCCCTGAATGGGGAATGAAGTAGGCTAAGGAGCAGCTAGGGCAGATCTGGGCATCATGCACCTCTCAGGACAGAGCTGTGCTGGTCCACCAACCCATGGATGGGGGTTAGGATGAGACCTGGTGGGGGAAACTAAGGCCAGATACAGCCTCAGAATGGCTGGACAGAGCCATGGGGACAGAACTGAATATCAGCATGCAGGTTGTACCTGAACATGGATAAATGGGCCAAGTGCAAACACATCTGTGGTATTGTTGATGTTACAGATCAAGCAGTGGCTCAACATTTTAATATCACCTCCCAAGAGGATGAAGGGTCAACATTCTTTGAGGCCTTCCAACATAACTGTCTGGCAGCTTCGCCCCATGGGCAACAGCTGTCCCTTGGCTGTGAGTTTAGCCACTAAACCCCAGTGTGTAGGGAAGCTTTATTCAGGGCCTGGAATGTAATTTTCAAGGAAAATATTTCCTATAATTATAATACTGCTGCAATGCATTTTTAAAAAATGTATAAGAAGCATATAAGGGACATTATATATAGATATATGCTATTTTTATTTGCCAGACATTTTATTGGATCCATGTATTTCTGTTTATCTATGTTGTGTGTGTGTATATTTGAGAATGTTTTGCATCTGAGATTTAACTAACATCCTATTAGTAAGTTACTATGAATCTTGTCACCCATGAATCTAATAAACTTGTTTAATTGTCACATATTTCACTAAATCACCATAATAATTTTCAAATTGGTTAATGATTAAGAGCAGTTAGAATTGAATCTTTTGGCCTACCAAATACTATCAATAAATCTTACTTTGCTGCTTAACATAACTGGAAAATATTTGTTGTTTCCTGTGACAACAGGGATAAATAATTTTTTTCAGATATTCGGCAAAATTTGCATTGAAAGTGATGTTCATAACCTCAGAATTTGCAAACTCGCTTTCAAATTACCAAGTAAAATCAACAGAAGCTTTTTCTGTTTAAAAAATTGATTGGGTTTAGATTATTCCTTTTTACTAAACACTCCAGTGTCTTGTGTACCTAATGGTATATAGCAAAAAAAGCAAATTAATTTTCTGTGTGACTTATGGATGCATGAAAAATATTGAATGTTACACATATATACAATAAACAATATATATAATACGTATTAATATATAAACATAGTTTTGCACCATTATCAGTGTCTAAAACTCAAAATAGTTGTAAAAGCTTGCAAAAAATTATGTTTTATCACTAAAACAAAACTAAGTGTATAATTCTGGCCTGGTTACAGCATACATTACTGGTCCTCCAGCTTGGACAAGACACAGATTCACTTCAGTGAGAGGAAATGTAATATATATATATGGCTTCTGTTCAAAGACAGTCTATGTTTCTTTAACTCAGAGCACAGTAGGTTTGTATCTGCTCACAGTCAAACTCGTGGAACATCACTGACACAGCTGTGAACTTATGAAGGAGTCTGTGATGTTACACAGGGAGCACTGAGGACTCTTTAAAGGTTTGCCTCTTTGAAGGGATGCTGTGTCTCCTGGAGAAGCTGAAGGGGGCCTCTGTATTAGTGTTTTAGTTTTGTTGGGAAGTGTGCTTTTGAAGTGACTTTTCTGATCATTTCTACTTATAAAACTTTGATTCCATCATAGGGTAGTTTCAGTTCTCTTACTGGGTTTCTTTTGAATGAAACCAAACATGAAGATGCTCTCTAGGAGCACAGTGAATGTGCTCTGACTGCTGGTGGGTATTGCGTTCAAGAGACCAAAGAAGAATTAGTCCAAAGTAAAATTTCTCAAGTTATCACTACAAGCTATCTCACCTTACGAAAACTATGATTCTTTTGCTATGTATTACTTGTAATACAGAGATAGGCTTAGCCAGTTCTAGTGTCCTGAGGATAAGGCTCTACACAGGTCAATATAGAATCAGCAAACTGAATAAAACATTACTATTTTACTTTTACCATTTTACTATTAAATTCTTACCTATTGCAGTGAAGATGAAAAAGCAAGCAGAGTTCTGTGTTCACTTTTTGTTTGTTTGCTTGTTTGTTTTAATGAGGTGCTATTTGGGATTACTTCTGGACTGTTTCTAGTACTTTCAGATAAATACATTTTTAGGGGACCAGAGGTAAAGCATCAATTATTGTGAGTTCTCATCTACCTAATATCCTAATTGTCTTTGCTCCCAACCAGATATAATGGATAAAAAATAATTTTGTGTTTTTACCTGAAACTTTACTCCTTTTTATTTCAAGTCATAACTTTCACAGCATAGATTATAGATTTAAATTTTACTTTACTTTTCAGAGAAGTGTTTCAGATACTATGAAGTAAACTGCTCATGACAGAGACAGACTGTTGCTAACCAAGTAGTGCAGAGTGATGTCATGACTGAGATAATAAACCCACCTTCTCTTTGTTGATATGACCACATTGTTTTCTGTTCCATAATTAGTTCAATAATAACTTTCTATTTTCTTTGCTAGGTTTGTTTGTATACTACATTTATACTCTTGAAGATAATAATTCTGTCTTGCTGTATGCTGTCAAATGAATATTATTTATTTTTTTACCATCATAATTTCAAATTGTGTGAAAGTTGCATTATGTTTTTTCTAAATAATAAAATGACATCAGCTATGTCATCTGCAACCAACAGAACTTAAGACTACAGTGTGCTGGCCCTCATGGTGACCTAGAGTGCAGAAATATCCTAACAATCTATCTGAAGACCAGAATGAATAGGTAATAAATCTGTGTGATTTTCATTGACAGACTGAAATTCTTTCTCTTCACTGAAGATGACAGATTTGGCTATTGCTTTTTTACATTTTTATATCACTTGCAGAATTCTGTATGGAATCTTTGTTCTCATTTAAGGAAACAAGTGGTGTTACCAACTATGGCTTGAGAACAGCCATATTGCCAATAATGACTTGAAAGCAGCTCCAAGAGAAGAATTTGGAGGTGTCAGTTGATTAAAGACTCAACATGAGCCAGCATTGGGTGCTTGCAGCCCAGAAGTCCGACTGTGTCCTGAGTAGCATCAAGGGAAGCACAGCCAGCAGGTCAATGGAAGTGATTCTGCCCCTCTGCTCTTGTGAAGCCCCACCTGGAGTACTGCATCCAGTTCTGGGTCTCCCAAAATAAGGATATCAAGCAGTTTGAATGGGTCCAGAGGAGTGCCACAAAGGGAAATGATTTTAAACTGAAAGACAGTAGATTTAGACTAGATATTAGGAAAAAATTCTTTACTGTGAGGGTGGTGAGACACTGAAACAGGTTGCCTAGAGAGGTTGTTGCTCCCTAGAGGCATTCAAGGCCAGGCTGGGTGACGCTTTGAGCAACTTTGTCTAGAAGAGGTGTCCATGTCTATTGCAGGAGGGCTGGAAGTAGATGATCTTAAAGATCCCTTCCAACACAAACCCTTCTGTTATTCTACAATTTTTTAAGTAAGAAGGACTTCGGACCTGGCACAGATGACATTAATGTGAACAGTGTCAGAAAGCGTTACTTAAGTAACAAATACAGAGTCTCTGACTGACTTAATTAGATGTTTTCATTGCCTTATATTAGTGCTAGAATCTTTCAAAGAGGCAAGATTTGAATATGTTAGTGTTTTGGTTTTTTTTACACATTTTCACAGTTACTCTAGAAGACAAGGGGAAAAAAAAAAAAAGCAACCCAAGCAATGATGTAATTATCAATCAAATTAGATTTGAATGTTAATGTGCAATGATAAGCACAAAAAGTGACAGATTTGTTTTTGTTACTTTTTTTTAAGATAATGTTTAGCATTATTAGTTTGTGTGCAAGAATGAAATTAATGAATTAAAAAGTTCATATGGAGTAGCATATGTAGCACATATAACAGTAGCTGCTACAATGTACTTCTATTATCATTTGACTAGGTAGTCTTCACTGTCACAATCCACTGACAGGTGTGACTTCTCTGTTTAAGAAGTAGATTGATTTACTCCATTTTCCACATTTTGATAATATAGTAAGTACATAAAGAGAAATCGCTATTTTAAGTGATGGCTTCAAAACAATTTTTGTGATCTATACCCTGCTTCCCAGCTCTTTTTGCAACAAATATTATTAGAGCAACTGGTTGTGTTGTAACACATGATATTCTAATTCTAGTCAACTCTAACTCAGTGATTTTCACTGCTTGTTAAATTGTGTAATGAAAAACCCTTCAACCATGTTTTTTTTCAGATATTTTTTCAGCAGTAGCCTGATACTATGTTTAATGTGGAATCCAGATTTTATCAGGAGTGTCACATGCCATACATAAGGCTAATATATATATATATATAGTATT
>VXAB01001755.1:0-88076 GCA_013399175.1 Odontophorus gujanensis
AATGGAGTCGGCCATGACCTCGATTTATGAATCAGCTGCTCTGTTTGAAGTCATTGTGCCAGATTATAAACAACTGAAGCAGTGCAGAAAGGAGATGCGTCTCCTCAAAGAGCTCTGGGATATGATCTCGGTGGTGAACACCAGCCTTGATGACTGGCAGACCACCAGATGGGTGGACATTAACGTGGAAAACATGGATCTCGAGTGCAAAAAGTTTGCAAGAGAGATTCGAAATTTGGATAAAGAGATGAGGGCGTGGGGTGCTTTCACAGGGCTGGACAGCAGAGTGAAGAACATGCTGACAGCCCTGAAAGCTGTAGCAGAACTTCAGAATCCTGCTATTAGAGAAAGACACTGGGCTCAACTGATGCAGGTGACAGGTGTGAGGTTCGTGATGGACTCTGACACCACGCTGGCTGATCTTCTGAAGCTCCATCTGCATAACTTTGAGGATGAGGTTCATGGAATTGTGGACAAAGCAGTGAGAGAAATGAGTATGGAGAAGGTCCTGAAGGAACTGACAATAACCTGGAACAGCATGGAGTTTCAGTACGAGCCACACCAACGGACAAACATCCCGTTGCTGAAATCGGACGAGGAACTCATTGAAACCTTGGAAGACAACCAGGTGCAGCTGCAGAATTTAATGACATCCAAATGCATTGCTTTCTTCTTGGACGAAGTATCTGAGTGGCAGAGGAAACTGTCCACTGTAGACTCTGTCATTTCCCTCTGGTTTGAAGTGCAGCGTACGTGGTGTCACCTGGAGAGCATATTCATGGGCTCAGAGGACATACGGGCACAGCTTCCCGAGGTAAGAAAGCCCAAGTCACATTATTTTTTTTTTTCTGTTGGGAAAGGGTTGAAGGAGATCCTTCATGATCTGAAATGGGATTGTCTATAATGTCATGTTCTCCAGAGTGGGATTTGTCTCCAGCTGCCTCCCTTTTGGCAGACACTCCAGTAGTGCTGCAGTAGTTTGCCCAGTGTTGCCCGGGGATGTTTCTGTACTGTAGGTCGTGCCTGAACTGAGAAGCTGTTTTTCACTGTAATGGAGCAAATACAGATTTACTGGTGTCTGAGTGCAAGGCTGCTAGCCCTGTTCACTGCTGCAGGCAGGTTCCCTACTTAGTTGGAGGACAGAGGACCAGGATAATTATGGAAATGCTGCAAGATCTCCAAACAGACCAAGCAGCTCTGGCAGCATGTGCTTCCATGCCTTCAGTGCTGCTGCAGGGTGAGAGCAGCAGATGTTCACTTGCTTCAGCAGCTGAGGCATGCTTGTCATTGATGACCTCCTTGGGGTGTCTGTAGAAGCCCACCTTCCAGCCTTGCACCAGGTTGCATTTCGTTACTTAGAAGATGCTCCAGTCTGGTTCTTGGCTCCCCTGGGCTGCTTGTATCCATGCCAGGAGGGGAGGAGTAAGTATNAGCTGCTTGTATCCATGCTGAGGGATCTGCCTTTGCATGAGCTGGAGTTGGCAGTGTCCCCACTGTCCCCATCACGTGTGGTGTCAGGTCTTGAGTGGAGCTGGGGGCAGAGTGTGGCACAGCCCATTGTCGTCCTGGTGATGCACCATGTTGTTTCTGTCCCCTTGTCCTGCTCTGTGTGGACAGTTACTCCCTTAGCTTTTCTTACTGGGCAGTGTAGAGAGGTCCTAATAACCAGAGCCATGAAGGCTGAACTGCCAGCAAACTGTTAATATCTGGCTGCTCTTTGATGGCATGTTGTGAAATCTCTTCATGATGTGAGTCTGCATCCTGCTGGGCAGCTGTCTGCATCTCAGTACCCACTTGGCAGGTGGCACAGACCAGAAACTCAATGTTTTGGAAGGCTGAACCTCCTCGGGATGCACCCAGGGCTGGGAAGCACTGTGCCAGCTGGGCATGGGATGTGCTGGAGCCTCCTTGTGTGCCTTGTGAGGACGGCTCAGCCCTTGGGGCAGGGACTTGCTACCAGCACTGAATGCAGGGTAGCATGGAAGTGCCACCAGGAGAGCTTTGAGTGCTTCTGTAGCCTGACTAGGGAGGAAGGGAGGAGCAGGAACATTCTGAACATAGCTTTATTTATTCTTCTCTGTTTAGTTCTAAAAATCCAGGATCACCTCTAGGCACAGAGCATGTTTGTTGTGTGTTCCTCTGCTGCCACAAGGGGTTTCCATGCCCCCTTTGAGGCGGGGAAGGGCTCTGCTGTGCAGGAGCCAGTGTCCCCATTTCTGAGGTGAGCACTGGGGCTCCTATGCTGTGCCAGGAGGGGAGGAGTAAGTATGCATGGTGTCAGAGTCCTTTTCGCTGTTTGAAAATGTCTGCTGCTGCCATGGCCAGGGAGGCATGATATGCCATCTGAACACAGGAGAATAGTTTTGAGGAGGCATTCAGAGGGCAGTTCAACCTATGAAAGTGATAGATCCTAGGCACTGACTTCTGCATGGATCACTTTATCCATGGCTTCTTTGGGAGCAGTCACAAGGTGAGTGCTTGTTATGGGCGTTTCTGAGCCCCTCTGAAATGGTGGAGGTGTCCCCTTCTGCTCTGGGCACAAGGTCCTCAGTGGGGAATTTCTCCCCTCAACACAAATACGGTGCCTAAAGGATGGGACCTTCTGTCGCAAAGTCCGTGCCTTACCATGAATATGTTCTCTGTTGCTTTTTAGGACTCCAAACTCTTTGAAGGCATCGATGCTGATTTTAAGGAGTTGGCCTATGAAGTTCAGGAAACCCCAAATGTAGTTGAAGCCACCAATAGACCAGGCCTTCCCCAACAACTGGAGAACATTCAGAGCAGGTAGGTCAAACTTTGGCCCCTGGATTTTGGCAGAGGCTGGGATCAGCCCAAATAAGTTAGCTTAACCTGTGCTCTAAGGCTTTATTTTTAAGACTGCAGAGTTGTTTGCATTCACAAGTTGCAGCACTTCTGGTCTTTCTTGAGTCGTTTTATTTGTGATCCATCACCTTGAAGCCCCCAAAGTGGAGTCTGGCTTTGTGTATGTGCAGATTCTCATCCTACCTATTGATTTGCACATGTACAAAAGTAGGCATTCAGCAGGTTTGAGGAGCACGTGGCCTTACTGCCACCCTAAAAATGCCTTAAAGATCTGTTTAGCAGTCCAAGCAGGAATATCTGCAGCGGAGCTGAGCCTGTGTTCTTTAATGTACAAAATTATCTCTGCATATATACCCGTGGCGTATAGAAGATCTAGATTGCCTGAGAAAGACCTCACTGTTTTGAGATGGATACACTTCTCACTTAACATATGAGTTTGTCTGCCTGGAACACACTGAAAGCTTAATATGATAGCTTTTTTGTCAGTAATAACTATCCTCTTAAAATAAAGTGCTTTTTTTAATATATATATTAGGTAAAGCCAGTGTTGCTCACAGAGGACTAGCTGCCTGTTATTTATGAAGTTTGTAAGCTCAGCAGCAGTTTAGCGTGTAAACACTGAAAGGTTTATTTTAGATTGGAGCAAACAAATTTCCCTTCAGGCTTCACAAACACAAAGAGCTGACTAGGTTTGAATAAGACTTTAAAATACAGCTTGTTAAAATAAAAGCAGTTATGGAAACTTTCATCCCAGTGTGAAATCACCTGTGAAAATTATGAACTTGTCTGAAACAGCAAGTCAGACTGCAGATGCTTTCCAGCTTCTTCCACTTTTGTTCTTGCTTTTTTATGAGGCTCCTCCGGCTCCTGGGCTGTTTGGCCCTTGTGGATACAGAAAGATCTGTGAGTTACTACACACTATGCTGCCCTATTCAGGAGGTGCTGTAGAGGACCAGACCGTAGGCTCAGCTCATGTCTGACATTTTCCCATGGCAAGGGAGAATCTGTCCAACTGCATCGTGGAGTGTGAAGGGATATTCTTCTGCCTGTCCTGGACTCTGTTTATTTGCTTTGTTTCTCCAGGCTTTCGCTATGTGAGAAGGCTTTGGCTGAATATTTGGACCGGAAGAGGTTGGCCTTTCCCAGATTTTATTTCATTTCTTCAGCAGATTTATTGGATATTCTTTCCAATGGCACCAACCCACAGCTGGTAAGCACTGCTCTGTGTCCCCTTTGCATTTTCCAACTGTCAGTGATGTCACAGCAGAAGACCCTGTCCTGGGACTCTCATCCTTTCTCTGAGTGTTTTTTCTAACCCCCTTACTTGGTTAAATAATAATCCCTTCACAATTGAACTTCATCTGTCATCTGTGAAAGTCAGAGCACGCTCCATTGTCAGATGTAACCCTGGTGATGTTTGCAGATGGTTCTGAGAGCATCACACAAAGCTGAGTTTGTCTGTATGTTGATGGTGCCAAACCAGTGGTGTTGTTCACACTGTGATATGGTGAGCTGAGAGGGAGCTGTCATTCTTGAAGATGCAGCTCTGCTCCAGTCTGAGTTTCTGAATGCCAGGTAGGGTGAAGTCCCTTGAAATGTACAGTTCCTCCTGTTTACTTGTAATGGGGGAATTTGTAGTAACAATCCTATCTTAGGAACGTGTGCTTTCCTGCATTTCCCACGTGAGCACAAACTCCTCCTTTCTCACAGAGGGCAGAATTTGGTGGATTCATTTCCAAGACGTTCTGCAGAAGTTTCTCCATACAGAGCAAAGCAGTGTTAGGGTTGTTTAGTGGTATGGGAGTGCTGTCAGGAAATGGGGGCTACCATGAACTGCACAGTGCTGGCTGTGCTTGGGGTGCATCATTTGTCTTGAGCTTGGCTTATCAAACTGATAGAATTGTGCAGTAAATGAAGAGTTGTTGGATAAAGAATAAATTCTTTGTTTCATCTTTCAGTAGTGGATAATCTCACCTTCAAGCTTTTCATCTAATTAGGAATGGGGATGTATGCATCGAGCAGGTCTGTGCGTGCGTTTGACAATGTTGTTATTTATTGCTAACCTTTACCACTGCTTGTACCTGCCTCTTCTGCTGGCTGATTTCAGCCCTCAGAGCATCACAAATACCCAGTGGATTGGTGCATAACTTGGAGAGGAAAAAAAGAAGTTGGAAACAGAAGATACTGTGTCAAAATGCTCCGTGGAGTATAAAGAAATTCCGTGTGTTTTCTGTTATTTGAATCTGTTTGTGGTGAATTCAGAGTAAATGTCAAGTAGGATCGTACATGAATATACTCTCAGATTTTCCACTGTACTTTCAAAATCTGATCATCCCTAAAGGAGGATTAAATGCACAATGCTATTATCCTCTTGAGCTAGATATTGAACTTGGGTAGATTCAGGTGTACCCAGGGCTTCTGTGGCAAGATTATAAAAAGGATTGTCTGAAACCTTGTGGGCTGGCCAAGGTATGGGAGGCGGGGATGTGTGAGTAGAAACTTCTAGATGTAAGAAAAATTTTCTGTGATTTGCTTAAGATTTGAAAGGAGAGATTTTAATCCGGGCCAATGCAGAGTGACAGTTTCTTCTTGGAACTATTCAGCACCTTCCAAGGTTTGGCCCTACTTGAGCATAAGATGACTACTGAGGACTGTCAGCTGCAGCTTGTGTGAGTGAGTGTGGCTGTCCTTTGTGAGTCAGATTTAAATGGACGAATCTGTTGTCTTTCTCTGAAAGCATCAGCACACCAGGCATCTCAGGTCATCCTCAGTCTCATCCCATGGAAGGCTGCCTCTGGCCATCTTCCCATCCCTGGCTGTCCTTGAGAGAGGCAGCTCCTCTCTGGGACTGCTTTGTGAGATGACCCTTGGGGGAGCATCAGCCCTGGGAGACAATTGCCTCTGCTGTTGGTAGTGTGAGGACCTGGTACACAACTGAATGGAAACGATCTGGAAGAAGCACTGGTGACCTGCTGGGCTTCCATCAGGAAGGTGCTGATGTTGAGAGCCTGCAGCAGCAAATGCGACACCTCTGTGTTGGCTTTTCAGTCTCATACAGGTGTGAACAAGGCAGGACTCATTTATTCTTTTCATTCTCAAAGAGCTCTTTTGGTCAAGGTGGGGGTTTTGTAGAAGGTCTGAGCTGCTGCGCTGTTTATCATGGATGTTGGTCAGAGCAAAGATCTTATCTCACCATGGAGGAGATCTTATGACTTTTCACTGCCCCGAAAACGTCTTCTAATAACGAGTAAACCGAGTGATTCACAGTGAATAAAAGTCTCAAGTGTACAAATAGAATGAAGTGAAGCAATGGCTGGTGACCTCTCAACTTCACGTGGTAGGGAAAGTGGGACTAGGAGATGATTTAATGTTTGAATGTTTGCTTTCTATGCTGTTACTGTATGTAAAAGATTTCTCAATGGAGAAATATGCTTTGTTAAGGCACGTCTGCTTTGTGAATTGAGTAGAAATAGCTGGAAGTATTGGAAGGGACAGCAGGAAGCCAGGAGGCTATGCATGAAAAGCTGTGGTCCCACTGAGGGATTCAAGAGCTTCTTTATGAACATGACCGTGGCTGTGAGTTGTGTATGGTGATGGCTGATCTGCTTGCCCTGTCTCAATCACTTTATACTCTGCCTGCAGGTACAACGTCATCTTTCCAAACTGTTTGACAACCTGGCCAAGATGAAATTCCAGCTTGACTCTGAGCAAAAGCCAACCAAGATTGGCCTGGGAATGTACAGCAAGGAGGAGGAGTATGTCAGCTTCAGCAAACCGTGTGACTGCAGTGGACAGGTGAGAGGAAGAGCCTTATGAACCAGGGGGGTCTACTCTCCCACCCTATATTTGGGCTTATGTCACTATGATGTGATAGAACTCCACTACTCTCCCTTAATGGGAGAAAGGTTGGAAGCTATAGTTGTGTGATTTAACAGCTCCCTACTCAGTGGCCCTTGGTCCCACTGCATTGCAGTCCACAGTGGGAGCAAGGGCTGGAGTCTTTTTTCAGCTAATTGGGTGTTCAGTTATTTATTTATTTATTTATTTTCTAAGACATTTTGAATGTCAGTCTTACATCTTGATACAAATATCCTCATAAGGGAAGAGCTGCACTTTGGAAATAGACTAAGCTGTTCCACAGTACCTCTACATGGGCATCTTTTGAAAGACAAAGTTTCTTCTCCTATTTTCTCATCTTCATTCCTTCGTAGGATGAGTTACTGAGCTACTGCTCAGCTCATCTGTCCCCACAGCTATGCCTTTCTGCATCTACTCTTACAAGAAGCTGAAGGATGCATCAGCCACCAATCTGCACAGTGATGGAGCGTGCTGCATTTGTACTGTCAGTGACCACTTTGTCTATGAAATACTAATTTCAGGAGGAACCTTGTTCCAAAGTTGGCTGCACTTTTTGCCTGCTGCTGGCACATTGCACCCAAGTCCTTGCTGTGATTCTTCTTGTGGCCCGGAGGTGGAACATACTGCTCCAAATTACTCATCCATGGAGTTCATTTTGGTTTCTCCCATAGCTTGAGGTCAGGAGGGATCTGCCTGTTGGCATCTACACATTCAAGTTGTCCACTACCAGAATAATCTATATCCACTGAGTCTGAAAGAGGCTGAGGCTTGTTTAGAGAGTTGAGATGCTTGTGCCATTCTGTATCTTCACTTAAGCCAAAAGTGCTTAAGAAGAGCAGGTGTGTTACTGTGATTTAATCTCCTCTCCAGGTTGAGGTCTGGCTGAATCATGTGCTGAACAGCATGAGGGCTGCAGTCAGAGATGAGATGACAGAAGCTGTAATGGCGTACGAGGAGAAGCCAAGGGAACAGTGGCTCTTTGACTACCCTGCTCAGGTATCTGCTGTTGTTTCTCTCTTCTTGGTCTGGTGCATGGGAGAGGCAGCTCTTGGCCTTCTTCAATCCTGCCCTTCTTACAGTAACAGCATCTTGCTGTGACTGTGCACCTTCTGCTGTGCTGTCCAGGAGTGGTGGAGGATGAGTTCTCCTTTATCCTTCTATTCTCCTAACAGTGACTCCAGGCTGAGCCCCATGGTCTGGTTGGGGGTGCCGGGAAAATACTCTCTTGGTTGGTTTACAGTGCTCATGGGCTTAAACAGTGCTGTGTCAAAGGGAGGTTTATCTGCCCAGAGAAGGAGAGAGATGAAGATGGATGGTGAGGGCTAATGAGAGGAAAGAGCCCTTCAGATGCACCTCTGACAGCTTCAAGGTCTCCGACTCTGTGTCCACTGCTGTGTCTGGCATGTGAAAAATGCTCATTTGCTAATAAGTAGCTGTTAAATATGTCTTTACCACTGACATGATTTAAATGAATGTTGCTGAACAGGTCCCTGTTGTCCTGTCTGCTGTGACTACTGTATCAAAAAATATTTAATTTTGTGTCATGGATACTTCATCTTTGATATCTCATGTCTCAGATGCTCTCTGTAAGTTCTGCTGTTCTCCCTGGTACTGAGCCTGCCCCTTTCCCCAGGTGGCTCTGACCTGCACCCAGATTTGGTGGACGACGGAGGTTGGGATTGCCTTTGCCAGAGTGGAAGAAGGGTATGAGAACGCCATGAAGGAATATCACAAGAAGCAAGTGACCCAGCTGAACACCCTCGTTACCATGCTGATCGGGCAGCTCTCCAAGGGTGACAGGCAGAAAATCATGACAATATGCACCATTGATGTGCATGCTCGAGATGTGGTGGCAAAGATGATAGCACAGAAGGTTTGTGTTTGCAGCTCAGCACGGTCCTCTGCTGGGCGTTGGAGGGGGGGTTAAAGAGGGAGAGGCCAGCCACATGCCATTCAGCTTGCTTCACTGGTGGGAGGTACATGGCTGATTTTATGTCTGCAATGTGTGCTGTGAGGAAGCAGCCCCTGTCAGTGCTGCTCTGAGTCAGAGCTCAGCTTGGCTAGCTGGTGCCTCTGCCCAGTTTGTGGTGAAGCTGTGGTCACTGCTTTGGTTCCTCCCCTCTGCTGGTAGGAGGTGGGAAGATGGCAGCTCCTAATGTGTTGGGGTAGAATGACCTTCCTCACACCTGCCTTCACAGCCCAACCCCCAGGAAAACTTCATTGTACTTACTGTTTTTGTACCTGCATTGTGTATGCCCAGCTAGGATAGAGTTAATTTTGTCAAGTCTTGTGTGGTGGCATGTTTTGGATTTCTGGGGAAAAGAGTTATGATAGGACACCGATGCTTTAGCTGTGACAGAGCACTGCTCACACAGAGTCAGGGAATTTTGTACTTCTTGTGCTGCCCTGCCAGTGAGGAAGGGGGGTGCACAAGGAGCTGGGAGGGGACAGATCCAGGGCAGCTGGCCCAAACCAGTCAAGGGTATTCCATAGCATGTTCTGTCATACTGAGTGAGAAAAGCTCCTAGAGAAGGGAGAAGGAGAGGACATTGTGAGTGATGACATTTGTCTTCCCAAGAAATGCTTATCTTTGATGAACCCTGCTTTCCTGGAAGTAGCTGTGCATCTGCCTGCCTGTGGGAAGCAGCAGATTAATTCCTTATTTTGTTTTACTTGCACATGTGACTTTTACTTAACTAGGAAACTGTCTTTATCCAAACCCATGACTTCTCATGTTTTCACCTTTCCAATTCTCCTGCCATCCCTCCTGTGGGGTGGCTGCGTGGTACTGAGCTGCTGTGGGGTGCTGAGCTGCTGTGGGGTGCTGAGCTGCTGTGGGGTGCTGAGCTGCTGTGGGGTGCTGAGCTGCTGTGGGGATCCAGCACAGCACCAGCACTCCGTGGCAGTGCCTGTGGGTGCATTGCAGGTGGACAGTGCGCAGGCGTTCGTTTGGCTGTCACAGCTCCGACACAGGTGGTCTGAAGAGGAGCGGCACTGCTTCGCCAACATCTGTGATGCCCAGTTCCTCTACTCCTATGAGTATCTTGGCAACACCCCTCGGCTTGTGATCACTCCACTGACTGACAGGTAGGTCCCTGGGAGCCACTGCCGCAGCTGGACTGTGCCGTGCAGTCAGACACAGCTGCCAAATATGGCTGTGTTTGGTTTTGATGCCCACATCCCTCTTGTTCTTTCCTCACATCCCAGTGTTCTTGCAGCAGAGCTCTAACTCTCACCTGGTGGTGGTACCCACTGAGGTATCTGTGGCTCTGATACCAGGCTGGGATTTAGCTCACAGATTAATATGTTCACCTGTGTGTTTGCCTTTGCATGGGTTGTCCGCAGCCCCGTGCAGTGGATGATTCTAGAAGACTTTCATCCTGTCTTGAAGTAGGCACCTCCTGCATTTTCCACTTGTCTCTATGGGAATACCTGGAGGGACTTGAGATGTTCTGCAGTGCCCTAGCTGTCTTCCAGCTGCCTGTTAAAAACATTCAAGTCTTATGTGGACCCCGTGTCACATATTCCTACCCTATGTGACATGTCAGTGGCCAGGAGCATCTCAGGTCAACTATGTTAGTCAGCTGAACTAAGACCCCATGCATTAGTGAGTTTGTCATGTTGACTACAACTCTGTGGCTTCTGTAGGGACCACAGACACCTGTGTTTGGGCACATCCTCAGTGTCCATCATGAGCATGACAGAGGAGCTTTGGGGCATGCTGCAGCACTGAGCAGGATGATTCCTCGGCCATCTGAGCGAATTTCTGCCAGTGATGGGCAATGGGATGCTTTGAGTTGGAGAGCACTGGGCAGCAAGAGGGAGGTCTCTCAGAAAGCCAGCCTTTCCCCTTGCTACCTGGGGTATGCTCGGGATCAGTGGGGTTTCAAATAAAGCTCAAGACCCAACAGCAGACACATGTGGGAGATGCTGAGTATCTCTCAGACAATACGCAACCAGGCAGAGGTGGTAATTAATGGAAAGGAGGACGTTCAGCTTCCATGTGCACTCTGCTCAGGTACTGCTTTGCAGAAAAGAGGCTGAGAGCATTGCCTCGGTCCCTTTGCTCTGCACCCCAACTCGTTGAACCGAGTCTCAGTCTCTTCCCTTTTTCCCTTTATCTTTTGCTGTGAAAGATGTTACATCACCCTGACTCAGTCCCTGCATCTGACCATGAGCGGAGCACCTGCGGGCCCTGCAGGCACCGGCAAGACAGAGACTACGAAAGATCTGGGGCGAGCTCTGGGCATCATGGTGTATGTGTTTAACTGCTCCGAGCAGATGGACTACAAGGTACTGCAGTGCTGGCACCTCGGGCTGGGGATGCCTGGTGAAACCTGAAGTAATCCCACTGAGATCACTGCCATCCTCCACCTCGCTCTGCTCCTTTCCACAGTACTCCTTGTCCTCCTTCTCCCATTTCAAAGACTCGCATGTGGTTCTTTGAGAGGCAGAGAACCAAACTGCTCTCTGCCTCATTACACCTTTCCCTTTCCTTCTGGAATAAGTTTGTCATGTGAAGTGCTTGAAAAATCTGTGTTAATACTTCAGCTCTGGTCGTTTCTCTGCACTGTGCTCGCAGGCTGATGTGCCCTGGCAGGGAATGGCACCTGTCCTGCTTTTTTTGAGGTTCTCTGCCAAATAAAGGCAAAGCCTGCTGAACCTTCAGTCACTGCAGAGGGTTGAGTCGTCAGGTCAAGCCTTGCTCTCTGCTGCTCTGGCATGGTACAGTGATTTTGGTAGCCTTAGATCATATTTTATTCAGCTTATGGGCTCTCCCAGGAAGCAGAGCCATAAGTAATTCAGCACAGGTGACCTTTAAATCAAACTAGAGCACAGATAGATCAAGAAAGTGCAATTAGCAAATCAAGTGGCAAACTGTGCAGAGCTATAAATATTATAATTGAGTTGTGTCTGCTGTTTCCATGCACTTTTCTAAATACCCACAATAGACTGTAAATTGCTAAAAATATACAGACAGAAAATAAAATAGGAAAATCCTTTTTTTGTTTTTCTTTCTTTCTGAAGTTGATTCTGCTCTTCACGTCACTCTTGTAATTTTGTCATTCTGTTTCTTGTTTTTATTTCTTTCAGTCCTGTGGGAATATTTACAAAGGCCTTTCCCAGACGGGAGCCTGGGGCTGTTTTGATGAGTTTAACAGGATCTCAGTTGAGGTCCTTTCTGTGGTGGCTGTTCAGGTAAGTGGAGAAACACTCATAAATAAACGCAGACAAGGCAGAGCCCTGCTGCACTCTTAGAGCAGCAGTAAACATGGGAAGTGTGTTTTGCTGCTTTCGCAGTGTCGTGGGTGAGGGATTATATCCCAGGGTTATCACACACAAATCACGGCACTGACAGCGTGTAGCAGTTACGCTGCAAACATTTCTGTCACTTCTTTTCTTTCCTGCAATTACAGCATTAGTGTGGAGGCAGTACCTTTTTCCAGATCAGTATACGCTGTGGTTCTGTGCACAGTCCTCCTGAGAAATACGCTTGCATCATTAATGTGCTGTGAGATAATTGCAGCCCGTCATTTTAGAGAAGAAGTGTGTTACGGCTACTCAGTCTGCCATGCAGGGAGGAGAGGGGGATGTCTGGGGCTGATCCATGGCATGCTGGGCTTTCTGGTGGTTATTTATTGCCTCCAGTCAAGCACAGCTTTTGTATCATATGTGACAGATAGAAATATGTCCAAGATGTATTTTCTTAATACCTACCTGTCACCATCCCCATGCAGTCTTTTTTCCCTTCTTTTGGTTTTCGTGTGGATGTAGATTTAATCTCAGTGTCTGTAAGGAGAGGCATTCCCAGCAGAGTGGGCACAGTTCCTAGGAGAAAAGCCTGCAGCCCCATGGTGCAGCTCAGTGCTTCTCCCCACTGGTGTGGAACAGGTGGTACTCAGGACTGGAACCTCTGCTGACCTGCAGCACGTTGATGTTCTTGCCTAGGACGCACTGGAAGTGTGGAATTAGAACTTAGAGAGGGCCATTTGAGCTGTGCCTGGCTGTGGGTAACCGTTTCACCTGTAGGATGATTTCTCATCTCCTCGTTGGTTTATCAGTTCTGTGGAAAGATTCAAGGTCAGGCTGGGGCAGGCTCTGAATAACCTGATGGAGTTGTAGGTGTCCCTGTTCATTGAAGGGGGTTGGACTAGATGACCCTTAAGGATCCCTTCCTACTCAAATGATTCTGTGATCAGTGAGTTCCATCAGCAGCCCTGGAAGAGGGGCTGGTAATGAGACCACCCTCCCCATCATGCTGGGGAGCCCTGTTCTCTTGTGCTTATATGTAATCTGGCGCTTCCCTCCTCTTAGTGGCCAGTGAGGAAATCTGGAATTAATTTGGAGTTACTTTGAACTGTGTCTGGATGTTGTGCTCAGTCATGTTGGTGTCCTTTGAATCACCAGGGACATCTCTGAAGCAAGGTGGGATGGGGAACCCGTAGCTTCCAACTACCCCAAGCATTTGGGTGGAGGGTGGGTGCTCAGCTGCACTGGCCAGGCTGAAGCAGTTCTGACAGGCAGCACTAAACTTTGGGGAACTTCAGTGTGGAAAAATGGGAAGCTGAAGGGTTCAAGTTCTTCTGCACCCAAGCATCAATTGAGTGCAGGGTTTTAGGATTGCAATGTTTGCTGGAGGCACAGAGTTCTTCCTGGATTCTCTTTTGGGCTCAGTTTTGCAGAAAGAAATGTCTAGACCCCAGAAATTTCTATACTCTTGTAGATGCTTCAGTCAGAGACGTTCTGAACCCCTCCACGGACTCCTCTCTCTTCTCATCTCCCTCTAAGTCATAATTGGTAGCTTATGTGACGTCCCAAAGAAGCCCCAGGCGAGTACAGGAGCTCATGTGTCTTTCCCTCATTTTCTCTTCCATCAGATTCTAGTTGAAAGTTGTCATTGAAAAAAAGTCTTTGAGGATCTTAAAATAAAAGGGGAAGCTGAACAAAGGAAGCCCAGATATGACTCAACTGCTAATGATTCTCTCGCTCCTGGCTGGAGCGCCGCATCCGAAGAGAGCAGCACAGCTGTCATTCCATCGCCGGCTGCTATTAGGAGTGTAACCATGGCGATGTTTAATTGGCTGTCTTAGTCATGCAGCTAATGTCGATGTGCTTCCTTACAGGAAAATATTCTATTAATTGCTTAACTTGAAGATGGCAAACAGCGGTGAGGTTAGAGTAGTGAAAATAGATTTCTCCCTTGCTTAAGTTTTGTTTGCAAAGAGATGATCCATCTTTAATAAACCCAGTCTCTTTGGAACCCAGGGAGTGAGAAGAACAAAGCTGCAATCAGGCAGATGTAAAGGACAGTGTAATATTAGTGAGTGAAGGTGGCAGGGGAGGCCTTGCAGCTTCTCCCTGGTGATTTTGGTTTAAATGAAGCATCTGATATCCCAGAATCTTAAGAAGTGATAAGCTTTGGGGCCGTTTTCTGTTCCTGGGCAGCTCTTGCAGACCCATTGCTGTTACGGAGAAACAGTGCAAATTCTATTCAACTCCTTTGCCTATTTCCCAGTCTCTTCAGCTCTGTTCTGCTTTGTCAGAGTTCAGCTGTGATGGGAGATAGATGCTGGCACACGGATGTACTCCAAATGCTGTATAAAGATTTATATGGTTAATTAAAAAAATGAAACTGAAACAAAAAAACCCAACCAGTGCTAAGTCCTGTCTGTCATGGGGCCAAGGGTAAGGAATGCAGCATTGTCACCTATTGTGTTTTTTTTGTCACTGAACACCAAAGCTAATGTTTTGCCTTGGTTCATAGGTGAAGAGTGTGCAGGATGCAATACGTGAGAAGAAGAAATCCTTCAATTTTCTTGGAGAAGACATCAACTTGGTGCCTTCGGTGGGAATTTTCATCACCATGAACCCCGGTTACGCAGGGCGGACAGAGCTACCTGAGAATTTAAAAGCTCTGTTCAGGTGAGTCCAGGTCAGGTTTTGTAACCTGTGTAAGGCTGACAGAAATTGTCTTTTGGGATATCCAAGTTTGACTTTGTTTCCTTGGAGAAAATGCATTGAAGGATTACATATTTCCACCTTGCACAAGAAGCCATGGTCCAGGAATAAAGAGGCAGGGAAGGTGAGCCCTGTGCCTTGCGTTGGTGAAGTCAGAGCACGACCTGTCTCACAGGAATAGTCCAGGAAGATAGCACTGCAAATCCATTGCCCTTTTACAGCTGCATTCTGGCTCCTTGTTCTCAGGCTGTTGCTGCCTTTTGGCTCATTCCTCGGTAGCTGACTGTTATAAAAGTACAGCCCTGGTCCTTCAGCTGGACAGGGCAGGATCAAAGTGGGTTGGGTTGCTTCCAACCCAAGCCATTCTATGATTCTGTGATCTCCCTCCCTCTCACTTTCCTGTAGAACAGTTGTCTCAGGTGGCCTCAATCTCTATATACTCTGCTCTGGGACTCATTATCCCACTTGCTTCAGTTTCACACATCTCTATGAGCCCAGACAGCTGTTTTCCTACTGACACATCACTTGGACATGGGTTCGGTGGGCACGCACAGGGCTCCCAGCCCCAGCTCCCTTCCCCACACCAGCTCTACCTGCAGTGGGAGAGGACTGTTCTCTTTTAAGCTCAGTGCTAAGACTTTGGAGAAGGTAGGGGAGGGGCCCAGATCTGTGTCTATCTGCAGGTTCCTGCACCAAGCCACTGGTTTTATCCATTTCTAAGTCTCACACAGTATTCACTATCACTGACTCAGCAGATTCAGCATCTGCTCTCCTATCCGTCAGGGTAAGACTATTGCCTGGAAATAAACCATTGCAGAAAGGAGATTTCAACAGGTTTTCTTCTGACGACTGGTTTTCCCCCCATCAGTGCTGGCACAGATGTTTTCAGGTGAGCTTAAACACAGGCTCATGTTTCAGCTCAGGACAGAGCTCAGATAAACTCAGGAAGAGCTGGACAGGCAGCTTCTGTGTCTTTGGGGTGGCACAAGCTGCAGTATAGAATCATAGAACAGTTTGGGTTGGAAGGGACCTTAAGGGTCATCTAGCTCCAGTACCCTGTTGTGATCAGGACACCTGGTAGCACAGACTTTTCGTTTTGTGTACATCCTCTGAATTCAAGCCCAGTCCATACTAACTCTGGCAGCAGATTGTGCCTGTCCCCTCTGTAAGGCTGGTAGTCAAAGGTTCTGCTCTTTTCTGTCCTGTCCTTCTAGGCCGTGTGCAATGGTTGTGCCAGACTTCGAGCTGATCTGTGAAATCATGCTGGTGGCTGAGGGGTTCATCGAGGCCCGCTCCTTAGCCAGGAAGTTCATTACTCTGTACCAACTCTGCAGGGAGCTCTTGTCCAAACAGGTGAGCCCACTTCCATGGCTGCACGGAGCAGTGGAGCACCTTGATCCCAAAAGTTGCTCGAAACACAATGCTTTACCACTTCAGTTCCATAAGTAAAACTTCCCAGCTCTTCTTTAATGACTGCAGTTGTGCTGGAGGCTGAGGGGTTGGTGGGGTCTTGGACTGTCTGAATGGTGTGAGCAAGGCAGGAGCATAAAAATTTACTTCTTGGCTTGAGAGCTCCTCTTGTACCTCTTTGTGGTCCTTTTCCAGCAATGCCCTTACAGCTCAGTGCTGCTTCTGAGATGTAACATGCTGCCATGCTAGACATGGTAACCTTGTAGTGGGCAAAATGGAAAAACCTGTCTGTCTGGGGCCTCATAATGCACTAACACAACTTTTGCCTCAGTAACTTTTGCACATCCGGGCTGGACTGGCCTTTCTTTCTTGTCTGACTCTTTAATACTGTCCCTGAAAACAGTCTCATCTACTGAAAAAGAAATCAGGTAGCTCAGTCTGGAGGAGGCCTCTGGCCACAGTGCAAATAGCAGATATGGACGTATTTCTATTCCTGGCTTGTCTGGCTTTTCAGAGCTGCTAGTTCTCCCCTTGCATGGCAGCATCATGTCTAAACATAAATTCATCCCTCCTTTTCTTCCTGCATAGGATCACTATGACTGGGGCTTGCGTGCCATCAAGTCAGTGCTGGTTGTTGCTGGCTCCCTCAAGAGAGATGACCCAGAGCGACCTGAGGACCAGGTTCTGATGCGTTCTCTTCGTGACTTCAACATCCCCAAGATTGTGACTGATGACATGCCAGTATTTATGGGGCTGATTGGGGACCTTTTCCCTGCGCTGGATGTACCTCGGAAGCGTGACTTGAATTTTGAGGCGTTTGTGAAGCAGGCTGTGCTGGATCTCCGACTGCAGGCTGAGGACAACTTCGTGCTCAAAGTAAGACCAAGTAATCTGCTGTACCTACACCACCATCAAATTACATAGGTTTCCTCAACCATTTTTGCTTTCACAGAGACTGTTCTGTGCAGAATTCCCCTTTCAGTGTGACCTTGGTGGAGGAGACAGTTTGCTATGCTGGTTCTGACGCAGTTGTGCAGAAAGCCAGCACTGACTCAGTCCCTGAGTTTACAAGGGTTGGCCCAACCCTTGTAGCCTTGTGAAGTATGGCCCCTGGAGAGCAGAGTCTTGTCAGACTTATGTAAGTCACCGAATCATAGACAGGCTTGGGCTGGAGGAATCTTGAAGATCTTGTAGTTCCATTCCCCTTGCTGTGGGCTGGCTGCCCCCGACCAGCTCAGGCTGCACAGGGTCCCCTCCAAACTGGTCTCATGCCCCTCCAGGGATGGGCATCCACAGTTTCTTTGGGCAACAGTGCCAGGGCCTCACCATCCTGAGCAGTGACTTTCTTCCTGGCAACTAACCTAAATCTTCCTTCTGTTAACTTTAAAGCCATTCCCCTTTGTCCTATCACTATCAGACCGTGTAAAAAATAATTCTTCCTGTTTACAAGCTTACTTTAAGTACTGGAGGACCACAACAAGTTCTGCCTGGAGCCTTCTGTTCTTCAGTTGGAACAAGCCCAACTCCCTCAACCTTTCTTCATAGGAGATCATTGGAGCCTTCTGCTGATCTTATTGTCACTCTTCTAGACACACTCCAACAGCTCCACATCTTTCTTGTGCTGGGTGCCTGAGTGCAACACTCCAGATGGGGTCTCACAAGGGCAGAGCAGAGAGGGGCAATCCCCTCCCTGCCTCCTGCCACCCCTCTGTGGCTTTGTCCCAGGGTACTGTTGGCCTTCCAGGCTTTGAGAGCACACTGCTGGCTCATATTCAGCTTTTTGTCCACCAGAACCCTCAAGTCCTTCTCCATAGGGCTGCTCTCTAGTTCTTCTCCGAGTGTGCACACGTATCTAGGATTGTCCTAACCCAATGCAACACCCTCCACTTGACCTTGTTCAACCTCATTAGGTTCTCTTAGGCCTACTTCTCAAGCCTGTCAGGTACCTCTGGATGGCATCCCTTCCTTCTGTTGTAACAGTTGCTCCACTCAGCTTGGTGTCATCAGCAAACTGCTGAAGGTGCACTCAATCCCACTGTCATTGATAAGGATATTGAAGAGCACCAGTACGGAGACTGACCCCTGGGTGTCAGTCCTCATCACTGACCTACCCCTAGACAGAGCTGCTGACCACCACCCTCTGGCTGTGGCCATCCAACCAATTCCTTATCCTCTGAATAGTCCAAATAGTTCAAATCTATATTGCTCCTCCAATTTACAGATAAGGATGTGGTGTGGGACCATAGATAAGGCCTTGCAGAATTCTTTCTTTGTCTGCTGATGCCATCACTTCATCATGGAAGGCCACCAGACTGGTCAGGCAGAATAGTGCTGGAGGTTTGTCTACAGTCTGAGGCTCTCAGCCATCATGATCAGAGTGGCTGGATCAAACTTGATGCCGAGTCCATTTGTGTATCTTGGTCACATCCTTCTGAAGAGAAGGCTCAGTAGAAGCTGCTTTGTAGATCTGAACTTCAGTATGGCATTGCTGTCTGAAATATGGGCGTGTTTTTCTCAGGTGGTGCAACTGGAGGAGCTGCTGGCAGTACGGCACTCTGTCTTTGTGGTGGGTAATGCAGGCACGGGCAAGTCGCAGGTGATGAGGTCTCTGAATAGGACTTACCAGATAATGAAGCGACGGCCTGTCTGGACAGACCTCAACCCCAAAGCAGTCACCAACGATGAGCTTTTTGGCATCATAAACCCAGCAACAAGAGAATGGAAAGACGGTAAGTGTATTTTCGTTCCTGAAAGTATTGATAAAGAAGGTTGTTTGTTTTTTTTTTTTTATTGAACTTCTTGAGCAAACCAGAAGGACTCTTTGCATGCAGGTCTCAAAGCCTGGTGCTTGTCTGCTGCTCACACCCACGTGAGAGCTTGTGGTCGAAAGGATTTATTGGATGTTTTAGCTATTTGATCTTCGAATGGGAAATGTAACATAAGCCTGCTTCATCTTATTGCCCTGAGAAGAAGTGTCACATCCCTTAAGACCAACAGTTACTGGTTCCTAAATAAGACAGATGATCTGGAGTGGGCTGGACCAGTGACTAAACAGATGAGTGCTGGGGCTCCCCAGCATATGCCAGCACTGGGTTTCCACTTCTGGTAGGACACACACACCAGCCCTGATGGTTTCCCATCAGAAAGCACCAATTTTATGCCGCTGAGCAGTTGTATTTTCCACCAAATCACTGCCTCATCTCTGCAGTACACCAGCACTTGCCAGTCTGTCAGTCCCCGTCACTCCTGAGGAAAATAAGCCATGTGTTTAAAGCGAGCTGAAAGGTCACAGATAACTCTTGGTTGTGTGTAATACAGACGTGCAGTTTTGATTTACGTTCGCAGCTGTTTTGGGAGATGTGGGGGAGGTGAGGGAAGGCATTGCCATGAGTCATCCTCAGCCAGAATCTCATCAAAGAGGAGACAGACTGTCACCCACCTCCCCTGGCCCCTGCCACGGACCCCTCCTGATTCTCTGTGTTTCTCCAATGTCAGGGTTAATTTCATTTAATTGTAATTGGGGACCCTGAGTGAGAAGGGAGGGAGGGGAGCGTGGGATGCAGGCAGAGCTGTAGCAGCAGATGGAGTGCCATAGGTGGCACAGAGCAGCAGTGGAGGTGTGCTAAAGGCATGCACCTCGTCTTGCCTGGCCTGCAACATTTCAAGGGAGCATAGGTGATTCTGCCCTGAGACTTAAAGGCAAACATTTTCCGTGTTAGCCATTCCTGAAAATTTTGTTTCTTTTGACCAAATAGCAGCAAGGAGATTTTTCCCACTGTCCAACAAACAGTGATGCTGTCATCCCATCACTGTTCATTATCGAGAGCTGAAAAGGCCGTACGTGTTAGATGGTAGAAGGTCCCACAAGGGAGTCCTAAAAGTGTGCTTTATAAAATCAAGCTCCTCTTTTAAGCCTCATGACAGCTCTGTGGTGGGGATGCACAAGGTCAGGAGAGAGGCACTTTTCTGCTATTGCTGTCATGGAGAATATGAAGAGAGCATTGATGCTCTGAGACAGTAGATATTTCTGATACTAATGATCTTGGAGCAGATTCAGAGGCAGTTTCCATGGCACATACTCAACATAGGAGGGGCTGTGTAGAGGCAGAGCCAGCTGAGTGCTCTTTTTTTGACTTCATCTCAGAATCACATACCCATGTCAGGGGAACTCTTCTGCATTTGCTGCTTGCAAGCTTTGTTTTCAGTCATGTAATGCCACCAGCCTTTCCTGGTGAGGACCACAAAGAAATAGCTTGTCTTGGAGAGAAGTGTGTTTGTTAACAATTCATCAGGAGATATGCTTTACTTTTCTTTCATGTTTGCCTGATGTTTTCTCATGAAGACCAGCATCTCCCTAGGCATTTCCTTGTGCAGAAGAGAGCTGTGGTTGTGTGGAGTTTTCATTTGCTCTGCAGTAGTGCTGCTCTGTTCGCAGCCTCCTTGCTCTTCTTAACATTCATTATTTACTCCCCTTGAGACACTGCATCCTCTCTGTCTCCTTGATTTTACTGACATTTTGTTCTGTCATTCAACGCCATCCTGTGCTTGTTCTTCCCTCAATCTCACTGAAGCCATGACCTGGTGTTTAATGCATCTTGATTTCCTTGAAATACTTTGAGCCACAAAAGAAACGCTTATAAGAAATTCCAAGGCAAATTCAAATTGTTTTCCTTCATTGTGTAATTCATGCTTTCTTTTGCCTCTTAGCATGTCCTCTTCACTTTTCACAACCCTTGTTCTCAGTGGGAATGAAGCTCTCGTATAGGTCTGCAGTCATTTTCAAGTGCTGCTGACTGATAACGTAATGATTCCTTCAAAGCAGACTAGACCCTTATTGTGATGCAGAGGTATTTATTACTTAAAACATGCACAGGTGCATGGAGTTTTGAATGCTGAAGATGAAAGCGTTAATTATGATAATTTTTAGTAAGATGTTGGAGAAAATGATTAGAGCAGGTGGCAGATTAGTTCATCAGGATATTCACATCATCTTCCCAGGGCTGTTTTCATCAATCATGCGAGAGCTGGCCAACATCACACACGACGGCCCCAAGTGGATGGTACTAGATGGAGATATTGATCCGATGTGGATTGAGTCTCTTAATACAGTGATGGATGATAATAAGGTAATTAATATATGTTAAAGAAGCAGACATTCCTTGAACTGTATGGTGTGGTTCAACTTGTGAGAAATTGCATACACTGGAGAAACACCTCCTTGAATAATGCAGTTATTATGGTATTTTTTCAGATGTACCAAATAATTTTGCATAAAGAAAATGGTGTATGAGGAAAACAGCACTCCTTCATGGGAATTTCCCTTTCCTGGGGACTGGAATCACAAGTAACCACAGATGTCCTGATAATAACTGCAGGCCCTACAAAAACAGAGAATAGGACATAATTGTGCACCTTTTCTCTCATCCCGAGGGAGTGCTGTTCATTCCAGGTTGTGGAAGAGACCAGCACCTGTTAGAAATCAGTTGCTGTGCTTCAAGGAGCTGGTCTGACAGCAGACAGGCTTTTGAGAGCAAAACACTTGTCATTCCTGTTCCTGGGGATCCGTTAACCCCAGAATTGTGCTGCTGGTCTGTCTGTCTGCTGCATGCAGGTGCTGACCCTGGCAAGCAATGAGAGAATCCCCCTGAACCCAACGATGCGACTTGTCTTTGAGATCAGCCACCTGCGCACGGCCACGCCAGCAACTGTGTCCAGAGCAGGTGAGTCCTGGTCTGACCTTCACTCTGGGGTGCTACAGGATCAAACTGGGATCCAGTGCTATTCACTGGACTTTTGTTGGACCCAGTTGAAAGTTCCCAATCTGGGATTGTGCTTCCCTTTGGTGGGCAGAGTATATCCCTGAAGCACCTGGGCAAACTGGGGATCCTGACCCCAAATCCATGTATCTTGGAGATTCAACCACAGCTCTGTGATGCTGATGGGTGATGACAGCAGCAGCAGTGCTGAGAGAGTGCTCCATTTGTGCAGGGCCCTGTATGGACAGTCCATATCCCAGAGAGCCTCTGATCTTCAGGAAAAGTGCATGAAACATGAGAGTAGGGAGTGACGGTGTCTCCTACTTTTACATTTTGGGGGAGTGAGGCCCAGGGCAATAAATGACTCAAGCAGGGCCGTGTGCTGGCTTTGAGTCAGTCAGGAGATGTGGTCATGTTTCCTTGGTTATGAACCTTCACTGTTAGTGTTTCTCCTTGGTTTTTTTTGGCAGAAGAGTTGTGAAGTGAATTCACTGTAGAGCGGACATTTCTAGCAGTATATGCAGAATCATAGAATGGTTTGTGTTGGGAGAGAGCTTAAAGCCCATCCAACCCCACCCTGTGCTGTGGGCTGGCTGCCCTCAACCAGCTCAGGCTGCCCAGGGCTCATCCATGTTCTTGGGCACCTCCAGGGATGGGGCATCCACACTTCTCTGGGCAGCAGTGCCAGGGCCTCACTGCCCTCAGGGTAAAGAATTTCCTCCTCACATCTGACCTAAATTTCCCCTCTTTTATGTCTAAATCATTCCCCTTTGACCTATCACCACGCTTCCTGACAGAGTCCCGCTCGAACTTTTCTGCAGGCCCCTTGAGGTACTGGAAGGCCACAGTGGGATCTCCCCAGAGCCTTCTCTTCTGCAGGCTGAGCACCCCCAGCTCCCTCAGCCTTTCTTCATAGTGGAGGTGCTTCAGCCCTCTGAGCATCTTTGTGGCCCTTCTCTGGACCCACTCCAACCATTCCTCATCTTTCATGTGTTGGGGGTCTCAGACCTGGACACGATGCTCCAGATGGAGCCTCACAAAGGCAGAGCAGAGGGAAACAGTCCTCTCCTTGCCCACTGCCAACCCTCTGTTGATGCAGCCCAGGGTACTGTTGGCCTTCTGGTCTGCAAGCGTTCACTGTTGTCTCATGTCGAGATTTTTGTCCTCCAGATATCAAACTTCTGTTGTTCCTGGTGATGGAACCTTTGCGAGTCCCCATGCCTGGCTGTGCTGGTGTTGAGTAGCCCAAATGGCACACCCTACCCAGAGCTGCACAGCTCATCAGCCCTCTCTGCCAGCTTTTGCCTGTTGCTGTCCCTGAGTGATGAGTGATGGTTACAGTGGTGGGGATGGAGGGCAGAGCAGCGCCTGTGCTGTGGATAACCTCTATGATGGGATGTGTAATGGGGCACCCAGGTGTAGCTGGTTGTGTGAAAGTTGCTGAGCGATTCTGCTGGAGGCCAAGAGTGGTTGCTGCTGTGTCCTCTTAGCATTTTTTTCTTACCCTGAAGGAATCCTGTACATCAACTCAGCAGATCTGGGCTGGAATCCCCCAGTGAGCAGCTGGATTGACAAGCGAGAGATCCAGTCAGAAAGAGCCAACCTGACCATCCTGTTTGATAAGTACCTGCCACCTTGCCTGGACACCCTGAGGACAAGGTACCATCTGCAGAGACTGTTTCCCCAAGAGCAGGAGGACATGCTTGGCCCCCACACTGGCTGTACTGTGCTGGGACTGGGGAGACATAGCAGTAGAGAGGAGAAGTTCCCTCCTTCCCCTTAAGAGCTTTGAGCATCACTGGCTTAACTACAGAGAAACAGTGAAGCAAGGCAACACTTCTGCCCTCCTTTGTTGGCAGGTCTGGTTTTCATCAGATTTTGATTGTACCTGTACTTGTGCCAGTTCTGCATTTCTTGGAAAGTAAATCCAGGAGATCCTACAGAGAAAGCTTTCTCAGACTCCCAAGGTGTCAGGCTGGACCTGGGTCCACCCCAGAAGTTGTTTTTCAGTAGAGCTGATTTTAGACCACTGCTGAAAAAGAGTTTTCAGTCTGCAGTGCGGGTGGTGGAGAGATCAGATTTCCTTTTTCCTTCTTCCCCCTTTTTACCCATGTTTGTGAGAGAGGGTACGATTGCTCTTGAGACAGTTTTCTCTTGAATTTCTTTTCCCAGTGCATTTGTACAAGACAAAATCAGTCTGTGCAGACATCCAGCCTGGGTGTATTTCACAATTGGACAGCTGTCCAGTGCATATGAACTTGCAGTTTTGGAAGGACCCTGATCCTTCTTGGGTTGAGTTGGTTCCCAGGTGTGGCCCACAGAGAAGTCCCCTAGTTCCTGCTCAGTCATCAAGGTTGAGAGCTCTCTTAATCCTCATGTGATGAGGATTGGCCAAAGCAGAGTCCCATCAAATCTGAGTACGGAAGCTTCTCACATCCTCTGCTTGCTTCCACCTTCTTTTAAAAAACAACCAACAAATGAACAAACAGAAAATACACAAAACCCTCCACCACCACCAAAATATCAAGATGCAGTTGAGCATTGGTGTTGTCAATCAAAATGTGGACATGTCAGAAGGGTGTGAATTATTGAAGACAGTGGCCTTTGGAAATCAGAGTTAGTAGGGAACTGCTCCCTGCGAGATGAAGCTGGTTGTGGCTGCTAGCAACAAAGTCCAGGGGACGTTTCCCACTCTGCTGAACATTGTTGTGTCAGGGTGTGAAATGCACAGGATTAGCTGCAGACAGCACTGAGCTGAGCATTTTGGAAGCTTGCTTAATTCAGAAATTGTAGCACCAACCTTTCAAATAGCTATAATTACTTTATGGAGGACTTCAGTGCTGCTACTATATTAGTTTGGAATTCTGTAAGTGTAGCTTAAATGAATGGAAAATGGCAAGATGAAAGGGTTTATTTTATTACTCCTCTATTTGACCGCTTTTGAACTCACCGTGTTTGCAGGAAATCATTGCCTTTAGCAAGACTTCCATTTTACTTCTTTCAAGAGGATCAAAGTTTTAAAATGCTTGAAACTCCCGATTACTGTTATTACTTGTGTATGTGCTGGTGCCAGCAGGTCCACAAGAGAGAATGGGGCTTCTCTTTATTGCTGTACTCGTGAATGAGACACTCACTGAAGAAAAGTAAAATGCTAATATTCTGAAAAAGAATTTCCAGGCTTGTCGTCCTGTTCTGTGAGTAACTGTAGTACTGGACCCAATTACATTTCCTGTGCTTTCTTTTTCCAACCCTTAGGTTTAAGAAGATTATTCCCATTCCTGAGCAGAGCGTGGTTCAGATGCTGTGTTACCTTCTTGAGTGCCTCCTGACGGAGGAGAACACACCTCCTGACTGTCCCAAGGAGCTCTATGAACTCTACTTTGTCTTTGCTGCTGTCTGGGCCTTTGGTGGATCGATGTTTCAAGACCAGGTAATGAGCAGCTGCTGCTTCATTAATCTTCTATGCAAGTCTCTTTTTTTTTCTTCTTCTTTTTTATTTCCTTAATATTTTCCAACATGTAGTCCTCTATCAGTAATGCTGGTTTCCTGGGGCTTGCATGTAGATGATAATGAACTTGCAGTGTGAACACAGTACAGTTTTCAAAAGACCTTGTAGCACCAGAAAGAGAAGGTGGAGGGGTCAAGTGATGTAGGGATGTTTGTTCGTGCAGACATGTTTCAGTGGGGAGAAGCACAAAGTTAATTTATAGAAACACGTGGATAGATTTAATGTGATCAAATTAAGTGTGTCTTATCAGGTGATGTATCAGCTGAGCAGCCTCTCAGCCATCAGGTTACACAGGTAGACATTGTGCTGTGTGACACAAATGGCCAGTCCTTTGCCACCAATGGCTGTTCTTAAAAACAGGTGTGCTTCAGGAATTGGTAGTCCTCAATTTCTGATAAATGCACGTAAGAAAGAGGATGGTCAGTGGGGCACGATGTGCCCTGGGGATTATGAGTGTCCGTTTAGGGGGAAGTAGTGGCTGTGCTCTCCAAGGTGCTGTTTGCTGGAGCAGGGCTGTCAGAGAGGATCAAAAACTTGGCACTCTTTGGGTGCTTAAGTCTTCAGTCTGGACAGAATTGTTATGTGGCTGTTGAAAATCTGCAATAATCATACATGAAATGTGAAAAAAAGGATCCCTCTTTGGAGTGTGTGAGTCTCTTAGGGTCTACCCAAGGCTTTTGCAACCTTTCTCGGACCTCTCATCTTCCTTGTCCCTGCATTAGTGCAGAGGAGCAGCTGCACAGCCACTTCACCAGCTGCTGGGGTGCTCAGGGTGGATGGTGGTGGGCACACAGCTGGAGCTCCCTCTGGGCAGGCAGTTGGTTCCCTGGCGTGAGCTGCTAGGCACAGTCAAGCTTTTGGACCCTAGCCTAGCTCTTGAGGGCAGAACCGAGAGATCAGGATTTTCCTGGGGCAGGGGGGTTAATCAAACTATGTATCACCAGTCTCTGACACTCAAAAGTACACTCCTGTCTGAGAAGCAGAGGGAGGCAGGGCACTCCTTATGCTGCTTCCCACAGTACATCTATCCTGTAGATTAATTGCAGCTGTCAGCCTCCGTATCCATCAGCTCACATTAGATGAGGTGGGTGTGATCCCTCACATGGTGTTATTATTGTAGGACTGAGTTCTCTCAAGGTCATCATTTGACAGTGAACAATTTAAACTCCTTCTTCAGACCCTGGTGCTCAGAATGGAACTGGAACACAGATGCTTTGGTGGGAGCTTTGGTGTGGGAACACCATGGGACTTGTAAAGATCTTCTCTAGAGTTGCCCTGGGGAAGCAGAGGATAAGGGGGCGTTTCTCTTCCCCCTTGCCCCTTATTCTGCCCTGTTTCTCATCTGCATGGCTCAGCTTGGAACAGTGTGCCTTACCACGGGCCAGAAACACCTTTTGCACTGCTTGCTTTTGCTATATGGCAAGGAGCTATGGGAAACAATAAGCAACTGACCCTGCATGAGCTGGGTGAGAGCAGCTTTTGTGGTCCTCGTGGAAGTCTTAACCCCTTTGTTTCCCATGCGGAAGTTGGGAAATAATTGGCCTGAGTGTTGTGAGTGCAGGGGGATAAAAAAAGAAAACAACAAAGCCTGGGAAGAGCTGTGTTTGCTTGCTTCAGCAGTGCAGGAGCTCACGTCTCCTTCAGCAAGCTGACCTGGAGCACAGCTGCATGGCCAGTGGGTGCCACGTCCCCCACCCCGCAGCTCTGCTCCGGCACTCCTGGCACTGATTGCAACTGTTTCTGCACTGCCAGGGCCTGGTGGGCTCCCAGAGCCTCGTGCAGGCTGCAGGAGGATGCACACAGTGTCCCTGTGGGAGGCTGCCCGGTGTGGGGCTGCTTCTGATGCTCTGTAAATGTCAGCGCTGAGAGGAAGGGTACGGCGGTCCAAGCGTGGGGAAGTCTGATGAAAAATGATCCAATATAAAATCTGTTTATTGCTTTCCATTGAAGGTTCCCTTCGTGTTGACCTTTTGCTGCTGAAATGTCAGGAGAAAGAGTCTGGAAGGGTTCGCGCTGCTCCACACGTGGTGGTGGGTAGCAGGGCCCCTTGTACAAAGCCAGATGATAAATTTGCCATTTCAAGGCTCTGAGATCAGTGGCAATCCATACAGGGTTGTTATTAAAGAAGCATTTTGAGCTGGAGGCTGTCCTGGCAGTGGGGACAGGGCTGGAGCCCGTGCAGCTGCAGGCAGCTTGGGCTGCAGGAGTGAGGGCAGTGGTGTGAGGATCCATCCTGCTGAAGGATGCTCTGCTGCTGGCGCTGAGCAGTTGTGACAACAGGAGAATGGAGAATTACAGTTATTCTCCTCTAAAAAGGATGAGGATGCAGAATAAAGAATACTAATAAGCTGGTTTTAAGATCCCCTTCAAGCCCTTGTATCCTGATGGAGGCTTATGAGCACAGGGGCAATGTTCTGGCAGTCCCAGCTTCTGGGCCGGGAAAGCATGTGGCATAGCAATGGGGGCAGAGTGCCATAGGTGCCCCAGGAAGACTCTGTACTATTAAAACTGCCTAAATTTTGCATTCAGTGTTCCACAGACATCTTTTTAACAGCATCTTTCCCCTTCCTCCCATGCCACTCCTCCCCAGGGTAGAAGGCTGAAATACCCCCGGTCTGCATGCAGGCTGGCCCGGCGTCAGACAGGAGATCTGTGGCAGAGGAGGGAGCTAAGCGTGTTTTCCAAGTCCTGAACCAGCACTGAAATAATCTCAGCTCTTGCAAAATTCAGAATGCTCCAAAATCTCCGTGCTTATGAGGACATAATGAGGAACAAGAGGAAAGCAGAGCCAAGGGGGCACGGTCTCTGTCTGTTGCCTGGGTATATTGGCATGATCCTGTTCCTCCAGGACACTGTGGCTTAAAAGAAGCCAGAAGACAACAGCTGATATTAATAGAGTGCTGTGATTTATGAGGAAAGGCTTTAGTATGCATGCTTTGACTAACCATGGCCACCGGTGTAGACGGATGTTGTGTCCTTGTCTGTTGGAAGAGGCAGGCACCACAAATCAATCACGCAGTCTGTTTAGTCACAGGCACGTATTGCTCTTTTTCAAATTGATCCATCTCTCTGCTGTGAGACGTACCAAGAGTGATCAACAGAGGATGAATTATTTAGATGAGTAAATAAGAGCGATGAGAAGAAATGAAGAAAATGAAAAATTAGGCATAATAATAGGAAAAAGAATAAGATCGTTATACTGTGGAATATGTTTTAAGCACCAAACCCACTTTGGTGGACTGGGACAGATAGCATTCTCCAGCACTGATGGATGTCTCCAGATTAACATAATTTCTTCCCTTTTTGTCTCGCAGCTCGTGGACTACAGAGTGGAGTTCAGCAAGTGGTGGGTGGCAGAATTCAAGACTATCAAGTTTCCCTCTCAGGGAACAGTGTTTGACTTTTACATCGATCCAGAAACAAAGAAGTTTGAGCCGTGGTCTAAACTGATCCCCCAGTTTGAATTCGATCCAGAAATGCCGTTACAGGTTTGTGAGCCCTGCGTGGAGTGCTCCTGTGTTGGGATGACGTGCAATTAAACATCAGGCATTCCTTAATAAGAATGCCTTTCTGTGTGAGGCACAGCTCGGTTATCCAGGTTTAACTGGCACAGCGAGGAGCAGCCTTCCTCTGTCCCTTCACATAAAGGTCCCTTCACCTGCAGAAAGGCGGGTTTGGTGGCAGAGAGCAGTGGGCTGTGAGATGGTGTGGTGACGTTGCCCCCGAGGCAGCGCGTCATCGTTCTGTGCCTGACTCAGAGTACAGATGTGTGGTTAGGAGTTAGGCAACAAATGTCTGCAGGTGGAGGACTGTATTTGCCAACTACTCATTGCTTTCCTTTTGGAAGCGCTGCTGTGAGCAGATGACTTGAAAAAGTCGTTCCCCTTCTAGCAAAATACATGTTTGTGGGGAGATCCACATGCTGCTGCCAGCATCCAGCTGTCAGGGTTTCGTGTGCACTGACAGTTCCATTTTTGTGGCTGGCAGCTGCCTATCGTTCCCCTTCCCAGTGCGGTCTACCAACTTCTCCTCAGCCATTCCCACCTCTCCCAGTTTTCCTGCTCCCCGGACTGTGGCTGTGGGACTGTGTCAGGGATGGGAATTGCTCACCTTCTCGTTCCCCCCTGCCCTCAGGCTTGTCTCGTGCCCACGGCTGAGACGGTCCGGCTGCGGTACTTCATGGATCGGCTCCTGGAGCGCCAGCGCCCGGTGATGCTGGTGGGCAGCGCGGGCACTGGGAAGTCTGTGCTGGTGGAGGACAAGCTCTCCTCGCTGGACACGGATGCATATGTGGTGAAGAAGGTCCCGTTCAACTACTACACCACCTCTGCCATGCTGCAAGGTGAGGCAGCTGCTGAGCCACGGGACTTCTGTGGCTGCATCAACAGAGGGGTGGCAGTGGGCTGAGGACTTTTCATGTGGGCAGACGGTGATAAGACTTGGGGTAATGGCTTTAAACTAAAAGAGGGGAGGTCTAGGTCAGATGTGAGGAGGAAATTCTCTATCCTGAGGGCAGTGAGGGCACTACTGCCATGAGGAGCGTGGGTCTCCCATCCCTGGAGGTGCCCAAGGCCATGGATGGCCCTGCGCAGTCTGAGCTGGGGAGGGGTGGCCAGCACATAACAGGAATGATGCTGGGGGGACTGTGAGGTCCTTTCCAGTCCAACCGTGCTGTGATTCTGTGATTGTATGAGTTCCTCCTGGATGGTGCCCAATGCCCAGGATTCCTGTGGGGTTCTGAGTGGGACATGCACTGCATCTTATAGGGGAAACCATAGGTGAGCTCCCTGGTCACCTATAGGTTTTGTTTGGTTTGTGTGCTCTGTGCTGACACTGTGAAGCCCTCAGCTCCAGCTATCATGGGAGATGATGTTTTCCAACATGAGAATTTGAATTCTGGACACCAATGACTCCAGTTGAGGGCTGTGCTAAAGTATATACTTAAATCCACTGCTATTTTGCACAGCATGCTGCTCATTCTTGACTTAAGGTTTGTCTTTAAGATGCTCAAATTTAAGCCATGCAGAATAAGATAGGATTCTTGGCAGAATAAGATAGGATCCAAACTGTCCTTGGGATACAATGGCAGGAATTGCATCCCGATTACCAGGGAGGATGGTGTGAAGGGAAATAGGCAAGGCTGGGGGGCAGGGCTGCCTGCTCCTGGTGCTGTCCTCTGCAACTCACTGCAACCCAGTGTGCCTGCATGGAGCAGGTCTGCCCCCAGCCTGTGTTGGGGCTCAGAGTCCTGGGGACCTGGTGATCCTAGGGACCAAGGCAAGGTCAGTTTGCTGTGTGGTTTCTTCAAAAACAAAGAGAAAGGAGGGGATTCTTGTGAAGTGGCACATTTTGGAAATGCTTTTTTACTTTGAGTCACCCAAAAGGCAGAAAAAGTTATTTTTGCATGCTTTTATTAACCCGGAATGAAACAGACCAGCTTGCTTTGAGTTGAAGAGCACTTGAGGGTCACCAGGAAACAAAGCACTTTTATATCACCTCTCTTTATATCACCTTACCTGTCGTGACCCACATGACCTGAAGTCCTTTTGCTCCCCTGGCCCTATGTGAGAGCACCATCCCTGAAGCATCACTGCAACCTTGCCAGGAGCATGGTGATGGGGGAGGACTCCCTCTCCCCATGCCCGGTCCTATTTTTCCTTTCTGGGCTCTCAGTGAGATACCCTGGAGCTGGTGGATGGGCTGAGCAACTGTGAGCTGTGCAGTGATTTGTACACCCCTGGCAGCGTACCTATTTGCTGAGGCCATCAGCTGTGGTCTGAGATGGGGTTCTTCCTCTGCAGAGGGGAGCAAGTCATCTTGCTCAGGAATGAAGACGTGGCTGCGAGCTCTATGCTGGGAAGCATGATTTATGCTGCTCGGCAGACTTCCCTGCTGCTCATTTTTTAGAGTTAATTTGTCCCTCTTGGTGCAGTTTGTCAGTTGGCTTCTTTTTTCCCCAGCAGGCACCTCTTTAAATTTGTAAAACATGGATACAAAGCAGTTTCATTGTTTTTTGTTTTTTTTTAAATCTCCTTAAAAAAAAAATACCTGAACTTTCAAGCCAGCAATTCTCAGACAAGGTGCCTGTTTCCCCCCCTCTGTCAGCAGGATAGAGGAATGATGCTTGCTAAGTCCGATTTGCAGAGGTCATTCCTTTCAGGTTGTAGCTCAAGTATGCAGGATTGCAGAAGTAGAGATGTGGACCCTTATTATTATTGTGGGATATGGCTTCAAATTAAAATGCATCTTTCACAAACATGTCGCCTGATCCCCAGTAATTGCGTTTCAGTGTGGTGAATCTCCTGAATACTTGTTTAACCTCAAACAGGGCTGATTTTATATGTTCATTAAGGGCTAATTAAATTGAAATTAAATGCTTATTTGAAACACTTAATTTAACTTACTACCAGAAATCTCAAATCTTACGGTTTTACTGAAGGGAGAGAGATACTCTGCTGAGGGAAGATTCATCATTTTTCTCAGCACAGTTCATTCCTTTGTGCAGCAGCTGTCTGCAACAAGAAGTGGGCTGAATTTTGAGGAGTGGGAAAGAAAAGCTGTCTGAAATGCACTGGAGCACTGCAAAAAAAACCCAGAACAAACAGTGCATTAAAGCATATATAATTCATAGCTTGAAAAATAACAGAACTTAAATATCTCTTAGTAACTTTTGTATGTGGTAATGATTGGATTAAATGTACATTTTAAACAAGGAGAGTTTTATTAAAGTTCCCAGCCCCATTTACATTTGCAGGTCTTGCCTGATTACAAAGAATTGCTGCTTGCAGTGCTGCTGTGGATGTGCTGACAGCTCAGCCTTGACTGAATGGAACTCATTCTGCTCTTGGGGCTGGTGACACTGAGCCCCCAAGAACAGAACACACTCCAAGTTGGCCCATGGGAGAGAATCAGTAGCACCCAACAGATGATAGCTGCTTCTGTTTGGTTTTCTACTTACTGAGCCAGTAGAGGTAGCTCAGAATCCAAGGCACCAGTAGCTATGAGACATTATGTACAGCAAGGCAGAGTGGTTTTTATTAAATACCAGCCTGGTGTTGTAAATATTCACTGTGTTTTATAACCTACAACATGTAACCTTAGCCTCCTGCTAGATCCCAGTTGCATCTTCCAGAGCTCTGAAACAAGAAACTCTGCTTTGTGTCCTTTTCCTCACCCATGTGGGACCCCACTGAAAACTGAGGGCTAATCTGGTGGCTGATGTTGGACATCAGTGTTGTCCAATTATGGGGGGGGTTGGTTATTCCAGCGGGGGGAGCAGGGAATTTGTGTGGTTCCTGTTAATAGAACTAAAGGATGCGTGCCCTGTGCATCGTGCAGCTCCTTGGGCTGCTGCAGTTGTGGTACACCATGGAGCCGGGAGGGAACCTGTTTTATTTTTCAGCCACGATGCCTGGTAGTTTAAATTTGTGTCTGTGCCTCCATACAGGTGTGCTTGAGAAGCCTCTGGAGAAAAAGGCTGGTAGAAATTACGGCCCTCTGGGCACCAAGAAGCTCATCTACTTCATTGATGACATGAACATGCCAGCAGTGGATGCCTATGGGACAGTGCAGCCCCACACACTCATCAGGCAGCACCTGGACTACGGCCACTGGTGGGAGGCTGCTCGGGCTGTGCTGCTCAGTCCTGTTTGTTCAGGCCTTGTTTTGGGATGGCTTTTGGGAGAATGCTGCAGTGAAGTTCTCCCCTCCAGGACCGTGTTTGCCATTGCATCTTTCTGGGCTGGAGGTTCCTGGCACACACTCAGGGGTTTGCCCTTCCCCTGCATATCAGCTCGTTTGCTCCCAGTGTGGCTGAGAGGTGCTTGGCTCTGCTCTTGGCGTGGTGTGCGCCTGTAGTCTTGAGGCAGAGGGGAGCAGGATGCTCAGCATTGATGCTCTGCAATGCTGAGAGCAGGGGAAGGTGGTGGATCCAGCCCCTGTGGGGATGGAACATCCCTGCTGAGCCCTCACTGCAAGCACCTGATGTTGTTTGCACTCTGACAGCAGAAAACAAACACTTTCTAGGCAGAAGTAATTTGAAGAAAAAGCGGTGACAGTGCTTGGGAAGGAGATCAGTGCAATTATACGTTGTAGAAGGCAGTACTGTGAGGGACAGGGATGTTCTCAGCTCTATATATGGGGAACATAGGGCATGGGCCTCCAGCTCAGCCCTGAAGCCAACCCAGACATCGTGCTCACCCTGCTGCCTTGTTTTGCCCGCAGGTACGACAGGACCAAGCTGTCACTGAAGGAGATCACAGATGTGCAGTATGTGTCGTGCATGAACCCAACAGCAGGGAGCTTCACCATCAACCCACGCCTGCAGGTAGAGCTCTGAGCAGGGCACTGCTGTTGCTGAGTTCATTTTGCAGGGTGTTGTTTGAGCACGAGGCCAGAGGAAAACCAGGGAGGGATGCTGCTGTTGTTTTATCAGAAGAAATGTCATTAATCAGTTGGGTGACCAAAATTCATAGTGGTAAGGCTGCAGACTCATTTCCCTATTCCCTTGCCTGTTTTTCCTCACATTTTGCTGCTCCATCAGAGGAAACAGTCACAAGTTGCCATCCTGCTTAACACCTACTTCTGGGACAGCTTTGGGTTCCCACAAGCAGATTTTGCCTTCATTTAGCTGCTATTGACCTCTGGAGCATATCTCATTAAAGTCTTCTGGTTTTTAAAATTTCCTGATGGAACTGGCACTGTATTCTCATTAAAAAAAGAAAAGAAGGATTAAAAAAAATAAAAAAGATATTACCAAGTGCTGGTGATAGAATCATAGAATCACAGTATGGATTGGGTTGGAAGGGACCTTACAGCTCACCCAGTTCCAACCCCTGTCATGGGCTTTTTGCTGCACGCCAGATCACCAGGTTGTCTTGTTACGTACTACAAATATAGATGTAAGAAGAGATGTTAAACCTCAGGGTTTGATTTTTTGGAGCTGGGAGGCTTGACCTGGGCCGACAGTCATCAGCTTTGCTCTTCCCAGCAGCATCACAGCTTCTTGGAGAAATCTCATGACTTGAGTCAGCCCAAGCCATGGCTCCTTGCTCCATGATGTTAAAATGAAGTGTTCCATGGCTGGAAATGATCACCTCCACTGAGGAGTGGGTCCCCCATCAGTCTGTTTTGGGAAGGAAGGATCAGTGGGATGGGAGAGCCAAGTGTTACTGCATTCTGAATGCTGGGAAGAGGCCATTGGCTGCTGGAAGATCAGAGAAAGCCACAGAAATCAGGATATGGGGAAGCAGGCTCTCAGCGAGAAAATGAACCCAAATGGGCTTCTAAATAGAACCACTCTTACTGATAGATTTCTGGGGCTGCAATACATGTTGAGGTTAACTGCTGAATCTGCATTGAAACTGTGTATGGGGAGTGGCTAGGCTCCATCAGTTGGTGAGACCATCATGTAGACTGAACTTCTAATATATAGTGAAATGCAGCTGGAAATCTCATGTGTTGAGAGCTGAAATAAATCACTTGCCCACTTTCCTCTGCTGGGAAATTGGAGATAAAAAATGGAAGATGTCTTTGTTCTACATGGACAGCAAGTCCCTTGGGGCCTTGTGCCGCAGAGGTGGTTGCCCAGCCCCCTGACCTTCCCACTTGTTCCTTTCTATTCCTCAGCGTCATTTCTGCGTCTTTGCCCTCTCCAGCCCTGGGCAGGAGGCCTTGACCAGGATCTACAGCACCATCTTAACGCAGCATCTGGTGAACAGGAATTTCTCAGGAGCTGTGCAAAAGTCAGCTCAGCAGCTGATCTCCCTGGCCCTGGGCCTGCACCAGAGAGTAGCTGCGACTTTCCTGCCGACAGCTCTCAAGTTCCACTACATTTTCAACCTGAGAGACTTCTCCAGTATCTTCCAAGTAAGTGTAGCCGTCATTTTGTGACACTTGGAGCCTGGCTGGAGGCTGCAGACGTGTGTTCCTCACCTGTGATGTGGCAGCAGATGTCCTCCCTGAGCAAAGAGGAGAGCTTCAGTCCATTCTGTAGTCCATGTTTGGTTTTAGGTGCATTCCGGGGCCATCGCCCAGGGCTGTGAGGAACATCGGTCTGAAGCTGGTTGACTCTCCAGCCATGTCTGTGGGAGGGGCTGCAGGTTTGGGCTGGGTGGCTGTACAAGAGGCTGAAGGGGCTGCTGGGCCCTGACTTCAGCACTTAGTGAAGTGATTGTTGGTGGGTGGGATGGTGCTGACTTGTCTTTCTAAGCCTCGGTGTGATAGATTATATTGGAGCATCCTTGTAGTTTCTCCATGGTCACATACCCAGCCTGCACATGACAGATGACATTAGAAGCATTGATTCCAAGTCAGCTCTCAGTTACTGACTGAATCACTGCCAGAACCAGTTCCCTACCAAGGAAAAGTTGCCAGCCTTATTAATGGGTTTGAGAGTTTTCAGCAGCCAGGTGAAGAGGTTTGAATCACCCTAACCTGCTGTAATACCACAGCTTGCCATTTGTTCTTGTTAATGTTTGTTTTACCAAGGAGGAAATAAAGGCTCAGGTGCCTTCCTGCAGTAATGGCAAGCAGTAGGAAATCTGAAAACAGGAGCTTGAGCAAGTTAGTAACTTGATGTTATCAAGAGGAATCAGACCTGTGTTCACTAGTGCTCAGCTACACATCACCAGCCTTTGGCTTTAGTGTGGGCCTTACTGAATCCTGGCTTCTAATCTGTGCTTTGAGAAGCAGAGAGAGAGGAGCAGTGGATGAGTAATTTAGTTTTAACTGTGATCTGTTGTAAATATGTTAAGGCTTTGGGATATCAGAAAACATCTCAATTCCAAGCCTCTGGAGCAGGGACAGTCATAGGAGCTCATGTGGCTTTCAGTTTATCACACAGATGAGGGAGGGAGGGAGGGAATCTGGCTTCTTGGTCTTGTCATGTATATCTAGGCTATGGTTCAGATTTTTTTTTTCAGTAAGTCCTTTATTTTGGTATTTGTTTTTGATATTTTTTTTACTTTAAATCTTAGAATCATAGAATCCTTAGAGTTGGAAGGGACCCTTAAAGGTCACCTATTCCAGTCCTCCTGCAATGAGCAGGGACATGCCCAGCTTGGACAGGGGCTCAGAGCCTGGCCCAGTTGGAGGCACCCACCACATCTCTGGGCAACCTGTGCCAGTGCCTCTCCACCCTCACTGTAAAGTTCAGCTCTGGCAGAAATGTCTTTTTTTTTTTTTTTTCCTGAAATGTCAGGGGAAAGAAGCTCTGAACTCTGGGAATGTGTTTCCCTGTGTTACATTCATTATATGTTCATTGCTTTGTAATTTAGCCCTGAAATGACCTTTGGAGGTCTCTTGTCTGACTCAAGCAGGGCCAGCTTCAGAATTCCCAGCACTGAAGATCCCATAGCTGCCATGGCCATTACTGTACTATTAAACTCACTCTGTTTGCTGCTTCTCATCCTTTTGCTATGTACTTCCAAAGGAAATGATGCTTAGTTCTCTCTGTATCTCCTATTAGCTAGTCACAGACAAGCAGTAGGGTTCCCCTTTGCCTTTTCCTCAGCCTGAACAAACCCATTTCTCTGTCGTTCCCTGCATGTGGATTGAGCTTCCCTCAGCTTTTCTGCAGCCTGTCAAGGTGTAGTTCCTCTCTATTCCTCCAGTCCCCACCCCTGGGGATCACTGCTGCTGCTTGGCCTCCAGGTAGACCAGATAGCAGTGACCTTGGAGCCTGCTGGTCCAGCCAGTTCTCCACCCACCTTGCTGTCTGCCCTGTTCTACTCTGTTACAACCCATGATATGATGCCATCTGAAAATAAAGCAGAACAGAAAAACACCTCCAACAAAAAAGAAAAGCGGGGCAGTCTGAGTTTCCTTAGCCTTCAGGAAAGGAGAGAATCAGCAGACGGAATGCTTGTAGGTCAGTGTGTAATGCCTTTTAATCCCAGACAAACAATCAAACACTGAATGTGTTGGCTGGATATATAGTGTAATAGCTGCGTATACAAAAGGTGCTCGGGGATTGCTGTTACACCAGCTATGCTGTAATTATACAAGCAGCCAACAGTAACTGTTAAAGGCACAAAACATATGCAGACTGTGGCTGTGGAGGAGGCAACCTTTGGAACTTGCTGCCTCTGTGCTGTGCTATTGCTGGTTCTGCACAGGCCATTACCAACAGCTCTGTTTGTGATTTGTCCAATGGCTCTGTCATTATCATACCATAATAGATATTAATATTGTACCTAAACATTTAAGCAGGGCCTTGCAAACCCAGCTTGATTCCCTTTGTCAAAACTGCTTGACAGCTCTTATGACAAGGAGCCCTGTGCTAATTATCTCATTATAAACACTCTGGGAGCCTGTACCTTAATTGTTGCAGCTAATGAAAAATGATGAGTTTGAACCTTGCATTCGTGTGAGTGTTACACAAAAAAGGAAGACTACCCCAAAGCAACAGTCAGCAGTAATACTTTTTGTCAGATGGACATGGGAACTCATTGCTTCCATGTCACTCCTTCCCCCAGTACCTTTCACCACCTGGCCTGGCTGGACCAGCAGATGAAGAAACTGACACTGTTCAGATCTGAGGTGTGGTTTGGCTCCATATTGAAACACTCAGATCCAGGATGTGAGGGTGACTAGATAAATCCAGTGCAGGGGAGTGCAGCCCTGCTCCCCAAGCTGCCAGGTCAGGGCTGATGTCACGTGGTTGCTCAGGTGTGGGTATCTGGTGCTTTTGAAAACATCAGGAGACTCCACCTTAGTCCCAGGTATCTTCCTGTGCTTTATCTGCCTACGCCATGGGTGTCCAACCTTTGGACTTGTCTAGACCACACAGAGTGAAGAGGAATCGTCTTGAGCCACATCTATGTTGCTCACTCCAAAAGTAATGCCTCCTGTTTATTTCCACAGAAATGACAGCAGGTACAAAGACCACAGAAACACTGTTTGATGGAGCAAATTCTCAGCTATGAAACACAATTTTTCCACACAGTCACCACTGTTACTATGCATGTAACATTCTGCACAAATGGAGGTGGCCCACTGTTGTTGTGTCACTGCCTCACTGTGCTCACATCCTCTGGTTGATCTCTACAAACATGCAGTGTCAATGGATGTCAGTGGGTGCCATTTCTTCCACATGGAGAAAATCAGTTCCACACCTTCACTTCATATGCACTTACATGTCAGGTGATATTGAGTGCCCTTGTGGTGCCCTATGTCACACTGCAATGGGATATCAATGGGAAGGCTCAGCCTCAACTGCCATCCCCCCAACATCTGTCTCTGGTGTCATGGGCCAATGGGATGGGCATGCCTGGCCTAGCCCATGAGGATGTCTTTCTTGAACTGCTGGAGCTCTGCTGGTATCTAGGCTCCATTGGATATGGAATAGGTGCCCATAGACCTGCCTCAGTTTAAATGTCTTAATCTCAAACTGAAACCAGTCCTGAAGTCCCCTGAAGATGAACCATCTTGTTGTGTCAGCTTGGGAAGGTCATAGAAAATCCCACATATTCCTATGGGGTGGGATTTTATCCACTGTCCCCACTTTATCTTTGTCTCTGGGCTTGCCTTTCAGCAGAACAACCGCAGATGCTCCAGAATTGTGCTTGGTGATGCTGCTGTTTCTTGGGCATCAGCTGCCCAAGGTAGGATGAAACCTGGGCTCATGCCCTTATGCAGAAGTCAGCCAACCTTCCCCGTGCGGCTTTTGGGCAGTGTGCATGTGTGCCCAGCCAGTAAGGAACACAGGTCTCCAGGGAGACAGGGACTGCACTGGGGCTGTGGGGGAAGAGGGGGACTGAGGGGAGAAGGAAGCCAGCTCCAGGTACAGTTTGTCCAATAACCTCATTTTCTGGTAACTCATCACCTGCAAAGCCAGTAGGGTCTGGACTAAGGGATGCCCCTCTCTGGTGTTAAGAAGAAAAATGAGGATCTTTGAAATCTATGATGCCCTGGGCTCATGCGCTTGTTTTGTACAGTTACAGAAGGCTCATGAAGCACTGTAAAATCTAGCTGTAATAAACAGATTACATTTACTGTCACATCTAGCTGCTGGTGCTCAGGGTGAGGAGAGGCTGGCAGTCTCTGTACAGGACTGTGGGCAAGTAGAGGCTGGAGAGGGATCAGGTGAGAACTGCAGGAGTGGCAGCCCTGGCTCCTTGTCCTCAAACTATGTCACTTGCTGTTGCTGATGTTACTGTTAGAGGGGCAGGGTCTCTTTTCAGTCCTTTATAGTTAATCTGGGTACATTGTCATTATCTGTTCCTGCCTCCTCTGGCAGGTCCATCTGTGGTTAAAGTTTGGCTCTACTTTCCCTTGCATTTCTGCAGCACCTTTTCATGCCTCTGGGTCCCACCACGCACTGCAGAGTTAAATTGATTGGTACGCTTGAGGCAATTTACCCTTGATTAAAGAAGACAGGTCTCTGCGGTGATGGAGTGGTGGATTATGCTTTTTAAAAAGGAATTCCCTGCTGGGTTACACCAGAGGAAGCCCTGTTGCTGTCTTTCTTTCCTTCTGAAAGGGTTACCATGGTATTATGCTCTAAATTATATCTGTCATCTCCGTAAAATAACCATAGACTCGGCAGGGTTGTATTTTGCTTTTTATTCCCATTTCTAACAAGATTTTCAAGCAGCATGTCACATTAAGATCACGGCAGAGGAGAAGAGATGGCATCCCTCTGCCTGCCAACATGACGACAGCGGTGGTTCCCAGCTCAGCTGCTCCTTCACATGGGCTCCAGCAGATTTTCCTCTGCTTGGAGTGGGTGAGCAATGAAGGGGGCAGCTTCATGTTCCCTCATCTGGCACAGTTGGTGTGGCTGTGGATTTGAATCTGGGCCCACGTTTGCAACTCTGAAGGTTTGCTTTGCCAACCCAACTCGGATGCTCTTTTGTCTCTTAGTGTGCTCTAAGCCAGTCTAGTTTTAGAGCTTCCTTCCCCTCTGTCTTGCTCTTTCTGCCATTTCTGATCTGGTGGGTGCCAGCCCTGCCCATGGCAAGGCTGGGTTGTCTTTAAGGTGCCTTCCAACCCAAGCCATGCTATGGCTGCTCTGCAAAGTGAGGAAAGGGGAGAGGTTTGGATATTAGGTTAATAAATTCATTCAAGAGCAGCAAATTATGAATATTTTCCCCTCTTATGCAGCCTCGATTTGTGCTTGCGTCAAGACAATAACATCTTTTGTGGCTTGAGGTGTTTTTTGAGAGTCTGAGTATAGATTTTTTTTTAACATCACTTTACAACTTGATGCGTTGCACCTTCGCCTTTTCTCTTTTCAGGTTGTCAGCTGTTCTCTCACTCATTTTGTTTCTGAAATAAATAAAATAATGATTTGTCAGCTGTAATGACAAATATGAAACCCAAATGATTTGAGCCACAGGCCTGTGAGCTGAGAAGGAACACTTTACATTGCTTTTAATGCATTTTCTATTATATATATAAATAATTAGATGTTAGGAATAAAAGCTGTCTGCTTAATTCATGCTATCGAAAGCCTTGTGTGCTGTTAATAGGCTTAGTTATAGGAGACACCTCTTTGAAATATAGTTCTTTTATGCATTTTAATAGAGTTCATGGTAAACATACTGTGATAAGCAGACAGCAGCTCATATTTCCTGTAGGCAGAATGCGCCTAATTAAAATTAATTGATTTTTAAAAAATCATCACCAGTAACATTTCCGAAGTACTTTTTCCTCTTGAAGAAGCACCCACAGCATGGTGCAGGGGGCAAGGGACCCATCTGGGCTGGCACCGGGCTCTCCATGCTCTCTGATGCTGAGATCAGGATCACCAGCACAGCCAGGCTGCACTGGGGATTCTGTCTGGATTCTCAGAATAAATATAATGAATCTGAAATGCTTTGGGAAATGCAGAGTAACAGAGATCACATTCTCCAGGGGCTGTTGAACAGGGGCTTATTCAGAAGTTCACATTCAGGGTGCTGTAGTAACTCCACGTTTACAGCCCATTCTAGTGTGGATGCTGGAGGTAAGGTTGGTCCCTGAGTGCTTTGAAGGGTTTTCTATGGTTTCCTGACTGCCTCTACTCCCCACAGGGCCTTCTGTTTTCTACCCCTGAGTGTCTGAAGCAACCCCAAGACCTGGTGAAGCTCTACCTGCATGAGTCAAACCGGGTATACCGGGATAAGATGGTTGAAGGAAAGGATTATGGTACCTTTGATAAAATCCAGCTGGAGATGGTGAAGAAATTCTATGATGTAAGTGTTGAGGTTCATGACTCTGATAGTAACATGCACACTCACAAGAAAAGTCAGATTCCTTGGGAGAACAGAGGTTGACTCAAAGTCTGCTCACGTCTTGCTTGCCTGGAGGGCAATGCTCCTGACAGGAGCCCAGGAGCTACGTGTGTCATCCACGTTCAGGGCTGCCAATGTTGTGAGATGGGTAAATGATGCACCCCATAATGTTCTTGGGAAGAGTAGATTTGGGCTCTGTGAATTGGTTTATTTAAGTGCTTTGAGTCTCACATTGCACAAGCAGGAGAAGGGTCACATCCCCCTGCTCTGAGTGGATGCAAAGGGGTTGCAGGCACAAATCCTTAGTGCTTTGTTGTCCAACCAGGCTTGCCTGGACCACACTGAGTGAAGAGGAATTGTCTTGGGCTGCATATAAAATATGTAATACAGTTAATGTATGTAAGTAACAAAACTTTTTAATATATGTATATTTATTAAGATTAAAAAACAAAAACAAAAACAAAAAAACCATAAAACTAGTGGGATATTTGACCTTGTTTTTTGTGGAACTAATGCATCCGCCTGGTTCTGTGGAAGTGGTTGCAATTCTCAAGGTGCACATCAGAGATTTTTGATGATTTTTTTCTCTTCCTATGCTTCATCTTGAGAAAAGCTGTTCACAAATGTGTGTACCGCTGAAAAGCAATGACATGAATAAGACATGTGACCATGATGGCCAAATGTATGTACTGCTGAAAAGACATGACATGAATAAGACTCTCTCAGTTTCAGGTTCCAAGACCCTTTTTCAGGGCCCAGAGCCGTGGTTTCAGGTTGAGAGAGTCATTCTCAGGGTCCAAATCCTCATTGTAGGGTTCAGAACTTCATTTTAAGGAAGAACTATTACTTTTTAGGTCACAATCTTGTAAAGCTCTATAATGTCTCTTGGTGGTTAGAAAACATATGAACAGAAACCAGAGGCTCCATTTTACAGACTGCAGCCTCATTGTTAAGCACCAAACCCTTATTTTCCAGGTCTAGAGCCTATACTTGGGATCCAAAGCTACTGTTTAATCACCTACACCCTAATTTTTCAGGTCCAGAGTCTTATTTTAGGGCCCAAAGCATTACTTTTAGGGCACAAAGCCTCCTCTTGGATGTCCATGGCATTCTCTGACAGGACAAAGCCTCATTCTGGGGACCAGGGTCTGAATTTTAGAGCCCGAAGTCTCCTTTAACAGCCAACCCTTCTCCCACCCACTAGCCACCACCATTGTGAGGGCCCCAAGTCTAATTTCAGTACTCAAAGCCTCCTTTTTAGTGCCCAAAACCACATCCCAGGAACCAAAGACTGATATTCAGGGCCCAGAGTTTCTTTTGAGGATCAAAGTCACATTCTGATAGGTCAAAGCACCACTTCAGGATCCAGCTGCTGAGCTGGAGATTCCAAAGCCCCATCCTGTGTAGACCACAAGCCCTTTTTTTCCACTCTAAAGCATACTAATGAGGTCCAAAGCTGCTTTTTTATTGCCCAAAGCCTCGTTTAAGCCAGGTTGATGGTTGGACATGATGATCTTGAAGGTCTTTTCCAACCTAAATGATTCTGTGTTATGGCTGTGACTGTAGAGCTTTTCTTGTGGCCTCATTTTCCTATGGAAGTGTGTTGAGTTCTCATGAGTTCCATTTCTTTCCTCCTTTTTCCCTGTTGCCCTCTTCCAACACATAGGTGTAAGCACATGGGCATTAGAGGGCATTTGCTAGTTAGCTGTACTTTACTTGGAAAGATGGCATTGAGCTGTATTTTTATTTCTGTATTTGTTATATACATATGTATATGTTTCTCTGGCAGGACATTGAGGAGACCTTAGAGCAGACCAAGCAAATGAATGTTTATTGCCATTTTGCTAAAGGCATTGGTGAGCCTAGCTACAGGCCTGTTCCAAGCTGGGAGGAGTTGAACCAGATCCTCGTGGAAGCGTTGGACAACTACAATGAAGTCAATGCTGCCATGAACCTGGTACTATTTGAGGATGCCATGTGCCATGTGTAAGGGGATTTTCTGGTTTTATAGTCTCCTTATAGCACTTATCTGCACAGATTGCTTCCATCAAGTTGTAGGTGTCTCTACTTGCAGCTGATGGAGCTGGAGGTGTGGAGAGGCCCCATGTGACGTGTCCTGTACAAATACTACACTTCTTCTGCAGCCAGTGTGGAAACCATGAGGATACCTGGGGCTGGGAGATGGGATATTGCATGCTGCTGGTTATTTTAGAGTCTGGTTACCTATGTAATATCTTCAGCCCTCAGTGCTCTCTCTGCGTATTGTGTGGCCATTTATTGGTAGTGACAGTGTTCAAGCACTTGATTTTTTTTGTGGGCCTTCACTTCACAGCCAGCTTTGGGATTTCCCTAAATGCTTTCCCAGCTGATTTAAAGCCATGTTTACACAGTTTCTTCATGGGATTTTCAAATGTACATAGAGTGACATTGTGTACATCCAGACTACTGGTTTAAACGTTTTCAGGTATTTGAACTGCTTTGATATTTGTTTATTTTTTGAACATGTGGGATTCTATGAAAACAGCAATTCTTCAGTCTGTAAGAATGAATCCACTTAGATGTCTTGGTGCAGATAGTGAGCTGTACCTTCAGTTTTCAGAAATCATCTGTATGCTTGTTGGGGATCCCAGCAAGGACAGAGCTTCACCTCCATGTGCAGAAATGCAGATCTGGCTCTGGACTGCTTCAGAAGAGGGGACCTCTAGCATAAATGAACATTTTAGCTGGTTTTTGCTTTCTTTCTGAAAGCATTGTCTCTAGAGGTGCAGGTTTGTATACTAGTGCATACAATTTCAACTCTTGCTGGACATAGCAACCTAATGAAGTCAATCTCATGGCAGTTTCATATATTTAATATTGGCACTATATATACATATGGTACTAATGGTTTTTAACTTGTCACTTAACTGTTTCTGTTCTGAGAGCTGAACATCCCATTACTTCTGCACTGTAGTGTGCTGGCATTATGCTCTGGGAGATCTTCCCCATAGTGTGGGCTTTTACTCCTTTGTATTAATGAACCATACTCACCTGGGTGTTTCTGCTTCCAGGAAGGTGGCAGTAGTGTAAACCTTGTCCTTCCTGAGCACTAGATGTAAATTGTGATTTGTGATAAGACTTGATGTTATCCTTCCAGTAAATATTTTGAACAAACAGAGAAGCAGGGTTTGAGTATCCAGCAGGATTTTCATTGAGGCTGGGTGAAATTTATTCATTTCATTTGGAAATGCACATTGCATAAATGCAACATTCAATCCATCCCAAATAGTTTACAAATTTCAACTTGAATTTGCTGGAAAATTTCATTTCAGGGTGAAAAAAAATAAGAAACTGAAGTTTGTGGGCTGAATTTATGTAAGGAAGTGGGAGTTATCTGTCTGTCACATCCCTGTGGGTCATCATGCACATTCACAAAACACACAGCCCTGGAATGCACATCACTTGGAGAGCTGAAATTGGAAATGCTGAAGCTCTCTTCACAGACTGGATTGCTTTTCTGGGTGTAATAAAGCAGTACAGTATTTCTCACAATGCAGATTAGTCTAGGAAAGCACTCAGTTTAAGTGAGCTAAATAAAGGCAGTGATGTGAAGAGAGGAGTTGTGTTTAAGGTGCAGGACAGTGAGGTTTTCACAGGTAGGATCCCGAAACTCTCCTTAGACAGAGTTTCAATAAGTGGAGATGTCATCTTTTGCTTGAAGAGGATAAATCTGAAACCTGAAAGGTTCACCCTGGGACTCTCAGTACAAGTGAACAGGGTGGGGAAATAAGTAGTGGTGTTTGGTTAAGTACGCAACACAAACTGTTTTCTGGACAGGATTTATGCCATGGAAGACATATACAAACAGGTACTATGGCATAGCAGGATGCGTCATCTGGACTTGGGCCCTAAATGCTTTATGAAGATGAACCTGAGGAGAGCTGAATCAGATCCTTGAATTTTGCTCCCAGCCTTTGCACATCCATGTAATGTGCTTTTTCTCTCATGCTTGCTGCAAAGATGGCCAGACTTTCATCTTTTTTACTGATTTCTGTCCATTAGGACTTGGCAGCTAGAATAAGAACTGGACACACTCCAGATTGCCACCAGACTGATTTTTTCATCAGCCATGTCCTTTATATAGGTCTCAGCAGAGATTGGGATTGCTGACACGTCTCTTAGGGTGACATCTTTCATCTCATTCAGAATACAATTTCTTAGTGAATAAAATATGTGTAGAAAAGCAGTGGGAAGAGAAAAAGAAAAAATACTCTTATTAAGGAGAGATTTTGTATGCTTCAATTTAGTTGCCGCATCAACCGTATCCTGGAGTCCCCCCGAGGAAACGCGCTCTTGGTCGGTGTGGGCGGCAGCGGCAAGCAGAGCCTGACCAGGCTGGCAGCCTTCATCAGCTCTCTGGAGGTCTTCCAGATCACTTTGAGGAAAGGCTACGGGATCCCTGACCTGAAGGTAGGTGACTTTAAGGCTGAGGTTGGGAAAAGGAAGTAAAAAGCAGAACTTGGCCTGGAAACAGCTTGGTCTTGCTGATCACCAAGCAGTGTGGATGTGAAAATGGAAAAACTCCTGCCATGATACTGGTCTGCAGAGTGGAGAAATTTGTCTTCTTGAAGTGTGTTTACACACAGATGCAGACTGATGTGCTGTCCCCAGCCGTTCTGTGAGCTGGCCAGGACTTCAACTAAAGGTTTTGGATTATCAGTTTTAGTGAACCCATCCACATCTTGTTTGTTCAATGAGCAGAAAATGTAAAGGAGCAGAAAAGTTCCAGTTATTAATTATGACCAAAACAATACATAGTAATTAGCTGATTGGTGAGATGTCTGTTACAGAGTGATTTTGAAGTGGGAAAGGAGCAGGAGAGAGACATAGAGCTCTCAAATCATAGCCAGTTCTTCATCTGGCATTTTAGGTAAGGGAGGGACTGAGCAGGTAGTGGGTGGATCACTACAGATACATACAGGCTAGTGAGCTTAAGAGTTATAAATCAACATTGAAAAATATCACTGAAATGTTTTAGAAGTCCATTAGCTTCTGGTACAAGAACTCTCTTTAAAAATGTTGCAAAAATCCCAACCACAGTAACTTCAGTCTGTTCTGTCTGGCAGATGTGATAGCTGATAGGATCCTGGGTTCCTTCCCCATCACAGACAGGACAGGAGGTCCCAGGGTAGTGAGTGCCATTGGCAAGACATGGAGCACAGCTGGTGTCTTCCCATCCTAACCAAGGCTTTCCCAGTTGCTTACCAGTTTTCTGAGCTCTGCAAACAGGAGCTGATCAGGTCTGGCGTTTTCTGTACCTTTTTCTGTATCTAGATCAGTGCTCTCGCTGGGCTGCTCCTGTGCTCAAGTTTCTGAATTGTCATTAACTCTAACTCTGGGACTTCAGTATGAGCTGCAGCACTTGGAAGACCAGTATTTATAACACGGCAGTTGCAGGACTGTTGTCTGTAGTGCCAACATCTTCCTTTGGATGATCTGTGGTTGTGAACAGGTTGTTTTCTTTACATCACACCAAGCTGTCCCACCTATTTTCAGCTCCCTTCTGTGTTTTCAGCCTCACTTGTGGGATTTTGTAGCTTCTACCTGCCTACTCATTTAGGAAGCCTGCACTCCCAACTAGAAACGTAGCTTGATCCCAACATTAATAAATGTGTTTTCAAAGCACCTCAGTGCTTCTCTGTCTGCATAGTGGAAGGTAATTTGATGTTCCCTTCACTCTGTATTTATTTTAAAAGAATTTATGAAGGGTGAAGGTTTGTTTTTTCTCATCTGTGGAAGAGCAAGTTGGTGACAGATCACCCTGTCTGCCGTTGGCCCACCCTGCTGTTAAAACTGATCTAATCCAAATATCCGGTGATTAATGGAACAATTTTTTAGAAGAAATGTAGTTGCTTGCTGAATTTCAGAAGTTTCTGGAGTGGTGTGCTGCTTCGGGCACTTCTTTATGTCTTGTGTCCTGCTTAGAGGGGCAGGAGTGGAAGGATGGTATGTAGCCTGTTTTTGGACATCCCCTAAGTCCACTTGCTTTTCAACCTCCAGGCAGACCTGGCAAACCTGTACCTGAAAGCTGGTTTGAAGAACGTAGGCACTGTGTTCCTGATGACCGATATGCAGGTGGCTGACGAACAGTTCTTGGTGCTGATAAATGACTTGTTAGCATCAGGTATGTCTCATCTTGGTTTTACTTTTCCTCTCCCCTTTTTCAGTGTCAGTTTGCTCATAGTAGTATCCATAGCTCTGGGATGTGCTGCAGGGCAGTATATGAAGTCAATTAGGAGATACGTGGGCCAAAATCTAAAATCAGTGCAGCACTCAGGTGTCCTTACTGAGGATGCATTTTATCTGGTAGGTTTTCTCTTTCTGTTGTCCCCTTCCTATTTTTCCTGGGGTGTTTTTTTTGTTGTTGTTTTTTTGTTTTTTGTTTTTTTTTGTTATGGTATGCTAACTATGGATGTTGTGTTATCTATTGGGATGTTGAAGCTGAGGACAAAGCCAAAGAAATGTATCAAAAGAGGAGGAGTTTGACCTGTGGATCCCATGCATCCACATTTTGAGTGTCTGATAAAATAAGATTGCTTCTGACTAGAATATTTGATTGAAGCACCTGTGTGTTGGTGGATGATCTCAAAGTCACCGTATCTGTGGGTGTCACATGGCTGCTTATCCCATTCCAGTCATTTTCCTCTTCATTTTTCTAGGTGCATTTAAGCTTTTCTTTTGCTGCTTGCTTGAACAGTTTGCATACCAGGTTGTCTCCCTGCAGATGCCTGGCTGTCATGCAGAATGTGGCATGAATGTGTGTACACAAGTACTTCCCCTGCAGGGTGCACTGCAACTATGGGTGCACTTTGGAGCACCACAGGTGCAAAGTAACCCAGGGAGGCATTATTTCCCAGTCTCCCTGGTAAATCACTGCTATAATGGCGTGCCACTCGTTTATGAACCAGAGTAAGAAGATACCAGCTGGTTCAGGTGACCTCCATGGATGGTGCAGGGTGGAGAGTTGACAGCACAGGGGACAGATAGTTTGTCAGTAACTCCAAAGTCAACATATGTGACTATAAATTGGCCAGATGGTTGGAGCAGCAAACAAGTCCTGCCTGTGATGAATTCATAACCAGGTGTAAGGACAGGGGATGCTGTGGAGGGCAGCAAGTAGTTCCCACTGTCTCATTGCCTGCTGCAGATGGCACAAGAATCTCGTGGCTCAAAATGGAGCTCTACAATGTCCTGCAGCAAGGGTTGAGTTGTCAAGGTCATTTTATGGTTCCTTTGAAAAGTGTTGTGTTTTTTCTATGGTTGCTTTGTGGAAAAATGGGGCAGACTGGATTCAAGGCTCACACTGCAGCACAGAATTGGAGCTGCACTGAGGAGGCGACTGTGCAAAGACCCTGCCTGTCTGTGACATGGGCTGGAGCTGCCTGGGGTGTGTGCTGACTGCTCTAGCAGCTCACTGTTATCTACATGATTGCATCTTCTTACTTGTTCCTGTCATCGCTGAAGAAACCAGGAGAATATATATATTATAAGCTCGTTAGTGCTCATATTGATGGTCTCTCACTCAATAATGATGATTTCAATCAAATCAGCTGCCAGAAAGGAAGTGAAAAGTGGCAAACTGAGGAACCAGTTTGGTTGGGTACGTTTTGGGCAATCAGCTACATAGCTGTTAACTTTTCAAAACTCCTTTAGAAGATTTTAGTGCCCTGGGGCTTATTTGAAAGTTCTGTGTACGGCATTGAACAGCTGCAGAAATTGGTACTTGTATGTATCAAATTTGTTTATAGTACTAAAAAAAATGTCATTATTGTGTAATGCATAATAGATATTTGATTATTATTATTATTCATAGATTCATAGGTACATTAGGTTGGAAAGGACCTACAAGATCATCTAGTCCAAACATCCTCCTATCACCATCCCTACCCACTAAGCTACTAAACCAAATCCCTTAGCACCTCATCTAAACGCTTCTTGAACAGCACTAGGGTTGGTGCCTCAACCACCTCCCTAGGCAGGCCATTCCAGTGCCTGACCACTCTTTCAGAGAAAACATTTTTCCTCCAATCTAATCTAAATCTTCCCCAGTGCAACTTGTGGCCATTCCCTCTCGTCCTGTCACTAGTAATCTGGGAGAAGAGGCCGACCCCCTCCGCACCACAATCCCCCTTCAGGAAGTGGTAGAGTGCAATAAGGTCCCCTCTGAGCCTCCTTTTCTCCAGACTAAACAATCCCAGCTCCCTCAGCCGCTCCTCATAAGACTTGTGCTCCAGACCCCTCACCAGTTTTGTTGCCCTTCTCTGAACACGCTCCAGGGCCTCAATGTCTTTCTTGTAGTGAGGGGCCCAAAACTGAACACAGTACTCGAGGTGCGGCCGCACCAGAGCTGAGTACAGGGGGATGATCACCTCCCTGCTCCTGCTGGCTACACTATTTCTAATACAGGCCAGGATGCCGTTGGCCTTCTTGGCCACCTGGGCACACTGCCGGCTCATGTTAAGCCGAGCATCAACCAACACCCCCAGGTCCTTTTCCTCTATGCAGTCTTCAAGCCACTCTGCCCCAAGCCTATAGCATTGCATGGGGTTATTGTGGCCAAAGTGCAGGACCCGGCACTTGGCCTTATTGAACCTCATCCCATTGATCTCAGCCCAGCTATTCAGCCTATCCAAATCCCTCTGAAGGGCCTCCCTACCCTCTGGCAGATCAACACATCCTCCCAGCTTGGTGTCATCTGCAAACTTACTGAGGGTACACTCAATCCCCTCATCTAGGTCATCAATAAAGATATTAAACAAGATGGGCCCCAATACCGACCCCTGGGGGACACCACTCGTAACAGGACGCCAGCTGGACTTAACTCCATTAACCACTACCCGCTGGGCACGGCCCTCTAGCCAGTTCCCCACCCAGAGGAGAGTGAACCTGTCCACACCACGGGCTGCCAGTTTCCCCAGGAGAATACTGTGGGAGACCGTGTCAAAGGCCTTGCTGAAGTCCAGGTAGACTACATCAACAGCCTTTCCCTCATCCACCAGTCTGGTCACCCAGTCATAGAAGGAGATGAGGTTGGACAAGCACGACCTGCCCTTTGTGAACCCGTGCTGGCTGGGTCTGACCCCCTGGTTGCCATGCACGTGCTGTGTGATCTCTCTCAAGATCATCTGCTCCATAACTTTCCCTGACACTGAGGTCAGGCTGACAGGCCTGTAGTTCCCCGGATCTTCCTTACGGCCTTTCTTGTAGATGGGAGTCACATCAGCAAGCCTCCAATCTTGTGGGACCTCTCCATATAACCAGGAATGTAATCAAATCAACACTGCTAATGAGAAAAAAATGTACTTCCTGTACTTTGACTGTATTGCATGTTTGCTTACCCTGGGTTTGTATAAGAGAGTTGGCTCTCACAAGTGTTTATGTTTCAGCAGAGTGACCTTCTGTGCTACCTTCGTGCTGCTGGGGCTCGTGGGCACCTGTTGTGATGACTTCTGTCTGGGAAGGGAGTCAGCTGCATCACTTTGCTCTAAGGCTGCAACAAAATCCAGCCCAGCTAACCGGGATGTACCCTCTTCTCTTAGGTGAAATCCCTGATCTCTTCCCGGATGATGAAGTTGAAAACATCATCAACAGTGTGAGGAATGAAGTCAAAGGCCAGGGCCTGGTGGGCTCCAGAGAGACTTGCTGGAAGTTCTTCATAGAGCGTGTTCGACGGCAGCTGAAGGTGAGACAGTGGCTGTGGGAGCTTGGGTCCCCTCCATCTACATCAGTGCAGGGCCATGGGCTGTAAATCCTTTGGGCTGCATTGTAGGGCCTGCAGCCTGGAAGGCCTTTTTTGCCTGTTTGTGATATTCATGATTCTCTCAGCAAGTACTGAAGCATAAAAATCGCCGTCTGTAGTCATTACTTTTTGGGCATTGGGCAGCTCTATGGGAGTTGTATGTTGTCACTTTCAAGAGCTGAGCAGGACCAGCCTTTCCATTTTCAAAGCACTACACCAGGGGTTTAGCTGGGGTGTGTCAGGACTAAGTCTTACTGCTTGGAAAAGTTGCACAGGGAATCTGCCTTCATGTTGTTGACAGTCTGTACCAAAAGAATTTAGAAAACATTATCTTAAAACCAGAGTGCTGGGAACTGAGTGGGACATGACATACTTACAGGATTTATTTAATTGCAGCCCATATTCCCAGCTCTAGAGAAGGGAAATACTTCCCCTATAAATATTTCCGAATATCCCAAAACAGTTTCGGGACTTTCAAGCATGTCCAGTATGTGGAGAAAGTACACTGCAAGGAATTGGAATTTTCCATGTTGCCCATCTGCAGAACTGCACAGTTCTGGGATCCCAAATCAAAGAGGCTGGATGGGCAGAGGGTAAAGACTTGACCTTTGCTTAGCGAAGACCAGTCCTTCTTCTTAATGCCTGGTTTGTGTTGAAGGGACGTGTTCACTGAGGTGGAGTTCCCTGTTCCCTTTTTTATGTAGGTGGGCATGTATTTAGGATCAGGAACAAGCAGAAAGTTGAATTTTAGGAGAAAATTTTGGGGTCATGCCACAGTATATATGACCAAGGAAAAGGAATCCGGCCCCTGTGCCAGTGTGGAGAAGGATTTCTGACAGGCTCTAAGGCTGTTCTCTGGGTCTTTGAGCACCTTGGTCGTATTCTGCCTAGTGCCTCGCCCTCAGTATATTCCTGCTGGCTGTTCAGGTAAACTAAAAGGACACTGTGAATGTGATTTCATGGAGGCTGATTGCTTTTCCTTGTCTGCCCTTCTCCTTAATGCTTTGTTAAAACAGATGGATGGGAAGTACTCTTTTTTTATCTCCAGCATGTTCTGACATCATCGTGCACTGTGCAGAAAGCTGATGGAGCCATCACTGCCCAGGCCTTGCTGGGATATAGGGAGTGGCCAGGATTAGGGCTTGGCCCAGTGGGGCCTGAGCACCAAAAAACCTTCTGCCTCAGGGTCTTGGGAGACTAGTGAAGGTGCAGATGAGGGCTTTGGCACATGAATAGCACCCTGAAGCTTGCCTGGCCCTCAGAGGCAGCACAGAGGTGCCTGAGGCTTATGCTTGAAGGTGTAGGAAGGTTTTCCTATGGTTGTCCCCTGAATTCAGTGACTATCTTAGAGGAGCAGGAGCTCTGAGTGTAGTTGCATGCCCTGGAGTGAAAGCAGTCTTCCAGTGTTACAGGCTGGTTTTCACAGCATCTAAAAACCTGGTTTTGGCTCTTGGTAGAGGTGGTAACTCAGAGACGCCCGAGTTGATGGCAGCCTGCCCTATGGCACTTGCAGGACTGTGCAGGTACCAGCCTGGGCTGACAGACTGGAGAGAGGTGATTCACTGAGTTATGCTGCTTCCCACACTGGCCTTTGCTCAGATACTGCTACTTCATTGTGCAGTGTAAACCTGCCCATGTCCTTATTTGTGCCTGTTTGGCACAGCTTGTAAATCCAGCAACAGCAGTCTTACAGGAAAAGACCTGTGATAGATGGTTCTGACAAATTTTGGTCCTTGTGACTTACTTTGCTGTTGAAAATGGTGGTGAGGCAGCAAAGAGGAAAGGTAAGTTGCCTTTTCCTGGCTTCACACCCTGGGTGAGGAAGTTCCCTCTGGAAAAGGGAGAGATTGTTCTCTCCTGGCACCAGCGCAGTAGGGGAACAAGTCCCTGACCTTTGGGGAGAGAGAGGTGGAAGAGAGAAGGATGCTGCAGTCTCAGAGGATGGAGAAGTGGTGCTGAAGAAGAGAGAGGAAGGGACAGTTCCTTGACCAGGCCACAGAGTAATGTAAAGAGACATTTCCCACAGACCCATAGATTCTCTGCTGAAATACAGAAGCTTCTTGGAGCTCTTGGGTTGAAAAAAAAGAGCTTGAAAAACAAATGGCCTTCTGTCTGAAAATGCAGAGAGCAGGAAAAACAAGTTCCCAAATGCTTTTGTATTCACTCCACTTTGGTTTGAGTTTTCCCTCTCTAAAAAAAGTAAAAAAATAGTAAATCTGCTGAAAGCAGACCTTGAATTTGAGCCACATCAGCCCTTTTCAGAGCTGGCTTTGGGTGAAACGATCTAGGCAGGCTTGCCTCAAAACCATGGTCCTGCCAGGACAGTTCAGATCCATTCACTTCAGTTCCTTGTCGCACCGCTTGAATCTGGATGCCTGTTCTCTGCAGGGCTTTGTGTCACTGTGATGGCAGCGAAGAGCTGTTATATTAAACTGGCTGCGGCTGTGACACTGTGCCAAGCTGCTGCCTTTGACCATAGTAATGCTTAATGCCACTGCTTGTTTTAATTGCAGTGTAGAAAACGCGTTTACTGCCAGGTTATGCCTTTTCTAGGCCAGACTCATTGGCATAAAGTGCGAAGGCTCAGGGATCGAGGTTACTGAAACCTGAGGTGTTGTAGTGAGATCTGCCTTTGGGAACAACTGAAGGAGCCCACGCTGGGCTGTGCACCTGATCCAGGCCTCAGCTCCTGGGTCCCTGGGGCTGAGCTGGGCCTCCGCTCGCGGCCCTGCATCTCAGCCCGTCTCTCTTTGGGGCCCCTCAGGTTGCCTTGTGTTTTTCACCTGTTGGCAACAAGCTGCGGGTGCGCAGCAGGAGGTTCCCCGCCATCGTGAGCTGCACGGCGATCGACTGGTTCCAGGAGTGGCCGCAGGAGGCCCTCGAGTCCGTCAGCCTCCGCTTCCTGCGAGAGATGGACGGTGTGGAGGTGAGCCCCTCGTCCTGCCCTCATAGAACAGCGTGGGCCCCCACAGAAGCACGGCCACAGCCGCCACGCTCACGTGTGTTTGTCCACTGATGGTATCATCAGTGAAATGATTGCCTTGCTGGCCAGAAGGGCTGCTTACAAATCAGTGCAGAAAATAACCCAGCGCTTCTGATTATTCAAGGGAACAAACACCTTGCTGTCCGCATGCGTATTGAGAGCCTGTAATTCTCAAGGGCAAAGAGATGTCAAGTTCTCATTGGTGAGAACCCGCTGCTGGACTGAGGGAGAAGCGGTTCTGTTTGTTTAGTTTTTTCAGGACAGGGTTTTGGAAGAATAAAGTCTACAATATTTCTTTTCATGTGTGTGCACTTTCCCATTTGTACAGAAGGAAAGCTCAGATTTCTACTTAAAAGGCTGTAATTGTAAGAAGTTGAATGCTAGAAAAATTGCTGGGAATAAGATAAAGTATGAGATAAGAAAGATATAAAAAGAGGTATAAAGTGCACGAGCGGATGAAATTAGTTTAGAGATAACAAATGAAAAGGGATCAACTCTGATATTCTGTCCTGAATTTTGCTGCAGCAGAGTAAAATGTTAATCAATTCCTTTATATACAGCACAGGTCTGCACAACAGATAGTTGTTCTGTTTGAAATATTTTCTCTTTGCCTCCTCATCTCACTTCCAGGCTTCAGTGAAAGAGTCAATAAGCAAATTCATGGCCCATGTCCACATGAGTGTCAATGAGATGTCCCAATTGTACCTGAGCAACGAGCGGCGATACAATTACACCACTCCCAAATCATTCCTCGAGCAGATCAAACTCTACCAGAATTTGCTACTGAAAAAGAGAAAGGATTTAAAAGCAAAAATGGAGCGGCTGGAGAATGGCCTGGAGAAGCTCAACAGTACATCTGCACAGGTGAGGAAAGCCTGGGGTCATACACTGGTTGTTTGGCTCGAAGGAGGGCTAAAGCTTTGCAGGGTGGAAAATCTGTGCTAGGTCCTGGCCCTAGACTGACTTGAACTGGATTCCTGGGGGATAAGTTCTGTTCTGTACTGGAGGGGAGGAGGGAAGAAATGTGCGTGTGGTCTCTGCTACTTGGGTGGTGCTAATCCCAAATAAAAGATCACAGAAATTAGATTGAGATGGGGAACCAGCTGGGTGTGTACTTCTTCTTTACGTGGTTATATGCCAGCTGCAGTGACAAAATAACTTCGAAAAGGCAGGAAGATCAGTTGGTTTTGGAATTTTGTCCAGGAAACCTATATTAACTTCAGCAAGATTCCCATCTTTTAAATTAAACAAAGAATCCTTTAAAAATAAAGCCAACGTTCATTTGTCCTTGTGTTATGCTATCTGTCTGTAAGGGATACCAGTGCATGTCTGAAATGTAGATTAGCTGTCTTGAAATCCCCTGCTAAAAGCATCACTGGCATGCAATGACTGGATGTTGTTCTGAGTATTTCACAACCTCTCTTCACTGCCTCCAACTGCCTCTTATTCTCTCCATTACATATTCTATTGACTCTTGTAAACATTCACTTACTAGCTCCTACTGAGGCAGATGGGTTTCTCCTGAAGCTCAGAGGTTGGTGTGAGGGAAGGACTAGCAGGTTCCACCACTTTCCTGTGTGCTCCGGTGGCGTAAATCATGTCTGTCATGCTCACCAAGTTACATGCCTGGCAGGAGGGTGATGTATGGGTTTTATTAGCGCCTCTCGACTCCGATAGTCTACATCTCACTTCAAGCAGTTGCTTTCTGCAGTGGCACAGGGCAGATCTTTGAGGACAGGGGGAGGGAGAAGGCATGTTTCATGTGCCCTTAGGTTTCAGCACCTCCTTAGAAAGAACGCAGCTGAAGTTGACCAGCTGTTGGAGGAGACCACTCGTCACATCTTGTGAAGCCAGTTGGAGCTGAAAGCATTTACTCTGTCTGCAAAGCAGCCCTTACATCTGCCTTGACGTGGGGTGCTGCTGGATTCGCTGATGCCACAGCAGTGGACATGATGGTTTAGATCTGTTCCTCCATTGAGAGCAACTAAGACAGCAACAAGTCCCAGTAATGTTGGTCAAACATGGGAACCTTCTGTATGCTTCAGGCTTAGCTCCATGGGGGTGTTATGCTGGCAGGGGCTTACTGACACGGGTGCTGTGGGTGCAGTGGGGATAGCATGGGAAGCCAAGCACCTGTGGGTCTTCTCTCATGTAGGTTTTGCTGTTGCAAAAAGAGTAAAGGAACACAAAACTCACAACTGGCTGAAGTAAGGTTGGGATGAGAGGTGCCTCTTTGTGAAGCTGATTAAGATGCAGAACTGCCAGGATAAATATGTCAAATTAGTATCTAAACTTAGAACTGGGCCTAAAATTAAACACCTAAATTATCAGTTGTTCATAACAGTCAAAACTGCTGTTGATTTGAAACCAGAGTGTGGATATTTAGTGTTACTGGAAATCATACCAGGAAGTTTGATCTTAAGTATGGATTTAAATGCCTGAAATTTAGCATTCACTTGTGGAAATGGCTGGGCTTGGTGCTCGCATGTACTGTCTGCAGCTTGGTGGTGTTTGGAAGCAGCATGCCATGGTTTTGGGTGTCCAAGGCAAGGAAGGAGCGTTGTGATAACCTAGGTATGAACTGGCTGTGCCATGGGACTGAGGACTTGTGCTCCCTTTGTCCATGCTCTAAGCTCCTGGTGCAGGTGAGGAACTAGTTAGGAGTTCTGTGTATTTCTGTTCAATGTCCCCTTGGGACACTCGTGCAAGTAGTTACATTCTACTTTATGGCTTAGCCAGTCCACTGTCAAAGTAACCTCTCCCTTTTAGTCTTCTGCTCACATCTCCATTTCTTTCCTTTTGGTGCTTGGTCATCTGCTTTTGACCAACTTTTCTTCTAAGGAAATGTTTTTTGTTTTCTTGCCAGCATAACCTCCTTTCTGTGAAGATGGTGGTTGTCCTTTTCCGTACTCAGAAAAGCAGAAGCTGGCTTCCAGTTATTAGGACATAATGGACTTGAGAAGATTTGTGAGATGAGTCATTTGTTTTTCAGTGGTGTTTACAATGAAGAGGTCAATGCTCCTCTCAGAGCCCATTGCTGAGTAATTTTGAGGATTACTTCGGTTAAAATTACAAATCTGGATTCTAGATTTGTCTTGCTTGCTCTATCAATTAGTTGCTGACCTTTGTGATGTATTTTGTGTTTTTGAAGCAAGGTGGGGACAGTCAGACAAAATGAGTCTCCTGGGAGTCTGCCCTCCAGGTTTTCTTTAATAATTCTTCTTCTTCTGTCCTGGTGGTAGGCGAGTACTTCTTCCTTCCCTGTTGGAGTCACAGTACATTGCCCTTGAATCTCTAATTTGCTTTATTCTTTCCCTTTCCACCTCACATTACTAATTGCATATCAGCAACTATCATGGACTCAGGAGGCTACTTGCATGCTTTTTACTTATCTTACTGCAGTTTGAGATCGAATACTGACCTTTTGTGTCCAGTGATGGCATTCATTGTGCTAAGGCACATGCTGGATCTGTCTGCTCGCACCTTGATATGGTCATTATACTAGTATTGCCTGTGGGAATGAGGTTAATAGTGTTCTCTCTTTGCTTTGGGATAATTTTCTGCTGTGATTTTGTGTGCCACTTCTGTCTCCCTTTGTACTGTTACTCTCATGTAATTCTTGCTTTTTCCAGCTTACCAGCCATGTGTTACTTAGAGGGAATCTTCTGCTTTTACTAGTGCTGGCAGATGCTGGAAAAGACAGTGGTGTTTGTCTTATCTTCCCTGGAGGTGGCAATGAATCTTCTGGATTATTGCTTATAATGCATGTGTCTCACATTGCTGCACCACTAGTGGTGAGGGCTCGTGTCATTAAAGAGGGGTGAATGCCCAGACCCATGCTCTTATTCAGGACACGAGGCAGTGTCTTCATGCCTTGCTTGTGGAACTGCTTCTCTGTTTTTAGAAGTTCCCTGTGGTTCTGGAAGCCCTGATGTATGTGCCTGCGTCCACATTGCCCCAAGCCAAAAGTGCCTTCCTGGGCTCTGTTTTGTAGACTAGTGTGTTTCTGATTTTCAGCCTTAACATCCCATTGAGTGTCCACTATTTCCTTTGTACAGAGACCAGATGAATAGGGATCCCTGGCTTCGGTCACCAGAGTGGCTGTTTTTGTATGAAGACAAACGAGGTTTTTCTCCATCAGCCTTCATCCTTTCCATCCAACACGTGTTCCAAGAAGCTGGTACCAAAGGACTTGATGATATTTTCTGTGCTCATCTCCATTTGCATTGCATAGTTTGTGCATCATGTTGTTGCATCCTGGCATGTTGTTTGTGGCCCCAAGCAGGAGCATCGTGGAGCTGACCCAGGGAAATATAATTTAGGAAGAAGCTCAGGGAATTACAGTTGGCCCTGCCATTCTGAATGGTTAATGATACTTCTGTATTTTTTGAGGCGAGTGTGGACAAGGAGTATGGGGTTATCAGTGCAAGAAGGGAGACTGTGTCTGCTGGAGAAGTCCTGGGCTGTGGGAAGGCAGATGGGAGCTATGCAGCGAAGGCCTTCTGCACTCCCCTGGATAACAGATGTTAGTAATGGTCTAGGTTTGGAAATTTAATAGCTGGAAATAAGACAAGCATCTGGGTTTTCCAAAAAACTAAAAAGCAAAGCCTAGCTGTGTGCATGAACTTTTAGGATGGAAGCTCCTCCTTGCTGAGAAAGGGGAGAAGTGTGGGGCTTCCTGTTACCATGAGATCTATGGAGAAAGGAGAACTTTTCATGCCTTTATTTCTAGCAGCACTCTGCTGGGGATGGCTCTGCATGGCATAGATGGGATCACATCCAAGGTTTCTGCTGTGTCTGTGCCTTCCCAGGGGCAGTGGCATGAGGTCTCCCAGTAGACTGGGGTCTCATCAGGAGTTTTTTTATCTAGGCAGTAGGATGTGCAGGAAGGAGAAATGGATATAACAGATTGTTGTTGCTCTGGATCCAAGTGTGGTATTAAGACAAACTGTTTGCTGTGCTGGAGGGATGAAACTGGAGGAGTAAGGTCATCAGTTTGCATTCCTAACACCACCCCCAGGAAATCACTGAAGACGGTGAGCTTGATTATGTAGGCATTACTGCTGGTTCTTTCTATCTGCTGGACAAACACTCTTAAATTGTCCTTGCTCATCTGTGTTTGAGCTTTATCCTCATTGGGAAAATGTGATTGTTTCCTAGTGTGCTCCCAAATCCTGCTGGAGGTTAAGGAAGGCTGCTGGTCCCCAAAGTCCCCCAGCATGCTGAGTTCTGCTGGTGGAGGGTCCAGCAGAGGATCCACACTGCAGCCCCAACCTGCACCATTTCTGCTGGGAGTGTAACACATAACCCAAACCAGTTGGACAGGTGACTTAGTAACACACACTTCTCTGCACTGAGTTATTAGGAATTCTTTCAAGCACTAACTGATTTTCCTGATGATTTTGTTTTTCTTTAATCCTGACAGTATGTTCTTGGCTGTTCTTAAGGTCTGTGCTGAGGGCTGAGTGTACATCTGTTCCTTCTGCAGAGCTGTGGAGAGCTCGTGGGTTATAATCCCTTGTTTGCCTTGTTGTGGTCATGTAAGCCCATAGAGCTCCTGGCTGTGTGTGCATCCAGCCCATGAGCACTGATTTGGGGCAGGTCACAAGCCAGATCTGCAATCAGCAAAGCCTCCCACTTCAATTTCCTGCAATCTCACAAGACTCAGAGCTGCAAGAGAGGTTGCTCTGTGGTTGCTGTCTGAGGGGATTACGTGCTCTTGCATGTCTGGAGCTGCTGGGATTTACGGGCGCTTCTTTGTGTTGGTTCAAGTAAGACCGTAGCCCTGGGCAGCAGGAGGTGGAAAATGAAGTGTGCAGTGCAGAAGCACAGTGAGATTCCTAAGAAACTGCTCTCCACTTGAAGCTGATGACAAATGTCAATAGCTTCAATTTATGTGGGTTCCAAATGGTGCTGTCTCTTCTTGCATAAAAACAGAATTGTGAACAAAGGCAAGCATCTGACTTCCCTAATAGGGAGAGTTTTTACATGGCAAAGATGTACCCCAGGAGCTATTAACAATCCTTTATGAGCTCAACAGCAGGACAGCAAAAGACTCTGCAGTCTGCACAGTGGCTGTGTAAAATCATCAGAACAGCTTTTAGAAAGAAATCTTCTCAAGTGAGAGCTGGAGTGAGCATCCCAGCTGTGCAGCCATGGCTGGGAGGGCTCCTACCCTGCAGGGCTCAGCTGCTGCTCGGGGTGAGCTCAGGGAGCACTGGCTCCTTGTGTGTGGGTCCTCAGAGCCTGCACATGGCAGAGCATCCCCTGCTCTGCTCTGCAGGTGTCGAGGTTGAAAAAGGAAAGCGTAGCTGGGTTGTAGTGTGTGTTACCTCCTCTGTGGGGTGTATCATAGAATACCCCCATCATAGAACAGCTTAGGTTGGAAGGAACCTCGCAGCCCCTCAGCCCTGACCCCTACCATGGTCTGGCTGCCCTCCCAGCTCAGGCTGCCCAGGGCCCATCCATTGGCCTCAGGCACCCCCAGGGATGGGGCACTCACACTACTCTGGGCAGCAGTGCCAGAGTTTCACCAGCACTGGGTAGAGAATTTCCTCTTAACGCAGAACCTAAATCTTCCCTCTTTTAGTTTAAAGCCATTATCCTTCGCCCTGTCACCACACTCCTTGACAGAGTCCCTCTCCAGCTTTCCCGTAGGCCCCTTGAGGTACTGGAAGGCTGCAGTGAAGTCTCCCCAGAGCCCTCTCCAGGCTGAACACTCTCAGCTCCCTCAGCCTTTCTTAACAAGAGAGGAGCTCCAGACCTCTGAGCATCTTTCTGGCCCTTCTCTGAACCCACTCCAACAACTTCTCATCTTTCTTCTACAGAGGGCTCCAGGCCTGGACGCAATGCTCCAGATGGGACCTCATGAGAATAGAGCAGAGCGGAACAGTCCCCTCCCTGCCCACTGCCAGCCCCCTGTTGATGCAGCTCAGGGTACTTTCTGGGCTGCAAGCACACTTTACTGGCTCATATCAACGTTTTAATCCACCAGGATGCAATCTAATGATGGCTCTCGTATTGAAAGATGTGTGAAAGCTGTATGAATTGGACTTTATAATGAGAGCAGCTTGCTGCAGTGATCTGTTGAAGCTCCTGTGTTGTGCCCAAGAACACATAACGTGAAGGTTTTTACTTGCTTCCCAGTGAATCCTGCTCAAAGCAACATGTGCTTTGCCCTTTGCCTCTATCCTGTTCCCAAGCAGAGGCACTGAACAGGGCTTTGACAACATCTTTAATAGTAAATCCTCTGATTCTGGTTCCTTCTCTACAGGTTCCTCACTGCTAGCAGCCTGCTATGGTGTGTGCACCATGCACACGGGCTCCCCAACCCTTACATGAGAAATGAGGAGTGAAGCAGAGCTCCAGTATCCTGCTGACAAACAGAAATATTGCATTTCTGTGATTGTTTTATACATGGGCCCTCCATGCTGTTAGCTACTGCTGAGCCCCCCTGGAGTGTGACCCGCACAGTCAGGCAGGGTGGGAAAGCAGAATGCTGAACAGCTGTGCACCCAAACATGCTTCTTTCCCCCAGGTGGATGACCTGAAGGCCAAGCTGGCAGCCCAGGAAGTGGAGCTGAAGCAGAAGAATGAGGCTGCTGATAAACTGATCCATGTGGTGGGTGTGGAGACAGAGAAAGTGAGCAGGGAGAAGGCAGCTGCTGATGAAGAGGAGCGGAAAGTGGCACTCATCACCCAGGAGGTCCAGCAGAAGCAGAAGGACTGTGAGGAGGACCTGGCCAAAGCTGAGCCTGCCCTTGCAGCTGCCCAGGCTGCTCTGAACACCCTCAACAAGGTAGGGCTGGGCTCCCGTGGAAAGCTGGTGTTTGCAGTGGTATCTGTCAGTGCCATCCTCTGGCACAGGTTTTGGGGTTGATCCTGCTCCATTTTCTTCCTGGATTGGTCCAGAGGCTGCTCCAGTGTCCCTGCAGCCGTGGCCATAGAGAGCAGGAGGACCTGGAGGTATGCTGCTGTTCTCCACTGGCTGACTCCACTGCTCGTCTTTCTGCCCCACGGGGAAGGAAGATCCCAGGGAGGAGATGATAGATACACCAGGCTTCGTGACTTTTGTAGAATCTGTAATGTTTTTTGTTTGTTTGTTTGTTTGTTTTTGTGAGATAGAGCAAAAGCACAGTTTGCTCGGGGTATTTCTGTGCAAGCACACAATCACCCCAGTGGGAACTGAATGCCACCTACGGTACCACCGAGGAAGATGATGTCCAACTGCTTGGAGCCTTTTTCCCAGCACACAGCTGTGTAGCTGGGGCTGACAGCTTTGTACACAGATGCTGGGCCTGCCCCACAGGTTGGCATTCACACTGGTGGTGAGTGTGGGCATCCTCTGAGTCCCCATGTGGCCCATCTGCTGCTTTGGAAAGCTACTTGTGATGGAAAGGCTTGCATCCCCCTGTTGTAGGGACACTGTGAGCTTAGAGGCTGGCCTTTTCTTCTCCACCTGACCCCATGTGTGGGACAGGGTTCCTCCTGCCCTCTGTTCACCTAAGGTATTTCTCAGGCCTTGCTGAGCATGGTGCTCAGTGTCTGATGCACACTGCATGGCCCCATAGGTGCTCTCACAGCTTGGCTTTTTGCTTGACACAAGAAGCACTGGTGCTGAAGCCTCACTGTGTGTCTGGATTTATCCAGCAAAGAGCTGTTGCTGAGCAGTGTCTTTGGGCAGAACAAACTCTTGGTGGGGCTGTACATTGCTGCAGACAGGACCACTCCAAAGGGAGAAGCCAGTGAGGAAATCAATAACCAGGAGATGTCCTCGTGCAGTCAGGGGTGGCCCAAAGGGATTGATTTAAGGAAAGAATTGTTACTTTGGAAAGATTTTTGCATTTAGACTGCTCCAGGAGTTCCTGTTTGCAGCTCTGCATTGAGATGTGCCCCAGTGACACATTTCTGCTGTTGGTCTCCTGGCTGCAGTGAATGCAGCACCCGGACAGCAGGCAGAGAAATGGCCATGCACCAGGTGCAGTCAGAAAGTCAGTTATTTCCACGATGAGAATAGCTCAGTCATGCTTCAAATCACAGCTCTGCCTTGGAGGAAAAAAACGAGTCATCAGGAGTGGGTTTGCAAAGCGATTCTCTCTCCCAAGAGGCGGAGCAGAGTGGCGCAGCGGAAGCGTGCTGGGCCCATAACCCAGAGGTCGATGGATCGAAACCATCCTCTGCTAGGCTTTAGCTTTTGTTTGGCAGCTGGGATAGATGATGATCTCCAACCTTTCTGGTTCTGCAGGCTGTGTTGTCTTGGTTCTTTTTCCTGGAAGTGAAAGGGCTCTACAGAGGGACTGTGTCTGCATCCTCATTACTTCTGGTTTCACATTGGATTTGCATAAGGTTGCCGTTATTTGGGTTTTTTTTTCTAGATACCTGCAAGCTAATGCTTAGCAGAGCTCTCTAAGCCAAGAAACAGCTGCAAGTTTGTTCAAACTCAAGCTTGCTTTGGTTGCACTGTGAGAAGCTGCTGCAGCTCTTGTGCATCCCTTCACTTCAGTGCTCACAGCTTCTGCAGAGTGTGGAGTCATTGTGAGTGTCTGAGGCAAACTGAGAGGCAATTGAAGGTGTCTCTGGCTGTGTAAAAAAAATAAAAAGCTCTCTCTTGCACACCTCTACACCGCCCTGGGCAGCCACAACAGCAGTCCTGGCACCCAGCGTGAGGCTCAAACCCACAGCATGGGGCTTAAACCCACAACGCTGGGATTATGAGTGCCATGCTGTACCCACTGGGCTACAAGAGTTACTCGTGTATGGAAAGGTGTAAGTAATAATTAAGGTATTTATCACGTGGCCCATGATGAATGCCACGTAATGATTCTTACAGGCCCAGTAGAGTGAGCACCTGCTAAATCAGAAGTGTACATCCAGACATGATGCTGTGTTTGGAAACTTGGGAGAACAGGTTGTAGTGATTAAAAACAACCAAAAAAATAACAGAACAGAACCCTTTTGTCTCTCACAATGCTGTTTGCTCACAGCACAGTTGTGCCTGGGCTCCTTCTCAGCTCCCGGCTCCCATAGGCCACAGAACACAGGATGTGGGACTTCGCAGATCTGCAACTCTCTCTCCTTTGTTGGGGTGGTGATGGCATATCCACCTCAGGACTGCCTTCACCCCCATGGGTCTCCATTAGGCACAGTGCAGTTTTTCAAGAGGAGACAGCAGCCATCCTGCAGAGATGGGTGGGCAGCTTGGAGAGCCAGATGGTGCTTTGTCAGTGTTACCCCTTATTTGCATGGATGATGATGAACCAAGGACAGTCACCCTCCTCCAAGTTGTGTGCAAGAGGTGTCCCCCAGGATGGTCCAGAGCCATTCAGGGATGCCACAGTGGTCAGTGTTTCTGAGGCAGGCAGTGCTTGTTGTAAGTATCCTCACTGCAGTTCCCATCCTGCCAATGTGCAACACATGGAGGAAGAATTCAGAGCAATTTACTGAGTTGTCCTGTAGTGGAAGTGCTCGCTTCTTGGTGAGAAAGCAGCATTACCAGCTCAGCATCCCATTACCAGGGAGACAAAGGTTGAACGAGGACTGATGTCAAAGCCATCCTTGCCACCCCAAGCACCAGAGCGCTGCCTGTATCCAGCCAAGTGGGGACTCAGGATGGAGGAGAGCTTTCTGTGCTGTTCCTCTGTGCCCACAGTCAGCTCCATGTCACTGAGCATGTTAATTAGAGACATTTTATACTGCAAGTGCACACAGCTCCCAAGGGTCTGTCTCTGTCAGCTTGATTATTAACAAAAGCTAGTAGCAAGCAGAGGCAACACATTTGGTGACAGCTTTGTAGCTGATACCTTTCTCCCAAAAACAAATGGTCAGAGGTACCAAACTTGCTTCAGTAGACAAACTGATGGAAGCAGAACGTCAGAGAATGCAGATTGGAAGTTACTGAGAGTTGGTAAAAACAGGGGCTACAGAAATTCATAGATTTTTCTAACACTGGTATTGATTATTGCCCTTGTCCTTGTTTTGTCTGGGATCTGAGAACAGCTGATTCACCTGCACTATTTTTTCCTATGGAAAAGCTAACTTGTGTGTGCACAGAGAGGATTCAGGTGTTAACAGGGTTTGTGCTTCTGTCAAGATCTGGCTACTGTTAGGGATGCACTGGAACTGCCTGGGTTGGAAGTAGGGAAGGTCAAACATGCCTCCAGGGATCAGCTCATCCCTTTTGAGAGCCAAGCAGCTCTCTCATGTGGGGACTGCTCTGTCGGTTGAGGTGCCTGAATTGGGTCTGGATGATGGTTGCATGCAAACTGTGAAGAGTGAGTGTCTCTGACATGGGGAAAAGCTGAGCATGAAGGGAGCATGAGCTGCTCTGCAAGACAGTCTTAGAGGGGCTGGAGACTATATAGAGGTTGTTATCTGGAAAGGTTTCTCTTGTCCTTACTCCGTTCTACCAGGAGTGCACAAAGCTCCTTTCTTCATAGCCCCTGGCCCAGGGAAAGGTTGGGAGTGTGGGGAGGGAGAGTGTGCTGTGCTGGTCCTGAGTGGGAAACCAGGAGCTGAATGTGGGAATGGAGCACATGCCATAAGCCATGCTCATGAGTTATTGAGAGGCAGTGACTTTCAGGTGGAGCAAAACCCAGCGTATCAGGTCAGTATCTCAGGGGCCTGAGTCTATTCACAATAAAACAAACACAAAACCCATTTGTTTTTGTCTAATGACTTCATTTCCCTTTTCAGAAGAACCTGACGGAACTGAAATCCTTTGGGTCACCACCTCCAGCTGTCAGCAATGTCACTGCTGCCGTGATGGTGCTTATGGCCCCAGGAGGGAAGATTCCCAAGGACAGGAGCTGGAAGGCAGCGAAAGCCACCATGGCCAAGGTGGATGGATTCCTGGACTCCTTGATCAAGTTTGACAAGGAGAACATCCACGAGAACTGCCTCAAAGCCCTCCAGCCTTATTTAGAAGATCCCCAGTTCAAACCCGAATTTGTAACCACCAAGTCCTACGCGGCAGCCGGCCTCTGCTCGTGGGTGGTGAATATTGTGCGCTTCCACGAGGTGTACTGCGACGTGGAGCCCAAGCGACAGGCTCTGAGCAGAGCCAACGCTGAGCTGCTGGCAGCCCAGGACAAGCTGGCCAGCATCAAGGCCAAAATTGCGGTAAGTGTGGGAGAGCACTGCCAGCCATGGGGTGGGCTCGCCTGTGAGTGGGACCCATTGTGCAAGTCACCACTTGGGGGAGGAATCCTCTGCTTCGGAGAACGCTGCTTCTCCAGCCTCGTGTATTTTTAAACGGGTGGATCTGAGGATTGAGCAGGTTGTGGGTCTTTTATCTCCCTTTTATTGCCACTTCTTCCGTTTCATCCCCAGGCTCCGCTCCTGCCTGTTACCTTAATAGGATGGCTAGTTATTAATTCTTATTATTCCTCGCTAACTTTTAAGATGTGATTTGCCTCTACTTGTGAGTCCTCAGAAAACTCGTTATCTCAGAGCAGTGTGAGATCCGGTGCGCTGTGCAGGGGCAGGAAGCAGGGCTGGCAGCTGGCTGTGGCTGGCGGAGCCTGGTGATGCTCTGCAGGATGAAGGCTGTTCCAGCAGAGTCTGCTAATTTGTCCCAGCACGGCTCTCTGCCTTCATGTCTTTGCATCATCCTCGTTGAGGTTTTTGCTGCTTAAGGATAGGAAGGCATCACTGAATAGATGAAATCACTGTGTGATTAAAAGTGCAGCTCTATAGAGAGCAGCCTCCATCCTTTCCCTCTGAAAACCTGTTTTTCTACCCAAATCCCTTTCCAACCCCTACTAATAGCAACATGTGGAAACAAGCATGGAGACTCCCTGCAGAACCTGCCTTTCCAAGGTGCTGTGGATCTGGGATCCCTCTTGGTGATGGATGGGTCCTCCGGGGCTGTGTTTTTGTACTGACAGCATGGTTCATACCAAATCCCCTTTCAGAACCAAAGTGTGTTTTCAGCAGAGCTGCCAAATCTTTCCATAAGTTATATCAGCTTGAGATATGCCCCTGGGGCAGCGTGATCTGAGTACACACCTCTTCCCCAGTGCATCCTCGTGATAGGAAGTATCCAAGTCCCATGATGCCTTCTAGGGCTGCTTATCATAGAAATGCTCGCTGTACTTTTAATTAAAAGTATATTAAACAAAATTCTACATAGCACTCCAGCAGCCTCCTCCTGCTGCAGATAGAAGGGTGTGTGCAGCACCTGCTCAGAGATGGGTTTTTAGAGGTCTTCTTTTCCCATCTCAGATGTGAAATGCAGTCTTAGTAAACTGTTTGTATTCCATTATTCAGTTTGTTCCTGAAGTCTTAATGCCTGGCTACTATTACTACTTTATTTTTTTTAAAGAGGCAGGATTTTGGTGAGAAGGATGGTTGTCTCTGTGCTTTAGTGGTCCTCTGCTGGCACACGTTGCTGTTACTGTGGTGTGTCTGATGATGCACTGGTTCCTTGTGTCTCCTGGATGCTCTTCTATCATGCATCTGTAACAGAGTTTTATGTAGGTATATATATGTGCACGTACATTTATATGCACACAAATATAAACTTTCTGTGTTATTAATTCCAAAGTAGTTTGAGAAGAGACCGCTTTGTGTTTTCCAAAGTAATGGAGAGCTACAGATATCCCTAATATAATCCTTTTTCATTTTCAAGTTTGTTTCTAGTGCATAGCTCAAGCAGTGTTCAAGTGACTTACAGGCACTTAGCCTTAAGCATTTTGCACTGGGTGCAGATAAAATCAATTACTACTTCTGCTTCTCTTATCAGAACTGAAAAGCTCCAAGTCCTTATGGGAGCTGCTGACTTGTTTGAGACTGAAGTGTAAGCAGTGCTGTCTAAGCCAAGGGCCCTACTTTAGTAGCACAGGGGTATTTCAGGTGGTTCGGGCTCTTTATGCCCCGTCCCAACCCTGAAGAGCTTTGCAGCCCACCCAGACCTGTACTGGTCCCAGCTAACATGTGCAGGACACACAGTGCAGCAGCAGCAGCTGCAGTGTGGAGGTGGCTCCAGCATTCCTCCAGCTCTTCAAGAAACCTCTTGGGGTTTTGAGCAACAACTTGAGGACAGCAGAGCCTTGGTCTGCAACCAAAGTGTCTGTAGCATCGGGAACCAGAAAATTCTCTTCTCTTAGCTGTCCTACTTGTTTCTCATCTGTAGTGTCAGCCGTCAGTACCAGTCAGCCCGTCTTTCCCAGTTCAAATTCACACTAGGGTAGAGCCCCCAGAGGGCAGAGCCTCCAGATTGTCTGGAGTTGTGATTGTCTGTGCCCTGTGCAGATGACATGGGCTACTAGTGGGTGAAGCTGCAGAGCTCACCACTGCTCTGTGCTTCATCCCAGGTGTGTGATGGAGCATGGCTCTCATATGGGAACACAGGATCACAGAACTGTAGGGGTTGGAAGGGATCTCTAGAGATCATCAAGTCCAACTGCCCTGCCAAAGCAGGCTCCCTAGACCAGGTTGCACAGTTAGGCGCCCAGGCAGGCTTTGAATATCTCCAGCCCTGGCTGCAGGCTGGAGAAGAAGCTCCCTTAATACTCTACTGTTGTTTTCTTCCTTTCTTTCCTATGCAGCGCCTCAACGAGAACCTGGGAAAGCTGACAGCCAAGTTTGAGAAGGCCACTTCTGACAAACTCAAGTGTCAGCAAGAAGCTGAAGCTACAGCGAGTACCATCACTCTTGCAAACTGGCTGGTGAGTGGCAGCAGATGGGGTGGCAGCAGCATCAGTGGGAGACGTCAGGTGCTGCTGAGACGCTGGCCGTGTGCACAGTGCTTCACAGCCTCTAATCTTTGTGGAATGCATTACATTTCCTGAGCTGCAGCAAGTTTTTAGTAATGAAAAGGAATTTGCATTGGCTATTCTCATAGATTGGGGTAGGCACTGCGTGTGTTTAAAGAGACGCTGTGCTCTCTTTGCTGCTCTTGTGTCCTTTTTTTGATGTAATTGCGTGATCAAGTACTGAAGGGACCAAAACTATACAACACAGAGATACATAGTGGAAAGGAAAGTGGGAATATATAAGAAGCTTTGTAGGTTTTGAAGTGACAAAAGCTAATGGTGAAAAGCTCTGAAAAAGCAGTGCATGTCCCCATTATCAGTCCATCGGGGTGCATTGCCAGGTGTTGTATCACTACTCGCAGCCTCCGGTCTTCTGTTGGGCGATGCCCTTGTCACTGCTTCACAGATACAAGATAACAGCTTCTGTTCCTACTGTGCTGCTGGCTGGAGCCCCAGCTTTTTGCAGCACTGCTCGTGCCCCTCGTGCTTTGTATTTTGGGTTTTGCACTGGCTGTGTGATGCAAGGAAGTGGGGCTGCAGGCTGGAACCACAGTGCAAAGATGGTGGTTGAGATCCACATAATGCTTGGTCCTGTTCTGACTGCCCGGCCCATGTGGGGGCACTGAAGAAGGGGGTGCTTCCTGTCCTCCCTGCCTGGAGCAGGGCAGATGATGCTTTCAAGCCACTCTCCTGAGAGATTCTGGGCTCATGTCCACAGGAGAGCATCCCACCTGGTCTGCAGGCGTTCAGGACTGGAAGCTGCTCTCAAACTCTCTTGTAGGAGCAGCTGCTGCTTGGTGGCAGCTTGGAATACAAAAGTATTTGTAGAAGTGCTGCTGGGTGCAGATATCTCTGCTTGTTTTACCAGCCTGAAGCTATACTGGTCAGTAGCAGGTTGATGGCTTGTAGAGTGGTCCTCTGTCCCATTGCAGCAAGAAAGAGAAATATAGCCAAATGGTTTAAGCTTTGTGCTGTGCTGGGTTCTCTGTTTCCTGCTCTCACGCCTTCTTTGGTGGCTTTCAGCAAATTGCCTTAGCCTGGATTTTCAGAACTGTTTAGATTTCGGGTGGGTTTTCTCGTGCATTTCAGTGCTCTTGGAAGATAGCACAGCTCACCTGCCTGCGCACTTTGGTAGTGGTAAACATTAAAAACAGACAGCAAACAAACAAAGCATGCTTTGTTCTTTAATCTGCATGTGCCTTGGTGGGAGGTGGGCACACAGTGCTGCTGTGGCACAGGTGCTGCTTTGCAGTCAGGCCTGTGATGTGCTCAGATAGAGGGGTCAAAGACAAAGAGCAGATAAGTCCCTTCCTGTGCTGATGGAGATCTCTTTCATGCAGCCACAGAAGGAGTTTTATGCTTTCATGTTCTTCAGGTTAAATCTCACTGAATGCTTCCAAAACCTTTAATTAAAGCAGGAAAGAGTGGCTTTTTTGTTGGAAAGAGCTGCTTCTATTTCTGGCGGGATTTTGCAGGATGAGTATTTCCCTGTGTGTTTCCACAGCCTATTGAAATGCTGTTTAATGTGATGCGGAGATGGATTGTGGCTCTGAGTCATGTAGGAGTCGATAAGCACAAAATACAAGAAGAAAATGTTTTGAGAACAAGAAACAGAAACAGTGGTTTCAGTTCTTTTCATAGAAATATATATGCATGTGTGCATATTTTTTACACTGAATGTGGCTTAATTTCACCTCCATTAGTAGCACCGTAACAAACAGCACCTGATTTCTTAAGGGTGCATGCTTAGCCTGTGAATTTGGGGCTTAAAACACAAAGTTGAGGTACAACTGCAGCATGGTGGTGAGGGAAAACAGTGCTTCTTTTGGAGGGTTTAGATATATTTGCAAAATTGTCCTTGAATAACAAAATGGGCAAGTATTTAACAAGATGAATTGTCACTCCAGATATATGTTGCTACATGATTTTTAAGGTTTAGTAGTTTCCTCTAGAAGAAAGTATCCTAATCTGAAATCAAGATAAGACATGGGAATACATTTTAGAAAACCTTCCTTTGGTTGAAGTTGAGGTTTTTGCATTGATGTCTGTCTCTCCTTGGTCTGCTAGCACTGGGTTTGTGTCATGGGCTGTGTAGTCTCAGAGAAGTAACAGCTGTAGGAATATATTTGCATTCGAGCACGTTCATTAGCTCACTAATTAGCTGGGACTCTTGCGGGCTCATGGGCAGCACCTGCAAATGAGCAGAGCATGGTCAAGTGATTTGCTGGTGCTGGACTCCATCCTTTGTTGGTGCATGACTCAACGCAGTTCCTCTTTGTTTAGGTACACGGCTGGCGATTCATGTTATGTCACAGTTCAGTTGCTTTCTCTTCAAGGCCTCCCTGCTTCTTTCCTCTCCGAGTGCTCTGGTGGCCGATTTTGGAAAGAACCCTTTCGCTGTCAGGGCTTTGCAAAAAGCAGTTACAGACCTGGTAATCTTGAAGCTGTTACAGTGATTTGAAGGTGGTTATGGGTAAACCCCATTCCCCTTTGGTGTTGTGTGAACAAACAGAAGCACCATGTGACCTTGCCCACTTCCCAGGTGGGAATGTGTGTCCTTCCTGTTGTTCTGTCCGTCTCTTAATTACAAAAGGAAAATGTGTAGGTGATAGGCCCTTGCACCTTTCCTTGAAGCTCACCACAGAGAAGAAAACAAAATTCTGCAAGGAGAAGTGAGGATGCTTTAGGATGGGGCCTGGTGTGTGTGCAGATCATGGTAGAAGAGGGTATTATGATTTTGGGGTAGATAAAGGACGTTGCTGGGCTTCAGGCTTTCTACTTTTAATTGTCATCATTATTTTTCAGTCCTACCAGTCCCTGCTGACATTCCTAAGCCATTTTCATTTAGATTGAATTTGGACTTCTACTCAAGTGCAGTGCATTGCTGTGATAGGGACCACAATCTATCATGTCCTCCTGTGCCTGCAGAAGTGATGCCCAGGGAAATGGACTTGGAAAGCAGTTTTGCTCCACTTTTGGGAGCGTAGAGACCTTCTCCTAAATGCGTACATAACTGAGATGAGCTATACTTCATTTTCTCTGCAGTCTGCTAATGACATCATCCCTGGCCGGTGCCAGGGTGTGCTGTCCCTCTCGCAGCATCAGGTTGAATATCACTTTTCCTTTCCTCGTTAGGGGAAAGGAAAGAAGAAGTCAGAAGAACAGAGTCAGGGAGAAGCAAATCTCTATTCCTGCCTCTAGGATTATATGAAACTGGAGCATTGTGTGAGTGGCACAGTGCTGTGGTGAGGAAGATGATGTGCAGAAGAAGGCAACGCGTTTGCTGTCCATCTGTAACTGCACACATTAGTCTCATTGTGCTGTGTGAATATTTCAGTATGACAGTCACAAATGCTGAGAACAGATAGGACACTGAGTCTGGGGGAAGCCAGAGCCAGCCCTGGGCTTTCGTAAAGCCGAAGAGAATGGGCTAGGACTGTGTTGTGGTTTTGCTATGGGATGGATGCATACACACACATACAAACCTTGTGGAGAGTCTCTTGCTGCTCCAAAGAACGCACAGTCTAGAAAAGAGTGCAACAGCAAACAAGGGAATTAAAACAGGTATCTGTCCCATTCAGTGTCTGCTGCTGCAATGTCTCTGAATGTGAAGATTTGGAAAGAGCTTTGAGTCATGCTCTCCTAATGCTGCAGGTAAAGCTCATACATGATTTTTCTGCCACTGAGCTCTCTTAACTCAATGCAACCGAGACAGAAAAAAGCCAGAAAAACTGGAAGAACTTTACAGCCACCATGGTGGTGTGTGAGCTCCCAGGGCAGCGCATCCTGCAGAGGCTCACTGGGGTCCCTCCAAGCAGCAGACATCCACTGGCGAGCGGCTGGAGCTGCAAGCAGAAGCCAGCAAGGGAGCACTGAGCACAGCTGTCAGTGCAGGTGAGCAGGTCACGTCAGAGCCAATGCCACTGACTGTTCTTAAAGACCTGGTTAGAAAGCACAGCTTGCTAATGCAGCTGTCAAAAATGGATCTGTTCTGCAGTGCATGCGAGGAATTTGGATCCCGGGTTACTGCTGGGCAAGTGCGTACCTTCTCTCTCATCTCTGGCTTTGATCTCGGAATAGATCCTGACAGTTCTTGCTGATGTGTGTTTCATTTGACATCCACGATGTGTCACCTATGTGACTGGGCAAGAATTAAGCTCCCAGACTTGAAACAAATGTATTTGAGATAGTATGAAGAAGAAACCCAAGTATACAGGGGTAGTGATTGCTTCGGATTGAAAAATGTATCAAGTGGATGAAAACATGCCATACTTTTAAAGTGTCCTGATTTTAGTTTGGCATCTCTTGAACTATAGGTGATGTAGGGAAGATATCCAAGGGACCAGGGAATGTAATAGGACCAGAAAAGGGGAGTGACTGATGGTGAGATTTGTAAATGGATATGTGCTAACATGGCAGATGAGATTTAGTGATGACAAATGCAAAATAATGCATGCAGGGAAAATGAACCCTAATCATGCATTTACATTGATAGGTCTTAATTGCACTGTTATCAGTCACATAAGAGCTCTTTCAGAGAGTTGTCAGAAACAGCAGTGCAGCACGTGTCTGGAGACAGCAAGGCAAACTGAGTGTTAGAAACTGGTAGGAAAAATTGGGAAACAAAAGCTAAACAATGATTCTATCAATCCAAATCTATGGTGTGCCTCCCTCTTACATGCTGGATGTCAAAAGGCTGCAGGTAACCTAGAGATGGTACAGGGAATTATGAAGTATGTCATTTCCATATATGAAATGGTTAGGGGGGCAATGATTAGGACTTCATTTTGGAAAAGAGAGAGTGTAGGGATGGATGTGACAGAAGCCAATAAAATTGTGAATGGTATTGAGAAGATGAATAGGGAATGATTGTTCACTATCCCTCATTACCAAAGAGCTAAAGGTAATCAAACGAGATGAAAAGAATTCAGATGACTTCTAGTGTCTGATGTAGAGGACTCCTGAGATTTCTTAAAGATACTAAAATTTACTGGATTAAGGGTCTGTCCCCAGGACAGGATTAGGTAAAAAATCACCTCAAGAAAGTAATTAGGAGTAGGTAGAGAGTCTACAAGTTTTGGAAGATCAGATGATTAAGAATTCTTCTTAGAGGTGGAGAACCAAGGGAGTAGTATGAGGACATACCTCAAGGAGACTGGAGGAAGGACCTGGGGGTACTTCGTCTACAAAAACTGCAAAAGAAAGATGGAGGAAGTAGGCTTCTGTGCACTGGAGTTGAGATTAAGGATAGTCTAGCTATGATCGTGCCTCAAAAGTAGTGCTTTGTTTGTTTTTCAACAGGCAGCATTACATAAGCAATGTTGTGGGCTGAGACAAGGGTCTGTCCTGCTTCAGCTGACATCCAGCAGATGTCCGGGGTGCTGCCCAATGCCTGGTACCTTCCAGCTTTTGTATGCTCCTCTTTAACAAATGTGGCTGCACGTGGTAACATGTTAAGACTGAGATAACAGAAACAGAAGCTCCCACAGATGAATAGAGAGCATGGTTCTAGTTAAAGGGACTGGATGGACTCCATGTGGCAACTGGAGGAGTAGGATGAAGTCAAATAAGATGCAGGTGTACATTTATGGACTTACAATAAATGCTTACCTCTAGAGCAGAGATCATTGACCAGCAGTCATGAGGAACAATTGAACTGTTTATTGAATCTTTGGCCTACAAATGCTGTAGCCCAAAGAAGAACTACTGTGATCCTGAATGTATCAAGAGCAGACTTTCTAGCAAGGCTTAGGGAATTCCAGGACAGCTGAGGTGGTGAAAGGCTCTGGAGAGAACCTTGTCTCCATAAGCAGGATGGTGGTTCATGCTGATGAAGGAGAAGCTCAGCTGGGACAGGCTTAGGGATGGCTCTGAAATATAGTGGGTCAAAGAAAATGGTCAGCCTCCTTCACCTCCTGGTGGGATATCAAACAGATGAGCAGCACACTTGCTGCCTTCAACTTGGCACCATCATTCTCACTGCAATCAGAAAAAGCTTTCATGGTTTTCTTAGGGATTTGTCAAGGTAGGAAAACCACCAGAGATATTCTTGCAGATTTCTTTTGTTCTTGTTGTTGATCAGATTATTCATAAACAGCCTCAACCCCTGCTTAGTGGTGTCTAAGCAGGTTGCAGAGATCATCAATAACATGAATGCAGTAGTGATGAAGACTCTGAAGAACCATAAAAACGATACCCAGTAATAGGGATGTGTTATGCAGGGAACAGAAATGTAAAGTGATGCATATTTTACTTTGCATACCCTGTAAGTGATGCTGAGGAATTAAATGATGGAGCTAAGAGTTCTGTGGTTGTGTAAGATCTGTGCTTTCATAGGGGGGGAAAAATAACAAACCCAAAACCTGAGCTGAAATTGGATGTTAGCAATTATTAGGAAAAGAAGAGAACAAAACAGAAAAAAAATCACAATTTTACTGCATAAATCCATCCCAAATAAATCCTGAGCGTGCAGCTATAGCTCCAGCCCCTGAGCTGCACCTCAAAGGATGGAGCAGAATTGGAAATGGTGCAGGGAAGTTAACAACAAAAAGAAACCAGAGGATAAAGATTACATCATTCAGTAAAGATAAAGATTGCAAGGACAATCAAAAGGCTTCTGTATGAGGAATTATTGAATAGACTTAAAGCTCTTCAACCTCAAAAGGAGACAGCAGAGGGGATATCAAGGGCTTGAAATCATGAGTGGTATGGAGAAGGTGAAGCAGGTGTGATTGTTCGGTGTTTTTCCACAGTGAGAGCAGATTTTAGCAGTTGAAAAGGTCAGGCAGTGCATAAAGGGATGTACTTTTTGTACAGAAAGCACAGCTAAACTGTGGTTCTCCGAGCTCCAAGATGCTGCAGATGCCAAAAGGTTGGTTGGCATCCATGGCACCTTAGTAACGAAGGAAAAAATCATCAGTGGCTGTTAAGACAAAGACAGAAGCTCTGTTTCAATATGTTCTTATTCCTCCATTTGTGGGAAGCTGGGAAATGATGTTAGGAACTGTCACCTGGTGCTCATTTGTGGAGTATCCCAGAGTCACCTGCTCGGGGCTGCTGTCATCAGACAAGGTGCTGAAGGAGCTGGCTGAGTCCAACCCAGCTGAAGCTCTTCATCCTGTTGTGGAGAGGAAAGAGAGGAACTCCTCTGGCCAATCCAAGCAGGGAAATTTTTTTCCCCTGGAAAATCCTGCTGTCTGATAGAGCATCACGTGATAAACATGAAGGTAGGAGGAGATGTAGGAGATCTTGTCCTTGGACAAGATGGCTTATCCATTGGATGCTCATGAAAACCATTTCCTGGACTGGAGCCTGTGGGAAAGGAAAATGTAGACCCAAGATTGTTGGGATAAAGGCAAAATGCCACCTACCTGGCACCGTCATAACTTGTGTGAAATAGCTGAGGGTTGTGGCTGTTGGAGGAGAGTCCCTGAGTAAGAATGGGTGTAATGAGGTGTGAATCGGTGACATTGAGGTAATTAACAGTTGATGGGCTGCCAGAGATATCCTTATGTGGATTTATGCTGGGAATGGATGAGGATCAGTCCACTGGGTGATGGATCTTCTCTTAATGAATTTAGAGGAGATCTGGAGTAGGCAACTGGGACTCAAGTACAGAATCAGACCTTTTCCCAAAACAGGAAGGGTTTAGCAAAGTAACTGTTGGGTATTTCCTATCGTGGTTTTAAACTTTAGGAGATGACGTTTGAGGTCGAGGACAAGGTACGGATACAGCCAAATCCCTAGGTATTGCTTAAAGGGCCATGTAACAATCACATTGATTTGGGAAATTGCAGGTTGGAGGACTTGCTTCTGAGAATGTGAGATGGACCGAAGCTGTGAAGGACTTCAAACGGCAACAGAGCACGTTGTGTGGCGATGTCTTGCTGATAACAGCATTTGTCTCCTATCTGGGATACTTCACCAAGAAATACCGACAAGACCTCATGGATGGAATCTGGAAACCATATTTACAGCAGTTAAAAGTAAGCCCTGCTTTCTCTGAAAAGCACTTGTCACTGGGCATAACATGGCCGTGAATTGCTGTCCATAGGGGATCCTCCAAGTAAGTAGCACCCCTGTGGCCCTGCCAAGTTGCACTAAAGATCAAGTCATAGTCATACTCAATTCATGTTTGGGGAATACATTGTGGTCTCCTTGCACCATGCAAGTGATCCCATTGCCCTACAGACAGAGGAGAAGCCGCAGAGCAGCATCCCAAACAAAGGAGCCCAGTGCCAGTGTGTGCAGGAGTCAAGGTCAGCCTAGAGATAGGAGACACTATGGAAAAGAGACTGCCTGGGAGAGGCAGGGCTCACTGCAAGTGCTTTGGTAGGCTTGGGGAGACTCTAGATTGTACCTCATGTAAGACATGAGCTCTGTTCACACTAGTAGTGCCTCTCAGCAGCTGAGTTGCACCCGTGTCTTGGTGTTCTGAGCAAATGGAAAACAGCGTGCTTGGTAATATTTCACTTAATTTCCTACCAGGAACATAATACATCAATAAATCAACATGTGCTCGGTCTCCTGCAAGATTGAGCTTTTGCACATCATAACCTAAGTGGATATTACAAACCTTGGTGAAATGCCAAGTGGCTTTTAAGCAAGGTCACAACTGGCAGTGATGCCCAAATCAAAAGCTGAGAAAATGAACAAGTTCCTTAGGATGAGAGAGAAAAAAAATAATCATCCTGTGTTCCTTAATACTAAAGAAAAAGCTTGGTTAAGAAAGGAAATGTTCCAAAAAGGGCCTGATTTGGTGCTTAGTAATTTCACGAGTTGCCTCTATTTCCATTTGAAAATTAATGACCCTTTCTGTGCAGATAACTGATGCTGATAACTTTCTAGCTGTCGCACCCAGAAGCAGCTTCCCATGTCAGAGAAGTGTTCCTAGAACTGCAGATGCCATTTTGCAACGCAACAGCAGGATGATGAGGGTGTTAATTATATTCTTCTAAGCTGTCATCTCAGAGGGCTCATACGGTGCAGTGTGGTCTGATCCTGGTTGGGTGGGCTGTGGCATTTCAGGGCTCTCAGTACTCTGCAGGCAAAAGTCTTTGGCATCCATGCATAATTTACGTTCATTCACTACAGGAGTGGGAAATATTAGATCAAAACTACCCCTTAAAAACACTGATAAACAAAACTTCTCAGTTTTTAAGTTAACTAAATTTGCTTGAATTGTTTCCCTCGCTCATCTTCGGCATGTGTTGCAAGCCACGCTCACTGCTTTGTGCTGACACATTCCTGCTTTCCCCCCCAGGTGCCAATCCCTGTAACTCCATCCTTAGACCCTCTGACCATGTTGACAGATGATGCTGACATTGCAGCTTGGCAGAATGAGGGGCTGCCAGCCAATCGGATGTCCACCGAAAATGCCACCATTCTCACCAACTGCGAGCGGTGGCCCCTCCTCGTGGACCCCCAGCTGCAGGGAATCAAATGGATCAAAGCAAAGTATGGCGAAGACCTGAGAGTGGTCCGAATTGGGCAGAAGGGGTAAGCATCATCTGTATCACGTCATTGTAGCTTATCGTGGCTATCCTGTATATATCCTGTACCCTTGTACTTGGTGAATGGTGTATGTTTATCTGCAGCCATGGGGGGTAACCCTTAGAAGTATTTGTGCAGGAGACTCTTATTCATTACCAAAATGATAGAGATTCCTCATTATATAGAGGGTCTGCCTAGTGGTTGGCCAAGTTACCATAGAGACTCCTCAGAAACAGAGTTTGAAAAGAGCAGTGTGCTCCAGGCTGAATGATGCAAAGGAAGGACTATGGCATCCTCCCTCAGTTTTGTGTCCTGTTGTGTCCTGACTCAGTTTCACCCAGGCAGGTGAGTGAAGCTTCCTACAGCTTGAAAGAAGGTAGAGGTGAAGCTGGTGTGGAGGTCACCACCACCCAGCTGGGAAGACTCTGCACAGTGTTGGCACCAGCTGGGATGTTCTCACCACAGCACCCTGCCTTCTTCTGGTCACATCTTTTGTGGAAAGGCTTTTCCACTCCTGGCTTGTCTCTGCTCAGATCACCATTTCCTGCTATATTGACTTCTGCCCAGTAGTGAGGAATCCCAGCTGGGAATGAACAGACCCAGAGTCTGATCCCTGCTTGGATGTTATCTTTGAGATTTTTGGCTTTTTATACATTATTTTGTAGTGGCAGTAGCTGAGGGTGACCTAAGATCTCAGTGCTTGTTTGGTGGTATTTGGCTTTGCCTGTACTGGAGCATGAATCTGCCTCTGCTTTTCTGATAGAATTTATTAGATTTGCTCTCATGCAGGCTGAGAAGACATTTGGAAACAGCAATATTTTTCATTAGAGCAAGTTTCTGTTTCCTGGCCAACCAGGTCACTATACCTTGCAGTTATTCAAAGGGCAAAAGTAAGGATGCAAGAGGAAGCACCTGGATACAAACCTACAGGAGGAGCAGACCCTGTAACATTCATACGCTGTCATTACAGACATTTGTGCATTTCTTTTTCCCCTCCTGTCCAATTATGCAGTTGGCAGGTGCCCTGAGAAGGGGGTCAGACACTGCAAAGGAGCCCAATTCCCTTGTGAGAAAGAATTAAATGATAGTCACACTGTCCTAAACTTGTCCTAAACTTTTCCTTATCCCAGGGCACAGCAGGAATGCAGTCTGCTCTTCTTCCTTGCTTTTATGCAAGGTTAACTGCACCAGTGGCCTCTAGGGGAAAACAAACTGCTTGCAAAAGAGCCCCACAGTCTGATCCATCTTCTCTTGGGAAAGAAAATGCAGCTGTTACTGCTTGTCCTTTCTCACTTCTCGACAGTGCCACTTCTCAACATCACATTCTGATGCCATCCTACCCCTCTTCTCTGGCGTTTCCTGTCACTTGCATGCAGTGTGTTTCAGCTGGAGCAGCCCTCTGTCCCCTGGTGGCCTCCTTGCTGCAATGCATTGCAGCCAGCCCTGGCCTTTCTGTGCAGGGTGCTAATGCTGTCTCTGTAGATATCTGGACACGATGGAACGAGCCATGGCTGCAGGAGAACTGGTTCTGATTGAAAACCTGGAGGAGTCCATGGATCCAGTTTTGGGGCCATTACTGGGGCGAGAAACAATCAAGAAAGGAAGGTGAGCTTTGAGAAGGCTCAGTGGCCCATGTGCTTATGTTTCTACCCTTTTCCTCGTGCATGTGCTTTGTGTTGCTGTACTCTGCTTTCCTGACCTCACACAGTGTGCTGGTCTATGGTAGTCCTAACGTCTTCCCTTCAAGAGCATTTAAATCAGGCAATTGCAGGTCATTCAGTCATAGGATGAAATAAACCTGCATTTATCATTTAGCTGGACAGTGCCATTCAAAGCTCATGTGAAAGTGAGACCTCCGGTTCTCCTCTGCGTGGGTGACCTTGGTGTGTGTAATTGGCTGTCCTGGTGCTGGATTATGACCAAAATAGCTATGACTGTTGTGAAGAAAAGGTAACCTTGGATTTTAGCAAACACAGTGCGTCCTTCATGATTACAGCTGCAGATGTATACATTAGGAATATATATGTGTTTCTTAATGAGGGCGGGTTCATGATGTCACTCTCTGCCTCCTCAGCACCTCACACTGCAGCAGGAAACGTCAGAAATCCAGCTGGGCTCTGGATCTTCCTTCAGTCCTCTGAGGACTGCTTCTGTACTAAACTGTGGGCTTTGTGTTTCCAGCACCTCTGGCAGTCCCAGTCCTTTGTGGCTGACCCCCAGACAGCTGCTGGTGGTTCCAGGGCAGGAAGTGGAGGCTCTGCTGGGTGCTGCCAGGAGCAGCTTGTGCTGGGTGTTCTATCTGCCTCTGTTTCCCAGCCATAAAGGCAATGGAGGTAGACAAGAGGAGACCTAAGGGACGGATGTTTGACTGGAGAGTGTATTCAAATTCCTGTGGTAACACCACTGCTTCCACTACTGCCCAGCTGCATCCCCAGAAGTATCCCTGCACTACTATGTGTTTCCTGTTCCCCTTTTCCTCTAGTTCCTGTGGGTGTTGTTAGATCTGGGTTCAGAACTCCCATTCTGTGGAGTTCATTCTCCTAGCTCTTTGAATTTTGTACTGGATGGAGCAGGAGAAGGCTGAGCTTTCTCAAGTGATTCTTCCTCCCGAGACTGGCACTGAGCTGCTCCCTGAACCCAGCCCTGCTGCTCGGTGCCTCCAGAGGCAGCCTGGCTCGTGTAGCACACTAGACAATTGTGGCTGTAGCTAATTAAAATCTCTGTGCTGAGAGGCTTTTCCCACGTGTCAGCTTTGGGAAGAATATGGTCTCCATTAAAAGCATGAAAGGTTCCTGTTTCCAACTGCCCGTCCCAATGCTGGAAGCAGTGTGCTTTCTCAGATGCACTCCAAAATTCAGGGGTAATGCTTTGAGATTTTTATCCTAAATTTGAAGTGTTTCAGTTGTGTCCAATTTTAAATTATTTTTGCTCTAAAAGTGATTTCTGTGTGAAGAGTGAGAAGTCAATTTCTGGCAGATTCCACTGGCTGATGCCACCATTTGTCCTGGAAGGAACGTGCACCCGTGCTCCTTTTTGTTCCAATTTCAGGTACATTAAGATCGGGGACAAGGAGTGTGAGTTCAGCCCTGCTTTCCGTCTGATCCTGCACACAAAGCTGGCAAACCCCCACTTCCAGCCCGAGCTGCAGGCACAGTGCACCCTCATCAACTTCACTGTCACACGGGACGGCCTCGAGGAGCAGCTGCTGGCGGCCGTGGTCAGCGCAGAGCGGCCTGACCTGGAGCAGCTCAAGGTGGGCAGGTGGCACAGGGAGGCAGGAAAAGATAGAAAAGTAAAAATAATGTAAATATTTTAAGGCAAATAGCATTTCATGTACTCATAAGAGATTACTGAGCCCCTCATAAGATCAGATTTCCCCATTAGAAACCATTTCCCCTTGCCCTATCACAAATGATCCTACAGCAGAGTCTGTCCCCTTCTTTCTTACAGCCACTTTTAGATACTGAGAGACCGCTCTCAATTCTCCCTAGAGCATTGTCTTTTGCAGGCTGCACATCCCCATCTCTCACAACCTGCCTCAGATGATAAGTGATGAGGGAGAAGTGTTTTTCTGCTACTTTTTGTTTTCTTGGTATTTTGGGAACACTTAAACTGCAATTTCAAGTCTTTTTTCTCAAAAAATGTGGGTAGAAAACTCTTTTTCCTACTCTTGTAAATGGAGGCAGGTTCGTATTATGACATTTTTGTTCAGACTTCACTCTTACTTTGGAGGTAGGATTAATCTCACTTCATTTTAGGCATTTGTGGTTCCCACTGTAAGTGCTGTGAGGCAACTAACCAAGTTTTTCTGTTCTGGTTCTTATTCACGCTTGTTTGTAAATGGCCAAAATGTTTTCTCCCTTTTTGCTTTTAAATAAATATTGCTTTTTTCTCAGCATATCATTTTAAAGAAAAGCCGTGTTGCTAACGGCACACTTAGCAATGTAATGGATATGTATAATGCTGAATATTTACTGAGAGTCAGAATGAATTTACTGCACATGTTCAGTCAGGCCAGGCCACTTCAGTAATCATCTTTTCTTTAATGAGATTCTCAACTATGTTATCTGTGCAGCCTTAACGATGTGTTTCATTTGAAATGGACTCATGCGCTAACGAGCCAAAAGATGGCATAAAGAATACATAATTACCACAATTAATGTGTGAGCTGTGGCTGTCTTGTGGGAGCCAGACCATCCCTGCAGCCCGGGCACTGTGGGCAGCTCCTGCTGCTGCCAGGCACTGTATGGGGTGTCCCACAGCACAGAGAGGGAGCTCACTGCTGCATTGAGAGCAGCAGCACTGCTCCTAACAGTTGCTGTTGCAAGGAGCGAGACAGATGTACATCAGAGGTTACCCAGAGCCTGGTCCAGGCTGGCCTTGAAAGTCTCTAGGAATGTTTTAGCCTATTCTTTCCCTGCTGGATCCGTTCTTTTACCCCCATTTCATTCACTGACAAAAATAACAAAACAAAACAAAAAAAAAAAAAACAAAAAAAAACAAAAGAACCTAGAGCTTTTGTCTGAGAGCTGTCACTGTGTACTCCAGGGTTTCCCAAAGGAGAGGTCCCTTCTCCAGGTGTGCTCTAAGCAGTGCTGTGCTCCAAGTCCTGTCCCAGGCCACACAGGCTGGTTCTGCACGGGGCCTGTAGCCCAGGTGAGCTACAGGAACAAAGCAGTAAGTGCTTCCAGCATCACCTGTTTCCCGAACCTGTGCTGTTGTGTATCAGCTGTGAAATAGCAGATAATGAGCTCCACTGCCAGAATAAGAAATGATAACCTTGCTACTGCTGTAAACAATAGCACGATAGAGCTGCAACAGATGCAGGCTTTTGTGGGAAATACAGCATTGTGTGCCCTTCTGAGGGTGCTTTTCAGAAACTGCATGGTGATTACAAGCTTCCTTCCAACCCATCACACGCGGCCTCATTAGGAGCAGCAGACTTGCAGGCTGTGGTCTGCAATAATAGCTTGCAAAATGTCACTTCTCAAGGCATGCTATGCTTGAATGACAGGAGCTTACAGAGTTAACCATGTCAGTTTTCTGACTGGTGAAATATTCACCACCTGTGTGTAAGGCCTAGGGAGCAGGCCTCTGAGAACAGCCCTGTAGCAGGAATACCGGCGAGTGGCACGTGTTGGTGAGCACTGCTGGATCCTCATGTTGGCACTGACACGAAATGGGAGTGTGCACAGACAGTGTATGGAATCGCAGCCCAAATATTGAAAGATGACTTATTAATAGGGGAGTTAGTTAGTTAATCTGCTGAAAAACCTTTGGTGATGGAGCAAATACTACTTGGTTCTTAAATGCAGTTTGGGGATTTAAAACTCTGTGTCACAGATTGATGTTTTATGTACAGAGTCAAGATAGCAATTAGCTTAATTTTGTAGAGAATAGCCACCAGGCTTGTATCTTCCCAGCATCCAAATCAGATGTGTGGCTGAGCCATGGCATGTTTTCTGGTCTGATACTCAAAATAGGTGTTTGCCAAAGGACCACATAGTGCTGTGATGTGGTACACCCAAACTCCAGGAAAGGTGTTCTTCCCCTGAGCAAGCACTTGGATTAGCACAGTCACATTTCACAGGAGGAACCCTGTTCAGTGTCAGTCACTGGTGTCTGTGCAGAAGAGGGAAACAGAGCAAGTGTCTGGGGAGAGCCAAGGGGCATTATTTCACAGAAACAGATTAGCAGTAGAATTCAGAAGATCTGTCCTGCGGACAAAATGGTTGTCAGTGGTCTCTATCTGCTTGGCCCCTTTGTGTTGTCTTTGCAAACCCTTTGCTGTGGGGACTGTCCTGGCATGAGCAGCCTCCGTCACAGCAAGCTGGTGGTCTGAGGGAGACCTTGGGGCTGGGGTACGAATGAAACTGAATTCCTTCTCTGTTTTGATCCTGGGATGAGTGGTGCTAATCTCTGGACCCCAGTGACCCTGCAGATGTTCTCCCCATCCACATTTTACCCCTTGGCTCCCATTGCTAGCGGAACTGGTGTTGGCATGCAGTGGGAAAGGCAGAGGCTCACAGGGGTGAGTAGTATCTATTGGTATGTAGGCTTGCTCCAGAGGAACTATCCAGCCTGACTTAAGCTTTGTAAATACTTATTTTTAAGACAGAGTTAGAGGATGTGTGTTTGAGATTCATGGATGGCAACCCAGCCTACAGCAGAGAACTGGAACCAGGTGATCTTTAAGGTTCCTTCCAACCCAAGCCATTCTAGGAGGCAGAGGCTGAAGGTCTTAACCTCCTGTTTCATTTCCAGCAGATTAATATGTTCTGAGTGGAAGGGCTGAATTCTCCTGGTGCTTTCTGTGCTTCCTTCCCTGAATCAGTGGCACGTTTGGCATGGAGGATTCCCAGAGCTCTGTTCATAGGCAGGAATCAGAGCAGGAAAGTTCGTTCCCTTGTTAAGGTAGTTAATCCTGCATGTTTTGTGGCTAAGACTTTATTAATTGCTTATTTGCAGTCAGATCTCACAAAGCAACAGAATGGATTCAAAATCACCCTGAAAACATTAGAGGACAACTTGTTGTCTCGGCTGTCGTCAGCATCTGGAAACTTCCTGGGAGACACAGCGTTGGTGGAGAACTTGGAGACCACTAAGCAGACAGCAGCAGAAATTGAAGAAAAGGTAAAATGACAGTGGTAGCTCAGAGGAAAATGTGTGAGGTGTGTGCTTTAAGGATTTGTGGGTGAAACACAACTTCTTTGTGATGCTAGTCTCTACTTGTGCTGAGTAGTGAATAGAAAGTGATATAAATTGATGTGTTCTCCATTCTGTCCAGCTTCAAACCATTCAGTTCTTTGGAGCCTTTGTATGTTAAATGGCCTATTTAAGACCAAGGGAAAATGGCAGTGCCTGATGTAAAGGCGATAAAATTTACACACTGTATCAAGGAGGCTTTAAACTGCTGCAGCATAATTCTGAACACATCACACTTCCTCAATTAAGCTGCATTTTAGTACTGCCGGGGGACCGCAGTCTGTTGAGTTTGTGATCTTGAGTGAATCCACAAGAAAATGGCTGTTTTGTACCCTCCTGTTCCATAGGGTGTAAATCAATTGTCAGTGTTGTCACCTACCCAGGTCACCTTGCTGGCCACGTGGGGATAGTTAAATGCACGGCGTTTTTACCCTGACACCAAAGAGACTTGAGAAATGCATGCATGATGCCGAGATTGCAGCAGGACCTCTGTCTGGCCATCCTCAGCTGCCTTCCCCCCCGAATCCTCCCATTTTCACAGCCTGTGTTTGTCCTCCAGCCCATGGACATGTTACCTGTGTGCTCAGGTCAGGATCAGGCTGCCTTTCACTTTATGCCTCCGCATTAAGAAATGGAATGATTTCTGCTAGCTGTTTGTGGGATGTTACATGCTTCCAGCTCCCTAGGCATGGTTTGTTTGTGCTCTTCAAAGAGTATAATGAAGGAATGCTTCAACATGGCAAGGTTGGTGTCACTCTGTTGAATTAAGTGTTCTTGAAATGCTTCGATTTCTGAACAAGTTGGGGCTATAAAGATGGTCACTGCCAACTCTGTTTTAGTGAGGATAAATTTTAGAGATTAGATCTGGCTTTGATGAGTTTGGTACCCATGTGGAAAGCTGTCTCAGGGCAACATTATAAGTCAGTTTCTCATCTCAGTCCCTACTCTGTTCTTGGTTTACCTACACAAAAAAATAACATTCAGTCAAGATTTTCTTTCCTACGACAATCTTCTCCACTGTGTTTATGGAAAGCAACTATCTTCCTCTCCTCTGGATTTTACATCTCTAGGTTTGTTAAGTGTTCTGGGGTCGGACAACTGAAAGTTGTATGGACTAAGCTGAAGTCTCCCTGAATAGCCAGGGGAGAGATGTAGATGGTACCGGAAGTGGGGTCAGGATATGGAGAAGTATATAAGCTAAATGCATGACCCATGCAGGTGCTTGTTCCTGCAGAAGGCTTTGATGCTGCTTTGTGAAGGAATCTGAGATGTTACAGCCCATCACTGCTTGTGAAGATGTGCCATGACCCCAGCATGTGTGTTGGCTGTGTACAGCAGGGTAGGGCTCAGTCACTGCCTCAATGGGAAGGTTTGGTGTGCTCCAGCAGCTCAGTCCCTGCCCAGAAGCGTGCATTTTTATGAGGGCTGTGCTGTGATCTGCAGGGCTGTGGCACACGTGCTGATCCCATTTCTGCCATGTCCCCATTGAACGGTTTGCTGAACCGCATGGATCAGCACTGTGAGACACTTCTGGCTGTATGCATCCTGAGCCTAACATAATCCCAGGAGGCTTGAGAATGTCACTTCATGCTGCTGAAGTGGAATAAAAGAATGAACAGGACTGACACGTTAGTGGGATGTTGTATCTGCCAAAAGGATTTTCGCCATGTCCATCACAGCAACAGTGCTGATACCTGTCTGGGAAGGTAGGAAAGCATTAGGTGCTGGAGAGGAAAGGCAGCAAGTAGCCAAGAAAATTAGCAGTTTTCAGTTTTGGGAGAAACTATCTCATGAGCAGCACTGTCTGTTCAGCCCTTTGTTATTAACGATTTGCACAGGAGGGGGGCAATTAGCAGAAGAAACTCACTGATGGCAAAAATAATTCCAGTTAGTGAGGAGCAGGAACCCTAGTGAGAACTCTGGAGGGGGGCTTGGTTAAACAGAGGATTGGACATGAGGATGAGTGCAGTTAATGAAGGATATACCAGAGGAAGGGGGCTGCTAGGAGTAAGGCTTGAGCCTAGTGCATCCAGGTTGAGAGCAGAGGCTGTGTGCAGGTTGGCCACCGTTTGGCCTGGTGTCTCTGTGGCAGGTAACAGACTTCCCCTGAGCTGCAGCTTCACAGAGCTCACAGAGATATTTTCACAGTGCCTTCATTCTGTGCTTTCCTTCCAGGTCCAGGAGTCCAAGGTGACTGAAGCCAAGATTAATGAGGCAAGGGAGCACTACAGGCCTGCTGCTGCACGGGCCTCCCTGCTGTACTTTGCCATGAACGACCTCCGTGCCATCCATCCCATGTACCAGTTTTCTCTGAAGGTACTGTTCCTGTGAATCCCATGGCACCGGGAGCAGCTGAGCTCCTTCCTTCTCTTTCCAAACTTAAAAGTCATTTCTTTGAGCATCTAGAGGTTATTTGAGGTCCAGACAAAAAGGTGATCTAACCCAATCCCTTCTGCTGCTTTGACTTTGTGGAAAAAAGAGCCCCCCCAAAAAACCCTAAAAAACTAACTTGTAATTCATTTTTTTTGTAAGTCTTCTTTACATATATTAATCTTAATGTGCATTATGAGGGTAGTCAGTGCTCATTGGGAAAGATTGGTTTGATACTCTTTGCAAGTACTGAGCAGAGCATGTTCGCTGCTGCTGTGGTGTGATGAACACTTCAGCAGTGCCCATGAGCAGTCTGAGCATCAAAGGAAAGGCACATCTGTGTTAAACATTGGGTGTGGGATGGCGTCTGCCCTTGCTCTGAGTGTTCTGCTCATCCCACCACAGCTTGTTAGACTGAGATCAGGTTAATCAGTCTTAATTAGCTTTTCTTTCTTTTGCTTGGT
>VXAB01001758.1:0-65774 GCA_013399175.1 Odontophorus gujanensis
TATGAATCTATGAATCAGCTGCTTCTGACTGCAGCATTGGTTCTCGTGGGTACTGAGGCTCAGAAACCAGTGAGATGTCAAAGACCGCTGAGCTTCCTGTCCTCAAGACCTGTCTGCATCCTTATGCACATAAATAAGCCTGCATAACTAAAGTTTACATCAGTACAAATCCCAAGCCGTTTTAGGACATACACACACAAGAATGGAATGTATAATAACCACCATGCCCATGCTTTTCCTTTAATTTCACTGAGATAAGATATTTTGAAAGAACTGACTATATCTCCTTACAGCATTAAGTATTCCTGGCAGAAATAATTGCCTTGTAACTAACTCCTTCTTAGAAATTTTTAGACTGGTATAACTCCATTGACTTTATGTTGCTCTTAATCCAAGAACAGCATCATCAGCTCAGCACCAGCTTCTGTATTTAGTTAAACTGTTACAGATGTGAAAAAACAAAACAAATAACCCAAACCACCTGAGATCAGTTTGTCATCGTGACAGTGCACAGCTGTCTATACAAAGCTACTTTTAGCTGGAAGGACCCACCTACGTTACTCACCAGCAGTACTCTGTGCTGATAAATATTTTAATGAATTCAATGCACTTACCTGAAAAATACACTTGCAAATAGTAATATGGCACCTGCTTTAGACTAAATAAAAGCATTAATGAAGGAACAGGAACAAAATATCAAACCTGAGTGATGCTGAGCAGCTACAGTTTCCATGAACTGTATCTAAACTCAAGATCTCAGTGGGTGGTACGTTAAGACATAGTGCAAGGCCTTTTTCTACTGTTTTCTTTCAGGTTTTCTGTATATATATATTTTTCCATTTATGCAAAGGAAGACACTACACAAAAAAAAAAAGAAGGACATTTCCATGTGGAATCCAGACACCTGAACGTAACTATACAGAGCAGGACTTGCAGTAGCAATGCATGTAGAAGCATGATGAAAGAGAGATCATGAATCATGTATATACACGTTGGATGAGGGGGAAAGGCCCAAGGAAAAACCACACGAAAAATCTTCATCACACAAGTACTGAGATTATTGCTTCATAGTTCTTTATGGCCTCAAATCCAAGCTAAAAAGGCATTATCTAAGGTAGTCTAGAGAATATAGCAAAGATATAAAAGGAGACTGAGGAAAGAACCTCAACGAGGTTCTGCAGTGTTCCAAATTTCAGTTACTTGGTGACAGAATAGCCACTAAACTGCTGGAAGGATTTCCTGCATGGAAGAAAGCAGGAGCTCAAGAAAAGTAAGCAAGATAAGTATGTGTGTTTTAGCAGAATTCTTTCTAACTGCTGAATTATTATTGGCTAAATATCAAATATTTCACACAGTGATAAACAACAGTTCTTTTTGTTTCACCAAACAAAAAGCCCATTGAAAGATTTCTACTATTACTACATTCACCAGAACTTACTCAAAAAATACAGTTTTGGACACACACAGAATACAACTCACAGATGAATAACTGCAATGGTCTAAGTTACTGTTTAAACATGTCAAGAAAATGTTCTGTTCTTCAGGCAACATGAGAACACAGTGAAGCAGCACACCAGTTCTAGATGTCAGACACTCACTGAGTTGCAGAAATAGCCTATCTTTTTAATTGTTGAGATTTCAGCAGCTTCTCTTCCAGGAGTTTTCACATACAACCCCCCTGGTTTTGGTGCCAAGCCAGCAAAAACAGTAGGAATTCCCACATCCTATCTTGCCACCAAACAAGGTGTATTTTCAACAGCTGTGTCAGGACAACAGTGCATACAGCCACAGAGTAAACTGGAAAAATGAACCAATCTCGGTTAAAAAAAATGTGTTACTAAAAATGGTGCTGCTTTTAATCCACTTCAGCTCAGTTTGATCCTCAGCTCAGAGTTACAAACAGCTGTGGCAGCACAAGTGTGGGGCCATGGGTGGTGGTGGTAGAGATCAGGAAATCCTTAAAATCTGCAGCCAAGAACACAGTACGTAGAACTGTGCATCATGCTGTATACAACTGTCACAGGGACTCACCACATTTTCTTCAGAGATAAAGCAATGAAAGAATCCCTCTCTGTTTCTTGTCCTGGTTGCTGCAGTTTGCCATCTCTAAAGTTGTGCACATACAAGAATTCTAGAAGCTACATCCTAAACTGAATCTCAGAAATCATAGTGGTTAAGAAAATAGAGATACCATAATGTGTTGCTGTTTTTCCTAACCATTCTCTGTTACATTGGCTTAACTGAGTCAGTTATGAACAACGAGGCTCATAACTGAGCACTGAGAAGCTCTTAAGCCAGCTCTTGTGTTGAAGAGCATATAAAGGATCTTGAACATTTGAGTTACGATGGAAATCCTCTAAAAATCAACCCCGAGTTGCTCCTGACTACACCACCCAACCTGGGATTGCTCCTTCAGAAAGCAGGAACTTGATTTCATCTGATTTGAAAAACAGGATCCAGATTTGTGGCTCTGTGAAATGCTGGGTTGTGTTACAGGGTTTGCAGTTCCCACACCTTTCACATATTTACAGCTCCTCATCGATAGAGCTACCAAAAGCAATTCCTACGCTGCTGTTACCACAGGGCTGCCCAAAAACAAGGTGGTGGAGGAGTGTGCCCCCCAGGTCGGGCCCTGTGCTCGGGACAGCTGCTTCGGACTCTGCCAATTCATCTATCGCCCACGATTAGAGCTGTTGATCTGGAGGGCATTTCTGAACGTGGGTTCTCAGGCAGCAAAACTGTCAGCAAGAATGGAACGTATAACCAGCATGTAACCACCGTGCCCGTGCTTTTCCTTTTACTGCCGCACTGCTCACTCGCTGGGCCTGGACTGGTGCGCAGATCTCACACTCTCCCACGGGACAGCCGTGATTGAGCCACACACGCACACCCTCAGCGGCAGAGCCCGTGATCCAGCGAGGGAACGTCGCCCACGGGGCGCCGGGCTGCCGCGGGACTCGAACCCGCGACGCCACGGAGGAGGCGGAGCCGCCGCTATCGCGAGCCTTACCCTCCGCAGCCCTCCGCTCCTGGCGGGGTCGCTGTGTCGGCCGCGCCGACCCGGCCGGGCCACAATCTCTGAGTCACGCACTTCGTGATTGGACAGCCGCTTCTCGCCGGCCAATGGGAGGCGTCCTCTCTCGGTGACGCAGCGCCCGCCTTCGACGCCATCTTGCCGGCGCCGGGAGGAGCGGGCCGGAGCCATGCCGCACTACCAGGCCTGGGAGGAGTTCACCCGCGCCGCCGAGAAGCTCTACCTCGCCGATCCCATGAAGGTGGGTGGCGGCACGGCCGGGCGGGACGGGGCTGCGGCTCCCGAGGACGGCCTCGAGTAACGCGGCGCAGCCGGCGCTCCCTCTGCGGTGTCCTGCGGCCGCTCGTCCCTACACCTAATTCTTCCCTCTTTAAAACTGTCCCCCCTTATTCTGTTGCTCTCTACCTGTGTAAAAATTTAACTTCCATCCTGATTATAAACTCGCTTTAAGTACTGGAGGGCCGCAGTGAGGTCTCCCTCCCAGAGCCCTCTCTATGTAGAACAGCAGTTCCCATTCTTTCTGGGGGCTCAGACCTGGATGTGTCTGCTGTTAGCATCATTAACCACTTCTTGTGCAATTGCCTTCTACCTACTGATAAGAAGCTAAACAGAATAATTCATTATGCCTCACAGTATCCAGTTAAATTAAGAGTTTAGAAAGGTTGTCACTGCAGCCAGGAGCTGCTTTCCTCCTTGGAGTGGCCTCCAAGGGCACTCTCTGCCTTCACTCTCAACTGTGGCTGTGAACTTGGTTATTTACAAATAACCAAGAACCAGAGTCACAGAGAGTACTCAAGATAGAGAACTAGCCTGAGGAGCTCCTGCATGTAATCACACTTGTCAAGAAACTAAGAACTGTGGGAAACAGGTCTGTGTTCTCCGGGAGCTGATGAGGCTGGATAGTGCATGGTTTTGCCTTAGTAGGAGCAAGTTACCTAATCCATGTGTGTAACAGCCTCTGTTGTGCTTCTGGACCTGCCTGGCTGGGAGGATTAGTTACACAATTCTTGTGGTCAGAAGGCTCTCTTGAACAAGAAAGAGAAAATTATGAAGAGATCTCTCACAGAGACAGAACCTCAAAACATATTTTGTAGTCATGGTGAATGTTGACCATATCATAGGTCAACAAAGACCTGTTTGTAGCATGAGTTGTCTTAGTTCAGAACATTCTCAAAAGCACAGGTTGCTTTGTTTACAGACGCTAATGCCAGCTGAGATCAGAAACAGTAGAAGTCCCCTTGATCAGCTGTGCACTCTGCAGGAAGCATTCAGTGCTCAGTCAGTTGCTGAGAGTGTTGATCTTTATCACAGTGGTTTTGAGAACTCTTGTAATGGAGAATGCAGAAGGGCTGTGGATAGGGTTGAATCTCAGGGCAGGTTACTGTGGCTGTTTTTAGCAAGGAGTGGAACGCTTGCTTTCTGACTTCAAATCTAGCCTTGTTGAGTCTTGAAAGCAATCTGAAAGAACCCTCTTCAGTCTCCTGGTTTTGTTTGTTATTGGTTTCTTTAATTACTCTAAGAGTGTTATGTCTCCTCTCTCCACTTGAAAAAGCATTAGAACAATTCAAGTCTGCCTGTAAGGCTTTAATGTAGCTACTGAATTAACTGCAGTGACTGGAAGTAGAACATCTACATAATACTCACTAATACATAATTAGATGCTGTATAAGCAAAGAAGTAACACTGAGTTCACTCTGTTCAGTCAAAGCCTTTTCAAGTTTCCACACATACAAGAAACACTTAGGAAGACAGTTCTACAAACACAAGTTTCCATTTGCTTTCCTGAAATGTGATATACAGTGAGGGAATATCATACAGTGACAGGTCTTTTGTCATCTGTTCATCTGTCACTGAAGGCACTGCTGTATTTAGTGTGGTTCTGAACATGCCTGATGCTACTCAAGTACCCATTTAGCATGCATCTTATCTGTAAGGTTAATGGGCAGTGGAGCTGAGGTCCACTGGGAGGCAGTGAGACTGAAGCAGTGCAGAATTCTAATAAGAAGCAGGCTGAACTTGGGCCCTCTTCCCTCAGAGATGTTCCAGAGCAAACAGCTCTCAGATATTAATTCTTAAAATCTTGTCATTTCAGGTGCGAGTTGTTCTCAAATACCGACACTGTGATGGGAACCTGTGTATCAAAGTAACAGATGATGTGGCTGTAAGTACAGAACATACTCTCAGGGGGGTTACCATGCTTCAGGTATTTGCATTTTGCCAAGTAAGAGCTCTCAGCCATTGTCTCCAGTACCTGACAGACTTCTAAAACCTTGTTTTGCTCAGGTTTCCCTAGGTTCCATCAGTGACCAAAACTGACCTGTAGTTCAGCTCTGCATAGTCCACAAGAAGTTCTAAGAAACACTTCAGTGTTCCTTACAGTTCTCCCCATAATTCTTTTAGGATTCTACAAAAAGAAAGACAGCTGAGCACTACAAAAATCCATCTTCATGGAACTACACTGGTAGTTCCTGCTGAAGTGTTGCAGGAGCATCTTCAAACAGACATTTACTACTGAGCGTGTCCCTTGAGCTTTGCTCAAAGCAGTCACAGGTTATTCTGTAGGGTAAGCTGCTGCTGTGTGATGAGGAGACACTAGAGTGCTATCACAGTGAAATGCAACGTTCAGTTGCAGTGCAAGAAAATCCCCTCTTCTGAAATATTATGGTACCAGAACTGTTTGTTATGCATTCAGTAGAACTCGAACTGCATTTACTTACTACTCGTGCTCTAAAAAGCCTGACAGAGTGCTTAGAAAACTTCTCAGGGGTTAGAAATTCTGTAAAGGGAAGAGAGATTAGGGCTTTTCTTGCTGCTAACTGCACAACTAAGAACAGCTGAAAGAAAAAGGCTTCTCTACTGCTTGTCTCTGAATTAAAATAGGATTTTATTGCTGGCAAAAGTTGCTGCATGCAGAATGCTAGAAGATGGAGCATTGTTGTTTTTTCAGTTGTTAAATAGGTCTGAGCAGTCCTACTCATGCTGTGCAAGTATAAGAAATTATATCATGCAGTGAGAGCTAAGCAGCCATTTTATGGTCAGTCACATATCACTCTCGTTCCTTCTGCATTTACAGGAATATCACATGAAGAGATTCCTAGTTCTAATTAAGAAAAATAAATATTAAGATAATATCTTGAAAACAGATTTTGCTTGGGGGAGGGGATCCTATTCAGTGGGAAGTACTGATTTGACGTCACTGGCAGTGCATGTACTCAGACTGCTAAAAGCAGAATATACTTTGAGAATATAGGGGATATTAAAGTCTGCTATTTCTAGATAAAATTAAACAAGTGTGCCCTTAAAGACAGCTTCAAAGCCCAAGTTTCCTTTGGGAGAAAAGATAATGGAATAAATGATGGGCTTCCATTCTTCGGGATGGAAGGCAAGAACCCTTGAAAGAAACAAAGTAAATACTCATTTAGAGGGGAGATATATATTGCTGTGCCACATGGTAACAGCATGCCACATGCTCATTTCAGTGCTCATTTCATTTGTTCAAGCACAAATTAGTTGCAACTAAGTGGGGTAAAAACAGCACAAGTGAAATCTGATCTTAAACAACTTCCTCTTGCAGTGCTTGCTGTACAGAACAGACCAGGCACAAGACGTGAAGAAGATTGAGAAATTCCACAGTCAGCTAATGCGACTCATGGTGGCAAAGGAGTCCCGCAGTGCTGCCATGGAAACAGACTGAACTGCTGAAAGTCAGCGAGTGCTCCAGTCCTGTTTCACTGGAGGAAAACCTCCTGGATTTGAACAAACAGCAGGACAGGAGGTGCTCTTACATTCCAAAGTGGACTCTTGACAAGCCTAGAGCATCTTCCTCCTCTGACTCCACTTGGGACAACTGGGAAAATAAATGCTTTCAATTGAAAGCTCGTATTTATTTTTGGGAATTGAACAAGAAACTATTCTTACACACTAAGTATGCTAAGACAAGCCTTCACAAACCTACAGTACTTGTGTGTGAATTTGATGGGCCACAAGCATATTCCTGGAATGTTATAATAAAATCCCATATAGGTTTTGTTGTGTTCATATGCTATGCTGATGTATTCTCAGAGTGAGAACATTTAACGTAATACTGTAGTGTGATTAATGGATCTAATAAATACTTACATAATACACTTCAGTGGGGCTCAGAAGAACAGATGTTTTCTGAACTGAAATGTTAGAATTGCCAACTATATTAACACTGCCACAAGCAGAATTTTAGCTTTTAGCATTGATTTTGGTCACACTGTGTAAGATTGTCAGTGATACGTTTGTAGAACCATTATATTGGGTAAATAATTAAGCTTCTCTTGGAAATGTTGAAGTAACACTTAACAGTTCTCAAGCAGAGTTTCTTTTCTGGTCAGGCAACTATTGATACAAAAAAAATACCAGAACATTTTTTCAGTACTTGAACTATTGCATACTAGAAAGGGAGACCTTTCCCATTCCTGCCTCAGGCAAGGAGGAAGTATATCAGCAGCACAAGCTCTAGAAGCTGTTGCTTGTTATGTTAGTAGAAGAATGCAGCCAAATACAATCCAATCATCATTTCTAGCTACTTGTGAACTGTGTAGTTTCAAATGCTCCATGAGGCAGATGGATGAAAAGCAGCTTAAGAAATACCACTGTCAAAAATAGACCAATGCCCACATGGCCTAGACTGTTTTCTCATGGTTACCTCTGGTAGGGTGATGAAAACTTTATATTTTTATATGTAAATACACTAGTGGTATACTATATGCCCAGACTAACATTTTGACTTAAAAGAAAAAATCAAGCCATGAAAACAAGCCAGAGCTGTAGAAAGACTCATCTGTACTAGTATTTAAATACAGCAAAGCAATCCACTTCAGTAGCTACCTGTTGTCACTGACATGAAATAAACATGGTCTACTTAGCAAGAAAATCCCCACATTTGCTGAGGACTCTAATACAAAACACCAGCTTGGCTACTGCATTAGAGTACCCAATCAGCCAATGGTGCAATACTGCATACTGCTGGAGAGCCTGGGGTGCTAAATTGCCAGTGGCTACTCCACTACTCCAGCTCTAGCCACTTTATAAATTGGTTCGGCACATGGATGTCTTCTGCAAGCAGAGGTACAGAAAGATTTGATGGTATTTGCTTGTGCATGGAGGATAAAAGTAGGCTGAAAGGATTGAACTGAATACTTGAGGAAGTTCATAGGGGGAGTACTGGTGACTGGTGGAGGGAGGGATTATGATGCTACACTAAACTAGCAGCTGTAGAGAAAAAGAGGCAGGAAAACCAGTTTCTAGTTACCTAAATTCAGAAATGAATCCTGTAAAACCACAAGGAAATATTAATGCTGCATTTTTTAAGGTGATGTTACACTTGCTCTCCATGTACTTGCCGGAAAATGAGGATGGTACTATGCAATTATAACCAAAGTACTGCTAAAGCTATTGCTTTAAAAGCAAAAAGCCTTTAGAAGCTCATTTAGGAAAAAGGCAGACATGCTTCCCACTTCTTGACTTTGTCCTTCTCTGTGCTCAAGGGATGGTAGAAGCACTGAACTCAAAGCTCTGCTTCCTGCTGCTTATACTCTTGTTGGGAATATAACCTGCACTTGTCACAGACACACTGTAGTTAGCGCTTCCTAATAAACTCTGTCAGTGAGTTAGGCCATCAAATTGCCAACTGTCAAAGGTGTCTGTAGTACGTGATGAAGAAAGTCAGCTCAAGATGGCTGCTGCTGCATTAAAAGGTAACTGATTTGGGTAGAGTATCTGCATGGAAATGCTGAATGCAGCAGCACAGCCTATCAGCAGGTGCTCCTGGTTTCCAGAAGCAATTACGTCAATTAAAGGCTATTTCCTTGAGGGTTTTTAATTCTAAGCCTCTGGATATGTAAGCATATTCTGGATTACAGGGAGATCCTTTAATTACCTGTAGAAGTGAGAACTGGTTACAAGTCATGGTTTCAGAGATGACTATGAAAGAGGCTTTTGTTTTCATCAAAGTCCTGAGCTAATGCTTTCAAGAGCATCAGATTTACTCTGGAAAATTAGGTGCTTTTGTGCCCGAGTCCATGAAAATGGGGAACTGAACTGAAGCCAAGCTCTTAGCAATGTTTTAACTTGTCAAAATAATTATATTTTATCTCCATAAGTTCCATCCTGCAGTGCAAAAAATAAAAAGGTACTGCTCAACATTCCCTGTAATAAAGGTGGAAGAACCTTGTTTCTGCCAGCCACAGCCAGCGAGCCTTTGATGACTGCTATTACCTTCGGTTGATTTTAAGGGATTACATCATCTGGAAAGTGCACTGCCCTCTTGCTATGGACTGAGCAGATCTGCTCACTGAATTCATCTGAAGTAAGGATGGTAACACACTGCTGTCCCCCAATGCACCTCTGCTTCCTCCCCTTCTTTTCTACTTTAGGGGAAGGTGTTCCACAGATGCAATAATGTGGCCACTTCTAAAAGGCATCTGAGATCGATCTGAAGTGGAAAAAGGAATATATAGCAAATAGCTGTCACACAATTTGATTTCTCTGTCTTATTCTCACTTAGGGACCAGATTCTGCAGCAGTTCCAGATCTTTCAAGAAGGTGTGAGCATTGGCATGTGACCTTACAAAACTGCATCTTGAACTGAAAGTGTGATGCACAACACACCATGCTGAGGTAACTTTTAAGTGCCAGTGACTGAAAGTTGCTTCTGTCAACTCTGCCAAACAGATCTAACATGTCTTCACAAGAGGGCTTCTTAAGAATGATATCCACTAACATTTTCCTTATTTTAAATCTAGTCTATGATCCACATCTAATTTTCCTTAAGTTAACAGTGATTTCATTTCCAAGAAATGAGCTATCTATTCTGAAAACCTGATGCCATTTTAAAGGTAGGTGCTTCATGACTCAAGATAATGCAACTGTTTATAAAGATTTTTCTTTTACACACGCCTCAAAAGGTATTTAAATACAAGCAAGAGTTAAATCATCTTTGTTGCTGGAGATGACATAAAAATGCCTTTCATCTGTTGTTACTTTCACATAAGTAGACTCTTCAGACTGACTTCCAGATAAGCTTTCTACAGAGAGGAATTACCATGTGCTGTAGGCAGATGTGGCCACTTCAGTCTCCAGAAGTGGTGCATTTGATACGAGAACATTACCACAGTACTTCAGGAAGAGAACAGTTACACAGCAGAGCACAAAGCGTGGTAGTCCACTAAAGGCTGACACTGTGCCAATAGAAACAGTCACAGTGTGATAGCAGAGTTAGTTACCTTCATGCAGGTGCAGCTGCTATTTTTGTACATAGTCTTTGTTTCTGGTGAATGCTTCCCTCCCCCCACGGTGCTTAAGTTAGTCATAAGTGTTTGTTCTTGGAGTTCCCCGACAGGAACAAAGACTGCTATTCTAAAAACATCTGAAGTCATTAGTGCCATCTCCAGGGGATCTTGGTTCAAGAAGCAGCCAGGCCCCCAACCACAGGCAGGGTGCTCAGCCCAGGAGTGCTCCCATAAAGATGTTCCTGATGTAGGGATCTCGGGTATTATAAAGCTAAGAACGCATTTTTGCCCTCTTACACTGTAATTGGTGGCATTTATTAAATACTGTTTACCACATAAATCAAGACCAGCTTTGAAGGGATTTCTGATTTTGCACTCATTCTTCTGTCTGCTTTTTTTGTGGCAATTCTCATCCTTCCTTTAGAACTTAAAATCTTAGTCGTGCTGAAAGGCCTGGGAGAAGTTTGTTGCTTTTTCCTTTGAAGCTGTGCCAGCACACTGTGTTCACTCTTTGTCTGGAAGTAGTATCTTCAGAAAAGGTCTGATCTCTACTGTTCTGCAGATACTGAGAAGAATCTTCCTGAGTACTGCGCATGTTTGAAACCTAGCTGTAAACACACCAGTTTCTTAGGGGAGTTGAGCTTTCTGGAAACCTACTGAAACACTTTGCTGGCTGGTAGTGAGCAAGAAGTTGCTGCTGACGCTGACTAGTAAAATATATATTTTCAGTGGGCTGCTGATGCATGTAAATAGAACCATCTAAAATACAGTTCTGTTATCATTATGTGGCTAAAAGATGAAAGGCTTGCCTCAAGGCACTGACAAATGAGCTCTGGCAAGTTTTGTGCGAGCCTTACAGAAGTTACCTCCCAAAGATATCTTTTCCTTTAAGGAGTCAGCAGACAGGAGGATGAACTAATGCTTCAGGCATGCCAGTGTGAAAGTTGATGTCTTACTTGGAATTGCTATAAAGTATACCTTTTAAAATCAGGGGGAGCTGACCTTCTCGGGAGATTTTGACAGCTGGTTCATAGAATGGTTTGGGCTGGAAGGGACCTTTAAGATGACCTAGCTCCAGCCCCCTGCTATAGGCAGGGACACCGCCCTCTAGGCCAGGCTGCTCACAGCCCCATCCAGCCTGGCCTTGAATGCTTGGTTGTTTCTCTTTGTTTTGTGATAGTTTTTCCATAGCAGTGCTACCCAATGGCTGAGGGCAGTAGCCAAAGAAATGAATGAGATTCACACAGGCTTGCATGCAAGGGAAAGCCTGTATGCTTCTTACACAGCAGAAGCGCATAACAGGTGATTGCACTTCAATGCATAACTAACCACATTTTTGGTGTTTCCATGAGAGCAAACAGCTGCTTTTGAAACAGCTTGCTAACCACTGCAGCAATATCCCATATCATCTGATCAACACAAGACTGGAATTCCACACCAGTCCGGGTCAACACAACAGCCAGCTGCTGACTTCCACCACTTGTATCACACCACTTCCAGCACACCTTAGAGCCTCAGCTGAACCCCTTCCATTTACCAAGGCATCCAAAAGCCCCTTCATCTGGAGACCTGCTGCTGTGGTCTTCTGTCTCATTTCTGCACTGACACTGCATCACTAAAGGTCAGATGAGCACTAGTGGAAGGGAAAGTCAGGGTTTGGGGGCTCTCAGGAGGGCTGCGAATGATTGGAGTACAAAAGTCAGCAGTTAGACTGGCTTAGACTGCCATGGAACCCCAATAACTTGGAGTTCATAATCTCCCGAATTTGACTGTAAAAACTTCACATTCACCCATTAAAAGCTCTACAATGTCAATGTTACACAACACTTAACTGGAAAACTAAAGTATTTTAGTACTGTTCTAGTTCATATGGACAATACTTAGGAGTATAGAACCAAAGACCAGAGAAGATTTTCTCCCTCATGGCTTCTGGAAGCCTCTCAAACAGAATACCCCAAACTGAACACATGCAACAAAGCAAAGGAGTATCTCACAGATTCACAGAACTGTGTGGTAAATAAATAAGTGCTGGGTGTTGGCATTTGGAGTGTTCAGCACATAGAAAAGCATACACAGCTTCAATAGCAGCTGTCCAAGGCACACCTGTTCCAAACCAGGACATTTTAAGATGCCTCCAAAATGTATCCAGGTAGCCCTTCACAGTAACCCATTCAAACACAACAACATCTACAGGGTAGAATTTCACTGATAGAACCATAAAGGCTGAGAAAGACCACTAAGATCACCACATAAAACCAACAAACTCACATCTTCCACAACTAACTTAGCACTACCAGGCCAAGTATTTGCAGGTAGACCAAGAGTCACATACAGGAAAAAAATAAAAAGCTGAACTCACCCAGCAGTGAAGGAGCTCTCTGTCCACACAGCTCTTCTCAGGAAGCAGCTCAGGTCCAAGAGATGCTCTCCCTTCTGTTTTTGGCCCTTATATGAACCAGGGTGGAGCCACCCTGGGACCAACCCTTCAGGTTATGTGGGGAGCACAGGTGCAAACACTTCACCTGTGCTTCCAACCACAGCCCTTCCCCAGGTGCTCAATCACCAGTTCAAGCCGTGACCTATCAGTTCCCCTTCTAACCCATGTCCCTTAGCACCATATCTCCACATTTCTTGAACATCTCCAGGGACAGTGACTCCACCATCTCCCTGTGCAATCTGTGCCACTGCCCCTCCGCTCTTTCTGAGAAGAAACATCTCCTAACGTCCTACCTGAACTTAAGGCCATTAGTTCTTGTCCTATCACTAGTGAGATGGGGCTCTTTGATTTCAGGATCAGAAGAAAGGGTTTTCTTTCCTCTTTCTTTTGACTTCTCTTAACAAGCTTCATTTCTGACTCTTTGTTCCTTTCTTCTTTTCCGTCTATTTTAAACTTAATCTTGTTCTTTATAAGACTAATTCATCTTATTTTCTCCTTGTAGTTGACCACGGTGACTTTGGGAAGAGGATTGTTATGAAGTTGCATCTTCACTTTCTTCTACTTGTGGATCTAATAACTGATTTTGTTCTCAAATCTAAGCTTCAGTAAAGAGAGACTCTGCATTGTCACGTTTGTGAAGGCTACATCTGTAGGTGTCACAGAAACATTAGTAACAAACTGCATCACCAACTTCCTTATCCAGTAAAGGAACACATACATATCAGAAAGCATTTCAGCTTTAGTGAGCGAGAAGTTCCTTCAGCTCAAACCACGTTTTGGAATACATACCTATTACATGGCCACAATTCATTTACTTTCCTGTAGTGCAAATTGCACACTACTTTACATTACTTCAGTGAGCCAATGACCGGTCTGCAATTTTTGATGTTTAGGTATCAGCAGTTGTCTATATTAGTTTGTCATCAATATCTGCCTTTTTTAAATGGTTTGAAAGCGCAGAGTCCTGCACGTGGGGAGGAATAAGTTCCATATGAACAAACTCCTTTACTGTGAGAGTGACAAAGCACAGGAACGGGCTGCCCACAGAGGCTGTGGAGACTCTTCTCTGGAGGCACTCAAGACCCTGCTGTGGGGAGCTGCTGTAGCACAGGGCTGGACCCCTTGTTTACATGACCCTTCCTCAGGCCTCTCTGCAGTTTCATTCACACTTCTAGTGCACTAAGTTTCTACCACAGCCATTCCCCTCCCCTGATTTTTGTTTGCTGTGAACAAACACCAGCTCTTAGAAAAAAAAGTGAGATCGGGCTAAAGTGGTAGCTGAAAACTGAGATGGAATGGCACGACCTCTTAAGAGTCAAGAACGAGGGTAAGCTGCTTGCTGTGCTCTTAACTGTTGGCATTACAGGCTGCAACTTGCTCTGCTGAGGCTTACTCTGATCTCTGCAACCAAGTTCAGATGACACAGCATCAGAAAACCGCTGGAGCTGGAAGGGAACCCTTGAAGGCCACCTAGACCAACTAGATGAACTAGACTGAACATGTCTGGCGAAGAAGCACGAGTTCTCCATGCTCTTCTTCCACTAGATGCAGCTGCTTCTCACAGCACAGCAGCTGGCAAGGTGGACGAGTCTGAACATGTGTAAGCTGAACCCACCAGCACGAGGGCAGTATGGGTTTCTGCATTTCTTCCCTGCAAAGCGAGCTGCTCTCCAGCAGTCCCCCAACATTGGTTTGAACCATCTGCTGGAGATGATTAGTTGCAGTCCACAAGGAAAGGCTAAAAAAACTTGTAAAAGATTCTTTCTTCAACTCGAGCTATGCTTCCCCGATTTCTCGCACCCAGCAGTGGGTGTTTTATCTTTATTTCTGCCTTGAAGACCTTTAGTTATTGCTGTCAGCTTGTTCTGTAGGTCCCAGCTGCTCACCACATCTGCACCCTAAACATACCCTGCTGCCTCATAGACAGTTCCGTGATCTTTCTGTCAGGTGACGTGGCTGTATGTTAAGAATCCAAACTAAAGCTTGATTGCAGGACCTGCTCCTCTTGGCTACTTCACCTTCAGTGCTAAGCACTCTAATGTGGTGGGTACAGGTAGTGCACTTCTGAACGAAACCCTTGAATACAAAGAAAATTTAAGTATTTTATTAAGAGAGAGATGAAGAAGGAAGAATTGTTCTCATTGCATGTTTACGCTGGCACATGCTTTTGGTGCTGCAGTATTTGACAGAAAATGATGACTACCATCTGTTCCTCTCCTCTCATCGTATCTAAAGTTCCTTTTCTCTTTGAGAATGAAGTCTTCACAGAGAAATTACAAGTTGTTGTCTCTTCCTGTTTCCATAGCCACAATTATTAAGAAAAACACTCTTTTTAAAGCTCTGATAGGCATTTTCATCCGTATTTTCTTTTGTGCCACCTCCCTTCTGCTCGGAGTCGTGATCCTCACTTAATTTGTAATGTGCACCTCATTTCACTACCTTGCAGATTGCAAGAAACATCTCCTGATGGTCTTTATATTTGTCAATTCCATCTCTAAACCTTCTTTTAACTGAAAGATTATCATGTCCTTGGTTCTCACTTACTTTGGAGATCAAGATTTCTAACTGCTGGCACTCTTTCTCCTCTGCAAGGCACCACCACGTATGTGTCAGTTCTGCATGTGTTAGCAATTAAAGGTTTTAGTAACAGTTTCCTAACAGTGCTAATAGAGAAAGCTTGTAAAGCTGCTAGTTAGTGAAGATCTCTCTAATTTAATGGAAGAATCTTAAGAGAATTACACTGTAAAATCCCACTGTATGCAGCAGGACACATGCTATGCCGTAGCAGCAGCCATATGGGATGAACCTACACCTGACCACTGCAAGGGAGAGAAGGGCCTTCTCCTATTTAGTGCTGGAGTATTTGGTGAAGCTAAAAACAGAGCCTGAACTCACCTTAAGGTCTAAGGACCAGTTACCTCAACCTCATTTCCTTATCAGTTATATCAAACTCCTTTGGTTAATGTGCACATTTTTCCATTCCCATCCATAAGACGCAGATGTTGGCATACAAAGAGGAGGTTAAGCTCATTATTGCTGGAAGGCAAAATAGAACAATGTGCTATTCGTCATTTCTTTTTACACATTAGAAATTAAATGTTGAAGTAAAGCTTGAGATGTTCTTTGGAGCTGATTTTATTGAACAGTGTCATTTAACTGGCTGGATGGTGGCTATGAATGGCCTGAAAAACCTTTTATTGGTGTGATATCCTTCACTTCTTTAGCTTGATTTGAGAGATGCCTATCTGGGACACACGGCTTCCAGCTGTGTTCACCCCTAAGCTGCGTGCCAGCCTGCTGTCACTTCTTTGCATGTGTGCAAATAGTATTTTTCCTGTTTGCTTTTCCTGTTGGAATGCACTAGATAGGACAGATTGGATAGAATCTCCGTGTTTGCCAACCTTAACGTTGTAGCTGTCAAATGCTATTATGAAAGTTTAAACAGTCCTTTTGGCCTTCATTTCTGTAACGGAACCGTCCCGATTTAAGAGTCCGTTAGCAGCCTTCCCATCTGGAGAGTCCGGAGCAAAAAATACTGCAGATGCAGAGAAACAGATCTGCTTTCCCCCAGCTCGTGCCCACCATTCAGCCATTTGGTTTCAGTAACTTGCAGCACAGACAGCCTGGGGCAGATTCTGCTGCTGTGTGTTTATGCAACCTGTAGCTGATGTTTTATTTGGGGCTTTTTGACTCTTTGGAGGAAATGTGCTTATTCAAACATTATAGAAGCAAAATAAGAAAAATGAGATAAATGTGTTCTTAAGTAGTACACAGGAATACGTTGGATTTGAAAGAGCAAGTAATGTTGCTTCAGTATGTGCTCTTGTAAAGTGAATTTCTTCCCCTTAAAAATAGTAGATGCTAAATTCTTAAATTATGAGATGAGCTTTGACCAGGTAGCATTTGCATAAATATACCTTCTCTGGGTGAGGCAAACTGGGTAACAGTGAACTTAGTCCCATAATACTTCTACTTTATCTAGGATCGAGTCTCCGTGCCTATCAGATTTCAGTGCATTGAAGAAAAGTTCATGCTCCTTGACTATCATAGGATGGTAGAATAGCTGGGAATGTGTTACAAAGGCACTCAAATGCTCTTCCAGAATGAAGTACAGCAAGCTAACTCGCAAGCAAAAGCTCTGAGTGGTGCCTTCAGAACCTTAAACCGGCCTTCCGTTGCTGGTTGCTGCTGCCCAAGGGACAAGGCAGATAGGTAGCTGATAGGGACCAGTGCCTCACTGCCTCAGATGCTGTGTTCCTCTGCACAGCCCTCAGTGGTGCTGGAGGCATATCCCCAGCGCTGTGGTCAGCAGCATTCTTGTGTGGTGCCCAGCTACCCCATCCTGTGGGGACAGCAGGGCTCCCATCCTTGGGGAGGTGACCTCCTTCCAGGCCTTAGGTTCCTGCTGGACTGCATAACTCCTTGTAGTGAATGATCTAGAAAAAGACTGGAACAGGATGATATCACTCCTTCCTGTTGTTTTGGAGGTATCATTGTGTGCCACCTCCCTGTGGCAATAAAAATGTAAATGTTAAATTTCTTATCAAGACAAGCCAGAAACTCCTGGATTTGTATTTCCTGTCTTTGATTTGCTCTCCTGCGTGGGACGCTTTATTTCACCCGCTGCCTACTGCTCTTCTTTTCCTACAGTGTTAATGTATCGTTCTGCGCTCACCCGGGAGATGTTATCAGTTATATGCAAAGCAGTTCCTGCACTGCTTGGCTATTTTGAAGTTTGTCATCATGCTCCATAAACTACATAAATAAGAAGCTTTTCTTATACAAATGCCCTCATTTTTCTACTTGCTTCTGCTGTTACGAAATGCCAAAATGGGATGCTCAGATACGGCAGGGCAGCAGGTTGAAGGTGAAACTTATGGACTGTGCCATGGCTTTGCCCCTTTTAGGCTGTCAGTGCAAAGGGACTCTGCTAGGTGTGCTGTGAGTTCATGAAGTCCTTCAGTGGTTCTTTGTATCACATCTGCTGGGAAATGTCACCTGTAATTGCTTCTCTCTGGGCAAATCGATCTGTAAACAGAGATGCTGTGGCAGAGGGGAACATGTTCAGTAAAACCTAACCAGGGGGTTATGTAACAGAACAAAAATAAACTGAAACATCATCTCTAAATGGAGCCATTATTTCTCCTGCAGAGTAATTATTAATCAATAAACCCTGTATCCGACAGTGTTATAGTGTGCTAAGTGCTCTAAGCCACCTCACAATCTGCTAGTAAACCAACCTTGGAGCAAAAATGTTATTAACACTGATCATAATAATCTCTGTTGTGTGTCTGAAAGCAGTGTGGTCTCTCAGAGCTCTTGCTTCACCCTTGCTGCTTTGTACTGATAAGGTTTAATAGCACCATTCAAAGGTGTAAGAACTGGGCATCATTCAAACTATGGAAGCTAAGTTGCACAGTGTTTGAGTGCAAGACATTTCCAAACGGTGGCTTGAAAGTCTTTCACTTCCTTATTTCTCCAGTAACATATTTCAGCTGGATACTACTGCTGCGAGGTAAAGGTAAGCAAGTATTAGTAGGATAAGACAGGAATCTTACCAGTAGGGTATTTTATGGATGGCTGCTCTAAAAAATAAATGTTCTCTGCCCTGTTCTCTGGAGCGTGTTACTGGACACTGATGAAGACAAGCATGAGACAGGACAGAGCTTTGATGTTAATTATGTTGATGTTCCTGTGCAGCTGTTCGGACTGCTAGTGATGCATGAAAAAAAAAGAAAGTGCAAATAAAATAAATTAAAAAAAAAAAAAAAAAAAACCTGAAAAAAAAAGTGTTTTCAATACGGAGCAATAACATCCAGTAGGGTGGTGCTGAAGCTTTCTTGTTAATGGCATGTTTCTTGAAATGTGCCTGGCCTGCTTCACATGTAGTTAATTTGGGGGCAATTTATTGTTGAAATGTGATGTTTTTAAAGCTGCGAAACAAAAGCATCCTTCCTTAGGCTTCTTAAGAAAAAGGAGCGTTTACAAACTGTACTGTCTACAAACAATATTCACCCTGAGGAAGAGCAGACTTGGAGTCTAAGTACTTGACCATGGGATAAAAAGAGGTATTTCCTTTTGAGGCCTTCCCTTTGGTCACAACAAGGGCCAAAAAAAAAGCCCCAACAAACCAAAAGCAAACCATTAGCTCACTTTTGAAGTTGTGATTTTTAAAGGCAACAACACGGCCTTATTGAGGTGTATGTATTCAAGCGAGTAACTTGGGATCTCTGACAGCACAAGTAGACCCACTGGTGTCAGAGGTGACTTCTTCCAAAGCCAAACAGCATCTCGTGCAAATTGATTTGTCACTGGCCCCAGTCCTCTGCAACAGGAGACAAAATTTTTGTGCAGCCTAAAGCTGATTTTGGCACATACCGCTGGGCTGTAAACAAAACCACCCCTCAGTGCATTTGGGATTAGTCACAGAAATGGATATCTTTTCATGCAGTGAGTTGTTGGGAGGCACACACCTGCCTGAATGCAAAATACACGTTTGTGCACAATCCTTCCCATGTGCTCTGCTGCAGAACTCCTGATTTCTCAGGTCCCATTGAGATGGATGGGGGAAAAAGAAATGTTTTCGTAGCTGAGGTATTCCAGTGACTTTGGATGTACCAGTTCCCAGAGAATGGGATGGGATTCTGTTCCTAGGTGAGAACACTTCTGTATTAGATGCAGTACCTCCATCATCTGTTGGTAGGGGCTGTGATACTGATGCAGCAAAAGAAAGCAGTTGCTGATAAACCATGAGAAAGAGCCCACTGTTTTTCTGGGAACTGTGGCTGCCCTGCCTGAACATTGGGGTGGGCACTGACAGAAGCTCTCTTTTGTCTTGGCACAGCTGTCTGTAGTGGGGCTTTGTGAAGGTACTGCAGTTGACCAAGAGTTTGTTTTTGTTATTTATTTCATTGGTTGTTTTTTTTTTCCTTCATATGTGGTGCTTGCATAGCTTTGCCAGCAAACCTTTGTAGTCCAGACGTAGCAGTTGTGTCATTATCTGGGGGAAATTGCTGTTCTCTGTGAATAGAAGAAATCCTATCTATTAAATACTGTGGTAGTTATTATTTCTGAGTAAAGCGCTTCGAAGTTTCTAAAAGCCCCTCGAGTTCTGTTTTGCAGTAAAATGTAATTGTGTTCTTTAATTCTGGGATAATCCATGGTTCAGGCATGGTGGAATCGTGAAGAGACTTGCCTTGTACTCCAGTGAACGTGGCAGAGGAAAAGTAGCACGTTCTCAAATGACAGATAGTATGGAAGGACCCACAGAACAAACAGAAAGATCAAGTTCTTCCAGTGCCAATCACTCTCATTTCCTCTGGCTCCTGAGGATTTGGGAACAGCACGTCACTTCCAAGGCTGTAGCTGTTGTATGTGTAAGTGATACATTTTTGTGGCTTGCTGTCCTTCCTGCATAGCACCTGACTTCTTCACAAATGTTTTACTGGGTGCTTCTTTCAAAGCTTTTATCCATTTAATTGCCTTATTTATTATATGCCAACCTTCAGTAAATTCAACTGAAGAGAATGACTCGTCATATAAAGGCACAAGATAAAGTCACTCTTACCCCTGTTACATGTGAACTTGATGAACTTTTGCTACAGTTCCAGACCCCCCTGGACACCTACCTGTGCAACCTGGGCTAGGGAGCTGCTTTGGCAGGGGGCTGGACTAGATGATCTCCAGAGCTCCCTTCCAACCCCTACAGTTCTGTGATTCTGTGAATATGGTTGGTCTGTTCTGTTTACTGTTTGAGCAATTTCAGAGCATCACGTTACACCACAGCAGCAAAACCAACAGGACCTCCCAGGTCTGGAGAGAACGTGCACTGCTCAGTGCCCTCCATAAACAATGCCTGCTCTATGGAAGTTTAGAAGTACTTAATGTTTTATCAGTTCCTCAGTGTATGAGTGTTTGAATCATGACATTCTTTAAAACTATGCATCAAGAAGACAACAGCACCATTCCCCAGCAAACATTCCTCGTACTTAAAGGGATGCTTGAAAACATTAATTGTTGAAGAGAATGAGTAACCATTTTTGTTCTTGCAGCATGAAGCAGTTCAAACATATTCAAAATGAATTTTTTTTTGAACAATATTCTGTTTGACCAAGACACAGCAGCTCTGCAGGCAGGTTATGCAGCTGTACCATGAGATCAGGTTGTTTTTCAGCTCAAGAGAATTTTACTGCCCGTGGAGGGCTGTTTTGGAGCCTGAAGGGCACTGCCTGTGGTCTTTTGTTTTCTTTTCAAAAACATTCAGAGGGAGAAAGAAAGGGAAAGCCCTTCCACCCTTTGCTCTTTGCCCTTCAAGGGTTATGCAAATACCCCTCCTCCAGGCTGATGGGAGATAGAGGATGGCTGCCTGCCCTCATGTTTTTGCTTCCCACTCTGTGTACACCTTTTTTTTGTTGTTGGTTATTTGTTTTGTTTTTTCTTTTCAATATGTGAGCTTTACTGAAGAGATGCTCTACACTGGAATTAGTGAAAAGTCTAGAGCTTCAGAGGAAGAGAAAGCACTGGACTTCGATTACAGCCACGGTCACTCCCTTTGCTCCTCATATAAAGCAGCAATTAATAGCCAATGAGGAAGTGTGTTTAATTAGAGGACTGCTTAATTCTCAAGCCATATAGTCTCTTGGCCTGCTTTGACTCCTGTTTTTACTAAGATTCATTTACATAAAATGCTTAATTCTTCCCAGTTGAGTTATATGGGTTAAAACATCCTATTTCTGAAACCTTACGGAAGTGCTGATATCCTGAGGCTGACAGAACATCTGGTAAGCATGTAAGTTAAATCCTATCTTAGAAAGTGAGTAAACCATTATAGTCCTAAGCAAGAATATCACACGTCCTTTAGCTATCTGACTGGGCTCATCACAGTTCTGTTCTTCTCTTGCAGGCACTATGCTGCTGGAGATATTCCTGATTCTGGGGGCAGTCCTCATCTACTTTCTACTTTCCAAGAAAAAAGACACTCCCATTCAAAGAGGGATGGTGGGGCAAGGGACAGAAGCCTGAAGAAGAAGATACGACAATTCATCCATTCAAGGTGGAAACTACTGAAGAAGAACTGAGTGTAAGCAAATCTCTATACTGGGAAAAAAGAAGTCAGAAACGGACAAATAAGTGCAGGCTTTGCTGGAAGTAATCTTTACATTGAACCAGTGTGAAATATTTGTGAAAATGACTGACTAGTGTGGAGGACTTGAGAGAAGGGACTTCCCAGACTTCCCAGTCTTCTGGAAGATAGGAATGGATAGACAGATTTCACATTCTGCTATATTATCTTGTTTTCAGCTGGCTCTCTCAAGATTGCTAGTAAATAAGCTTACTCTGTAAGGCCTAATAAACATGAAAATCATATTACGGATTACTCAGCTGTGTTCCCCTTTGTGCACCTTCCTCAGCTTGATTGCATAGACCAGAATACAAAGAACATCTTTGGTTTTAAAAGAAAAAAAAATTATGAATATCTCATTTTCTTGAGTGCCTTACATTTGCAGCTGCCTCGGATGCTAATTCTGTAATTTATGATCTACTTGGGTCAACAGTAATACCATGTTAATTACAGTAAACACATGCACTGCAGTATTTGCTAGATAACAAGACCTTGATTGTGAGTGCTTGTCAGGGATTGCACGATATCATAGATCTCTATGGAGTAATCATTCAAATGATCCTCCTGGGACTGTGCATATTGTTCATTTATAATGGATCTCTATTTTCTCAGTTAGGCCTGGATTTTTTAGGACCCTGTTTGTCCTCCTTAGAAATAGCAGTGGACGCTGACCTCCAATATGCTTTTTCCCCTTACACTGCAGACATAAAGCTATATAATAGCTAACTTTAGGATTTTAGTGAAATGCACAATTTGGTTTTGTATCAGCTGTTGCAACGTAATCTATCAGTAACAAACTGCTTTAAAATAAATTCTTACATAAGCTAGGAATTATACTAAGTTACATTACAAATTCTTTTTTGCTAAATGTTGAGCATGGACAAAAAGCTTGTACATCAAGGTTAAAGGCTTCATTTAAAAAGCCATGTTTTCTGCATATGCATTAATTGCCAAAAAAAAAAAATCTTATGTACAAATATCTGCCTGTTCAGCGTGAGGCATGAGCAAGCACATACACTTAACTTATCTTATTAAGTGTGAGTTGTCTTCATCCTTGCTGTACTGAAAAGTGCTGCTCAATTTTAAGCCCCACAGAGGCCTGAGCAAGGCTGGAATTCCAGATCTCAACTATTCTGTGGTTCTGACTGCAGGAGGAAGGGGCTCTTGGCTGTCCTTCCCTGCTGAATGATTTTAGACTGAATTTAAAGTATTGGCAACATCCCCCATAGTCATGAAGTACAGTAGTGATCTCACATGATTTGGAAATGTTCAGTCCAGTTTCACCAACTCTGTGAACATGTGAAATCCCTCAGTGACTCAGAGTGAAGACGGCCAGCAGCTTGGTCTGGGAAGGAGAGCAATGAGCCAGATCTGTGCATTCACTGTGAGACAGGGCTCAAAGGTAGCCCAGGAGGAGGTAAATGGCATAAGCAAGCTTCTTCATAGCTCACTATTGCTTTTTGGGTTCTATCCTCTGTGTCTATCAGCCTGGCAAACGGATAAGCCAGTGCTGCTAAAGAAAGTGAAAAGTGTTAAGAACAGCTATAGCTAGAAGTGGAACAGAGGGCATCTGGAGGAGAACAAGGACTAAAAAAACTTGATGGAGCAAGGGTAAAAGGCACAGTTATCACTGCAGACATTATTTTCACTGCTCTTTTTCCATCTATGAATAATTAGAAGCCATACACAGTAGAGCATAAGACAGTAGACACAAGTGCTTGTAACATTTCTCCCTTCTTTTCTTCTCCCTGTATAGGACTTATTTAGAAGACTTGACCAGGCTAGATTCACTGAGCCAGTGGAGGACAGTCACTTCCATTGTGGGATTAACTCAGTATATCTCAGGAAGGTTGTCTCCTACTGGAAAAACCAGTTCAACTGGAAGAAACAAGTTGAAGTTCTCAACAAATACCCACACTTCAAAACTAAGATTCAAGGTATCTTGCTTTTTTCTTTAAAAATAAACAGTGATACATGATTTCATTTACAGGGATCTCAATGTAAGAATGCTCCTGGCCACGCTGCGTGAGCCTTCCCTATGTAGCTGCCATAATGGGGATCCTTGCCACTGATAGAGAAGTGAGGAACTACCTCATTGTAACTGAAACCTTTAGGACAAATAGAATTCACTTGTGCATGGCTGGGTTGTCAGTTGGTGTTAAGAGAGCCAAGCACAGGCATTCGGAAATGGATTTGCATCTTGAGATGTACCCTGACTTGCATGCAATCACACAAAAATACCCACAGATGCCACCTCTTGTTCCATGCATCTCCCCAGCTGCTGCTGCCACGGTGATGCTGTCGGACTGGCAAGATCAGCTGAGTGTGCTGGCTGCTCAGGTTTATCCCTGTCTAGCAGGGCCAATGTGTCCTGCAGCACCACTTCAAGTTCTCATAGGCCTAGGAAGGCAGAAAGCCTTTTCCTGAGGGTTGATTCCTTTTGTCTTTTCATTCAAAACAGACACACTTTGAAAGACGCCATTCAGTTAAGGTCTGTCATTACTGGAGCTTGGTCAAAATGAACGTTTTAAATAGTTCAATTAGGGATGTACTTGGGTGATTTGGTGATGCAGCTGGGCATTTAGGCAAAGCAGACAATTATTTTACGTGACTGTAAAATTCACACTTGAGATTATGCAATATTATTTTTACTTGCCCCCATGAATGTACATTATTTGAAACAGGGCAGTTGACCATGATATTTAAAATAAATTTGTGACCAAAAAAAGGAGGAAAAAAAGAAGTACCACCTGAAACAAAACAGGGAAAAGAAGGACAATGCCACGTGTATAACAACAAGAAGAGAGACTCAGACATTAAGAGTGATTGCCATGAAAAGTCAAGATGGGATGTAGAATAGTGGATTCTTAACTTCTGTCATCAATTGAATGTTTTTTTAGAGAATGCAGAAATCCACAGAATTGTAAAGCATGGGGATTCTCAGCCAGTGAGAGAGGCTGAGATGAAGTGGAGTCAGTGTGAGTGAAATGTGCTTGAATACATTACGAAATGAAGCACTCAGGCTCCCCTAAGAGCAAACTACTGTTTCCTGGAAAGCAGAACCCTGAATGGGTTTAAGGAAAAACAGTTAACCTGGGGTCCTAATGCAACACTGTGCAAAGCCTACTAGTATATTGTAAGGATCACAGAAAAAAATAGAACTGCAATTTTTACCTTCTTGCTTAACAATGACCAGACTGGTACGAGAACATAATTGTCTATTTTGAATTCTCAAGAAGATACTAAAAGCCTTGGATAACAGGTAGAACAGAATCTAGAAGGTGAACTCTTCAACTCTCTTTCAGCAACATGTTTTTCAAATCCTTGATTCAGCTTAGTTAGTTCATCAGAAGTTAACAAGTGTGACTTGATCACAGACCTCCACAGACAGAGAATGCATGCTGCTGGCTTTTAAAATTCCTTTTGCTCTAACATTAAGATCAATGTCTGGAGAAAAGCTAGACACATACCGAAATGGGAAATCAGGCACACATAGAATAAGGAAAGTGATTAGTGCCACCAAACAAACAGCTGCTGCTTATGATGGATTCCTTACCTTTTGCTGCCTGCAAGTTGCAACTGTATGCCTTTGAGGAGGAAAAAAAAAAAAATCTATGTCTGAAGCCTAGATGGTGCTGTATAGGGATATTTGGGTAAAATTTAAGGGGATTTAAATACAGGCATCGATATCCATTTTGTTCATATAAAGCCTCCTCATTTGCCTGAAGGCCAGTCTATTAATGGTTCATGGTTGGCCTGGCTCATTTTATGAATTTTACAAAATTATCCCTCTCCTGATGGATCCTGCCATCCATGGCTTCAGCAGTGAACATGTATTTGAAGTCATTTGCCCCTCTATCCCTGGATATGGCTTCTCAGAATCACCTCACAAAAAAGGTAAGATGGAGAAGAAGAAACTGAACTAACAGAAGTCCAGTCTTGTAGCGAGACAGCCTCTACTGGCAGATGGTAACTTCTGGCTCTTCTTGTTTTCCCAGCGTAGAAGCAAGGATTTGATGTGTTGCACAGAGGGAGAGAGAGATGGGGGGAAACTTCAGGTGTCACCATTAATTAGTTACAGGAGTAATGTACAGATCATTTAGAAAGGACCATAACAACTTATGAAGTGAAAACTCATGAATAAGACCGTTTCTAGCTATCATTAAGATAAGACTGTACTCAAAGAGAAAAATGGAAACACATTCCCTGGGTAACACCAAGTGCCTCTGACAGAGTATGACTCAGCTGGAGTACGACTACCGGTTCAGAAGGAGTCCACCAACTCCTTAGTAGGCCAAATGTGTGAGGAATGAGTGGGGTTAAGGGAGGCTGTAGTGAAGGCTGGGCTTCTTCCTCTGGACCTTACCTAGACTATGTGGCAAGGACTTCCATATAATGTCAGACAAGTGAGGAAAAATGGACTTGTAGCTTTTTAGGAATTTGACTGTTGTCATGATGGGGAGAATAAACGCTGTACGTTCAGAAGTGCAGCTGAAATTAATGCAATAATATGTATTTTTTTTTTATTGCAGGCTTTGATTCTGTAAGTGCTGCTTCTGTATTTTATGAACTGATGCTCAGAATGGGATTCCACGAGTTCTATGTGCAAGGTGGTGACTGTGGCTGGCTCAGATGGCACCCATTTGATACGCTGCTGCATGACTGCTGTATAAAGCTATTTTATTCTTTAAGTAGCTATTGCTCCTGGACTCTACATTGTGAATGGTGGATCACAAGAACAGGCTGCCCAGAAATGTTGTGGAGTCTCCTTCCCTTCCTGTATATTTTAGGTGCAACTTTGTTATATTACTAATCGATATTATATAGATTATAGATCAGTAATCTAACACCTAACAACATTTACACGTATCAAAATGTCATAAAATGTTATATTTCACATTTAACAACTTTGAATCATATCTTATTTCAGTAATCTGTGGGTGCATTTTCTATTCTTTATTTTTAGCCATCTGAAAGGTCTTCATTTAAATCTAGCCTTAGTTTCAAACATGGGGTTCACCCACCTGCTCTCCATTCTGCTGGGCTGCTACCTTCCAGGGCTCTTTGGTTTCCACGAGGAAGATGTCAGGCAGTTGTTTCCCTTCTTGAAAAAAGTGCTCTACAAGATCTTGGCGGAGTCTGGTTACGCTCACATACAGGCTACAGCACCTGATACTGTTGGTAAACAAACAAACAAAAATAATAATTTCATCTGTAATGTTACACCAACAAAGCACATTGCTTAAACATGCAAAAGATGACTGTTTTTTCACAAAAAATGGAAGTAGGAAGGTTACAGGTTTTCAACAGCAGGTTCTTCTGCATGTAAGTTGTAAAGGACTGGGAGAGGGGTTGGAAGGAACAGCTCTCAACTCAAACCATTCTATGATAGATGGGTATCTAGTATTAAACTCCCTTTTGCATACAGAAGGGATCCATCTGTACATCAAAAGCAAGCACCCTCTAAGTACCAATGACCTCATTTTCAGTTTTCATAAATAAAAACAGCTTAATACTTTTATACATCTGCTGTCACTGGGGACTGTAATTCTATTGCAACTGTAGCTATGCTGAGAACAAAAGACAATTTCTTCTCAGAAAATCGATCACAGTCAAATGATGTAGACTCCAGAATGCTTTTAGCTGTTTCAGCACGCAAGCTAGTTTATTTATAGGCATAAGTAATACCTGAAAGGTAAAATCAAATTTGGTTCTTACTCACTGTTATGAATCACTTGCAGATTTTCAAGAAAACAGAGTGTGGATGTCTCTGAACGTTCTGCTAATCGCTCAGATTGCTTAACCATTTTAACTATTAAGTGTTCCTATTTTAAAAACATATTTTGCAGCTGAATTGAAAAACTGAGTCAAGAATACTAAGTGCATTTTATTTTAGCGCAGCAGGACTCGCTCACTGTGGGTTTTACTAAAAACAGAGCTGTAGAAACTATTTCTTAATGTCCTTCCATAAACTTAGCTACAGAAGTGGATGTTTTCCAAACAACGTTGGGAAAATAACAGTTCTATGGATTTCAAATAATTTGGCTTGTTTTGGGTTGTGATTTCCCAAAGTTACCAGTCTCTAATTCCTTGTTTGCTTGAAGAGAAGATGAAGAAGCTGGCAGGTACCTAGTCACAGGTGGGCTCCCTCTTGTGGTTTTCTGGCTGATTCTGGTCCCTAGCTGTGATCTGTGGTCTGTCACAGCAGACTGTGTTGACTGCACAGATTGGGAACCAGCAGCAAGTTCATGCTCTCAGAGGTGGAACAGGAGCTTCCCTGCAATTCTGAGGACAATGAAAAGAGGGGAACAGCAGAAGGGAATACTTCTGGGGAAAATGACACCTAGGAGCAGGAAGCTGAAAGCAGCTGGGAGAAGCCCAGCTAGGGAGGCTGCCAAGGTCTTCCCAAGCGTTCTGGTAGTACACGGTATGACATGGAGCTCTCCTAAGCAGAGAAGTCATTTCTGACTTTTGGCTGATACTAGCATGTTGGCTGTTTCAGAGCTGGCTTTTGATCAGACTGGTTTGCATGAATCTAGTTTTACACTTAACTTGAATGGAGCAGAAATTCATTTCCAGATGACTGAAAAGGCAGTGCCTGTATTCACAGTACTGTGAGGATCAATGTAAATTCTCTCTACACATAAGCTGTTGCACTCTTCTTTGTTCCCATCAAAGTGAAGTATATTGCTTGTCCCATTCTGCATGTTAAATCAGTTTTTTGGATCACTTAGTATCTATCCGTTAGAAATGTTACTTGTGTGTTAACTGAAACTCAACTAACACATTTAAATAGCAGTTGTGGGTAAAGTTGCAATAGCTGCAGTGTTAGTTGTCTTACAGCACAGTTGGGTAGCACAGGTGGAATTTAAAATATATTGCTGTATCTCAGGAAAGCCTTTTTCTAAGGCTTTTCTGAGCAGCTTGAACAGTTTATAGTCCCTCCTTCATGGCACTAGGCTGTACTAAAGTTCCAATTACATGTGTGTTTTTTTCTATCCAAACAAAACAACCATAAAGGTTATATTAAGACTTGTTCTACATTAAGGCAGTTGGTTTTTGCTAACGTGGTAGGTGGACCTTTTAACAAAGCTTTGCTCTTCTTTAATTACTTTCTAATAATCCTTAAAATTTTTTTGCTGTTAGACAATGGTGTAAGTTCTTCTGGTTGTGTGTAGGCATGTAGGATTTGGCCCTCTAATAAGCGTCAGATACGTGCCAACTTCCAGATTAATGGAAGCAAACCCTACTTGGCACATATTGCTTAATCTTATTAGCTTACAAAGAAAAAAAAACAGCAGAAATCCAATACTGTTACATCAATTTAAAAACATACAGTATGAGCTAATCTGGAGTCTGCTGACTTGCAGATACTATGTTAATGATTCAACAATAAATGGCTCTGACTTGTTCTATTATCTATTTAGGAACACAGGAGCTAGAATAGCTTTGTAAAGTTATTTCCCCTGTACTATAGTGGGCAGCTTCTAAAACAGTCTGAGAACAGCAGTAGAACATCACGAATTTAGTTAAACTTCCCTCCTCCTTTTCAGGCTGTGGTTTGAATGACTCTCCTGTAGGACTGGCAGCATACATCTTAGAGAAATTTTCCATGTGGACCGATCCAGAATTCTGTAGCTTAGAAGATGGAGGACTAGAAAGGTAAGTGCTATTTTGGGTGAGGTGATTAAGCCTCAAGTCAAAGCTAAATGAACGTCTATCTGAACTGATGGTCTCACATCTCATAAGGAGCCTGTAGTGACTACAAAGGTGCAGTACTGTACTTCCCACTTTAATCTCCTACAAAACAGATACACCCCCCAGCTTCTGGGGAATGAAAACTGGATTAGGTGGAAGTATGATATTAGAACAGGCAAATGAGAACTTAACTTGTACTAAGATGTTGGGAAACAGAACTCACATTTCACTTTAATACTTAAAATATTCTGTGAACTTGCTTTAAATTAATCAGTATTGCTTCATTTATGTGCAGTTTGATAGTAAGAGATCACTCTTACTCTGAGGTAAAAATCTGAGATGGTTGAAGTTCCCTTTGAAAATTGCTGAGGTACTTAGCAGGAGGTGAACAAAGCAGCATTCTACAAAAGTCCAATGAAAATTTGAATACAATAGAATGTTTTCACTGCATACAGCTTACAACTTGATATTTAATGTACACTAATTACTGCATATGTTGGAGTACCTGCAATTGCTGTACTGAAAGCTTATGGTAGCATTTTGAATTATGAATAAGTAGCACAATTTGCTTTATAGGCTTTCCTTTACAGGCAAGTTCTGTTCTCCCAGATTTGGACAGTATAGACAGCAATGCTGGAGTCTTTATTCCATGTACAAATTAAAATGCCACTTCCCAGTTTGGGTTTGAATGCCTTTACTGGTTTATTTGGCCAATGACAGGAAGGGGGGAGTTAACACACTTCCTCTCTCCATTTTTTTCCTTAATGAGTTAAACAGTACTTTCAACAAAGCCAAAGTGAAGTTCTTGTAACTAAGTACTATTTTGCACTACTTAATAACTAAGCAATATCTGGGCTCACCTGTTCAGGAAGTTTAACCTGGATGACCTTCTGACCAACATCATAATCTACTGGGTGTCAGGCTGCATCGTCTCCTCAATGTGTTCATACAAAGAAGATCTGCAGAAAGGGATAGGCACACAGAAACATGAAAAGTAAGTGGGTTTTTTCTTTAAATATTTTGTTTAGAATTTAATTCTATGTTTGCAGATTTGTTGCTTGTGTCTTGTGGTTAATGTAAGTTCATGAATGCAGAGGTAAACCTGCCCTGAGCCACGTGTAACCACCGCTCACTGCTATGGTATTTATTTGGCTGTGAAATGATTCTCCCAGGAAGCTGACTCAGTTCTTGAAGCTCTTTATGGCTACACTGTGGGCAGTATCCTGCTCCAGTTCTGCCTACATGAGATGAGTTATACAAACTTTTACATGTGTAAAGGAAGGAGTCTCAAAAACCTATGTAAGAGCAGGCATCCTGTTCTGCCTAAATCTTAAAATCTTTGTCACTTCTGGCAAAGCAGCTCACACGTATGGGATATTTAGGCCCTCAGTATATTACTGTTTATAACAAGAATGGACATTTCCACTTTAAGGTACTTTTCCCTTCAAATGCAGTTGCTTTTACTTCCCTTTACTTGCTCCTGTAGAAAATATTCTGCAGAGCACGCTCATGCCAGTTAAAAGAAAGAGCTGTCTATGAGAGGACCCTCTACAGGACAAAGACTCATGGTAAGAAATGTTTCATAAGCTAGTCCAGATTTACTGTTATTGCTCCCCTTCTTCCCACCTTCACCTCGCAGCTATTCAAGATGAGCTCTTCATACCCTCCTGTTGTCCTGATGGGCTCAACATGTTCAAGTTGTAATTTGCACTGTAAATTTCTCTTCAGTCCTTGTCAATTTGCTTTCACCTTGATACTCACTTCCTCCTAGAGATCTCAGTTTCCATGCTTCTAACTGTTGTGCCATGGATCCCTTTCAAAACTGCCTTACCTATTAGTGTATGCAAAAAAAGTTACAGCCTTTTGGCATTTTCTCCCCTCACAAACAAGAGTGTTGTCTAGTATTCAAATTCAGGATCAGCTTTTAATTGCCTAATAGGTCTGCCTGACTTTTGAAGAACAACACTTCCAAGGGACTTTCAAACACTTAACTAAGCAAAAATTGAAAAGATAAAATTATTCTCTCTTCTCTTTCAGACTCACAGCACAAGCACCTACTGGCATTGCCTCCTTCCCTAATGAAATCATGCACACACCCCAGGCTTGGGCCCAGAAGAAATACACCAACATAGTTTCCTTCCATTTCATGCCTCGAGGTGGGCACTTTGCAGCACTAGAGGAACCTGAACTTCTTGCTGAAGATATTCTGCAGTTTGTTGGGAAAGTAGAGAAAGGACAACTCTGGGCAAAGAAAAGAGAGTAATACCCATTAGGAAAAGGAGGGTAATTGCTTATAGCTTAGCACATGTACAGGCCATAGTAAGTCTACTGTAATCAGTGTAATTAGATCTTATTCTTGACCATATGTGAAAAGACAACAAGAAAAATGCAGGATAGCTAGATAACATACAGCTCTGGAAACTTAAACCTCATTTTTAAATGTGCAGCTAGGCCAAGAACGTACCACGAAGGTTGCTTGGTTATTTTTCCCCTTCAAAACCAGCTTCTAAAATCTGTTCTGTAACACTACTGCCTCATACACAGAAATTGAAACACAGATCTTCCCACTAATTATGCTCAGTTTAATTGTTACTAACAGCTTTTCTCCATGACAGCAGTAAAAAAATTGAGTTGGTGTATGTGAGAGATTCCTCACATAAACAATTGGGAACAGCCTAACAAGACCTAACTTGAATGACTGCATCCATTAATCAGCATTGATCTACAGTGCCCAGTAAGCCAGCCAGCTGGCTGCCATTCTCTTACAGCCTGTGCTGTTAAGCAGCTTTCTGGCTGCGAGAAAGCTCTGCTCTCCTGCACCAGGCTCCCAGGAAAACAATGTGTGAGGAGCAGCTGAAGCATCAGCCGAGTGCCTGAGCCACGTCAGCTCCCATAGCTTGAACCAGAAGGAGGGACAGGGATAGGAATAATTACAGGCCAAGCTACCTCTGCATTGATTCCTGTTCTTAACTAAATACAAAAGACCTGGAAAGGCTCAAGACACAGTTGCTTTGCACTGCTTCTGGAGGCTATTGCAAACACCTCATATTAAAGAATAAAACATTGATTATATTGAAATTAAAAGGAACTTGTTTATGTGCAAATGTTATTCAAAGTTTAACACATCTGTTTTACGTCTTTGAACAGGTGAGATTTTGCTTGGTGACAGCAAAAGTAAATGTCAGTTTAGAAACTACTGATCCTGTATTGCATATGTTACAGAGATCAGGTCAAAGGCAGATACTACAAGAAAACTGAATTTAAAGGGCTGGGTATTTTTACCTAAAACTATCCCCAGTGAGTGCAGCTGAGCTTCAAAGACTCTTAAGCAGATGACTGATTTCAGAATGGTTTTGTTCTCCCATCATTTCTGATACACTTCCTTTCTTATGCTTGCAGGGTAAACATGATCCATTAATAACACTTGTGTAGATTAGTACTATTTTACAGTATTAATTGGAATGGAAGCTGTTAAGTAACAGTTACTGCTCCGTCCCACAGTTTGATTTGTGGAAAGCAACACTGCTGTTGGGCATATTTGAATCTGAGGGCTCAAAGCCAGCTATTTGGCATGACAGACTACTTGCAGACCAACTCTGGCCATTTTTCCAAGCAGAGAGTGGAGCTCTCACTACCTGTACTACATCCTTCTGTGTTTCTGCAGAGAAAAACACAGGAGCTCTCAGGTCTCCCTGCAAGATTTTACTGCAGTGTTGCCTTTGACCTTCAGGCTGTACATGAACTCTTTAACACAGCTGACTGCTTCCGGATAAGCAGCAAGCATTAATTCTACATATAACTGATTTCACTGGACAAAACTTGTGTTCTCATCTGCTAAATACTGAGGTTTAGGCTGATGTGAATAGACAGGAAAGAAAATACAGAATTGTTCGCTCCATCTAAGTCAAGCTCTTCTCAGAAGACCATCCCCGAGCTAGTTTCAGATTCAGTATTAACAAAACATTGCTTATTCAGAAGGAATGGGCTTACCTCTGACAATGACAGCTGGTCACAGGTGCCGAGCTCCCTCCTGCACTAATCCTTGATCTCTGGCCATTTGTTTTTGTCTTACTTCTCTCTTCTGTGTGGCCTTGTATTTCAGAGCTGGAGATCATCCTCTCTCATCTTTAACACACATGCAGACATCTGCTGTGGTGCTAGGGAACACTGCCATACACCGATATAACTGAATACTTCCCTAGAGGCTGCTCAGTTTCAGTGCAGATAAAGTAAGTGGGAAGGAAGTTGGCTACATGATACCTGCCAAACCATTTTTCAGATGCCAGTAGAAGGCACAAAGCATTTTCTGCTCCAGAAAAGAAGAAAGAAGACAGATCTCCTCGAAGGGGACCAGCTTCAGTGAAAAGAGGCACATCATGGCTCTGCTTAGCAACCTTATGTTACAGCACCCATCCAGGCTCAGACACCAGTCACATCTTGACTGGAAAAAAAAAAACAACAAAAAAACCCCACTACTATACTGGAGTATACTTGTTTCTAGTATAGAAAAACATTTAAAATCATCACCTTCTCATACACTCCAGCAGAATTAACTCCAACTACACAAAATTGTCCTGAAAATCCAAGTCACCAAATGCTGTCTGTATACCTTATACCATTAAGCAAGACTTTGTTCACATCGAACAACAAAAAAAAACAACAGGTGTTACTCAGAGTGTGAGTTAAAAACAGTATGAAAAGACCCCACACTGTTTACATCAAAAAGGAATTTAAACCACCATTTAGTGAAAAATAAAATCTGTTATGTCCAGCATCACAGTCTATAATGGGCCCCGTTCATCACCACTGGATCAGCAAAGGGGAAAGATTTGTCTGCTCAAGGCAGTCAATCAAATGCACACTTTTGAAGCAAGTACAATATAACACACAACATGCATTAAATGAAGATACATTCTTGTCTGAAAGAGGAGTAGAAACATCGCTCTGGCTGCTGTAGGAAACGACAAAAAAATAAATTCATATTGATTTCAGGCTTGCTTATTTGAAAACACTGAGAAATGATGCCATTTGTGTGCCTTGCTGCAATAGCACTTGAAGGAACATAAGTCACACCCAAACCATCTTGCTTAGGATTTGTTCTCTTCTGAGAAATAAGTATCCTGTACAGTGCCAGACAACCCTGGAGGTGTTATGCCCATGTTACCAGAAAATGTAGTCCCATTATGATTGGTAGTGGTTGTGTGCAAGCCAATCTGGACTGCAACAGCTCGTTCCCCTTGCCAGACACAGTCTGAGTTTCAGCCTTCAGAATCCCCTCCTGACTGGATTTTAAGATGTTTAGAAGGATGCTCGCTTCCTGTGTTTAATAACTTAGTACCTGTAATTTTGAGGATAGAAGGAGCAATGAGATTTTCTATTTAAACAATGAATTTCCATCTCAAGGATAATCCTCATTTGGTAGACTCACACCACCACTGCATTCAAATGGTACAAACAACTGCATGTGATCACTGCAAAGAGAGCATAGCACAAAGTAAAGGTGAATAGAAACGCAGGAAGACAAAACCACCCACAACAATTCAGCTACTGAGCTGGACATCAACATGACAATCTCAACTATACCTGAAGATCCACTTGTGACTGTTTCAACATCACTAAGAAGTGCAAAGAAGAAAAATTGCTTCACCTTGTCTATTTTCTGCCCCAGGGCTGAGGGGAGATCCCACTTTGTACTGGGACCTAGCTGTCTGCCTTGCTCAGCAGCTGCTGGTTTGGGGGAGGGATGGGCCCTAGGAACAGGAACAGAGGAGGCGGCAGGTAAAAGCAGCACACCCAGCACCCCAAAATTCCTTCCAGTCCCTGATCTGGCACTGGCATCCAACCCACATGCAATACAAAATAAACTTCTGCCCATCCTGCTGATGCTGGCTACAGAAAAACACCCTTTCCTTCCTTCTCAAGTTGTTTCACTCCTAGATCCCTTTCCGCCAAAGGATATGGAGATGTGTTCTGCCCAGAGGTATTCAGATAAATGAAGTCAATCTCTTCCTCTCCAAAGGGATCTGAAAGGCCAGGCTCAGCTTCCACCTCTCTCTGCTTTCTGGACAGCAGCCCTTCCTCAGCACAGTTCAGGGAGTAAGACACTCAGGCTGCAGCTCTGCTCATGCTGGACCTAAAAAGTCCCATTTATTTTGGGGCTATATGGCCATCGCTGCCTTCCCACCTCTGAGCAGAATGCAGAGGTTAACGTTTCAGAATCTAGCCCAAGAACTTTATTTTCCAGCAGTTAGTAAGCTCATTTTCAACCAAGTCTGCATTGTTGGAGTGGTTTTCTATGAAAATATATTTGCAGCTCCTGAGTTCTAGGAATTCTCATGCAGCATATAGGGAGCTAAGGTCCACCCCTACATTTTTGTCTCGCTGTTTATTTATATCACCCACAGGTGTTTGGGTTTTTTTGTGTCTGTTTAAGCTTTTTATAGTAATCAGAAAGAACTCTTCATGTTCCAGAGAAACAAGAGACACAGAAGGATGAATAAGATCTTATGCAAAACTGAGCAGCAGAACCCATTGCAGAACACAGATACTGATTCTCTTAACCTCACCATTACATCTTTTTCCTTTTTAGGCTGAGTAACAGTACTTCTTGCTCAAATGAGTCCTCTTAGAGGCACACAACAATTAGTTCTCAATTTTTGTGCTTCCCAAGGAATAAGCAGGTTCTAATTTCTGGTCTCAGAGTAGATTTAAATCTACTATTTTAGGAATAATTTTGAAACAACAGATGTAAAACATGAGAGAATAAGAAAAGCCTACTCCATTTTTTAAAGCAAGACCCCTGTCATAAAAAAAAAATAATAATCTTATGCCTCCAACCAAATTACAGTTCTTTGCAATTCTCTAAACCAATTGCTTTTCAATTTTGGAAATAGCTGCTGGTTTAATTTCTCTATAAGTAGAGAAGGGGAAAAAAAAAAAATCAAAATACAGCTGATCTGCCTTGGGCAAAAAAAGAAGTAAAATTCTAAGTCTTGACATGAAACACCTTCACTTGAAGCAAGTTGGTGCTTTTCATTTCAGCAGAGTTGACTGTAATAAAGGCAATTGATCTGAAAAATCAAATAAAAATCAACAGCAAATGCACAGAAGATTTTCATATAGAAAGAAGAGCTGTATATTAAAAAAACTTCCTTCTGCTCTCAGTCTTCCTCTACTGCAACTTGTTTGGGTTGGTTTTTTTTTTTTGTTTTGTTTTTTTAACATATCTGAGAAACGTTAACAAATAACTAAGGCACTAACTTCTATCACAAACCTTCACCCCTTTGCCTCACTACATGTGAACTGCAGGTTCACAACCACACAGCAGTAATGGTTTGAGGTGGGAACCTATTCTGGCTCTACCTGCAGGAGTAGCTTAAAACATACTACACGTTAGATTTCTGGAACCTCATTTTAAAGACTGTTTTTGTCATTTTCATTGTCTATTAACCAGCACTTATTTAGCCACTGAATCTAGAAAAAGATGTCAACACTTCCATCTCTCCTTGGCTGTTTACTGTTCCACACATTCCTACTTGAATATCACGAAGAGATCTAGTACAGAGAGGTGAAGGATCACACCTCGCAATTACTGTCCTGTGACTTCTCAGAAAAGCTATTCTACTTCAAAACCTGATCTTCAGTTTGTAGTCATAAAGATAACAGTGTTTTAAGGCCCTAAAATGACACTTCTCACATCTATGCTATATGATAGGCTGTGGTAGTTGCATGCTCAAGCAGAGTCCCTTAAAATGCATTACTCAGGAGTGTTTCCAGGTGGGTTTTGAAAATCTCCAGGGAAGGAGACCCCACAGCCTCTTTGGGCAGCCTGTTCCAGTGCTCTGGCACCCTCACAACAAAGATTTTCCTCATGTTTGTATGGAACTTCCTGTGTTCCAGTTTGTGCCCATTGCCTCTCATCCTATTGCTGGGCATCACTGGGAAGAACCCAGCCTCGTCCTCTTGACACCTGCCCTTTGAAGGGAGGAAACTGAAGCTGGAAGTATGGCTAGCTTGCAGCATTAGTGAAGTCCTTACTTAACAACAGAGTACTGCACTCCACTGGCCATAAATTTGGTCTTCAGATAACAATTTCAACCCATTCAAACCCAGGAAGATCAGTTACACCAGAACTTCCCTAAGGCATCAGGAACTAAGCTGCTACAGAAAGAAAACAAATCCTCCACTACAAAAACAACATTTGCTGTCAACCAGGAATCCCGAGTCACCACACCAGACTGCAGGTTTCTGCTTGAAAGATCAGGCACACTGAACAGGCAGAAGCAGACTCATATACCCCAGCAGTTACATCAGGGAACCACATTAATTCTTTCATCAATGGAATTTAAGGATAATTACAGTATATACAATAGAAAGACAGCTGATCTTCCTATACATTCTCTCCAAACAACAAATTTTCACCAATTGTGCTGACAAGTCAAGGGAACTCAGGAGCTCTGTATCTGAGCACAGACATTTGGGAAGCTGCACTTACTGCAGCTGCAATGCTATGGTTTAACCAATGGGATGTCAGATATGCAGCAAGAGTTAGGAGATAATCCACAAACTGAGAAATTAGAGAGAATAATGTTCTATTACGATGACCCAAATTTCAGTGCCTTCATCTTCAGCCACTTCCTTTCCAGTTTGATCTGGCTGACAGCTGCTCTCAGAGAAAGAACTTCAGCAACTCTGAAATATCTGAAACAGGCATTTGCAGCTGTTGCAGACAAGTGACAAGCAGAATGCTTCCAATAAGTCTCGTCCACATTAGACAGAAAAAGAATTTGCAGGGCCACTTAAAGAAGATGGGCACCTATCCTCTTAGAAAGCTATGGCCTTGGCCACCACATGGAATTAAAGTGTGTTTCCTTGCATTGTTTTCTCTTTTTTCAGAGAAAAAAGTATTTTCTCTGAACTCAGGAATTGTATTCACAGTAACAGAAAAAACAACAACCTTCGCCCCAAATCTTCCTGCACTTCTCACATTACTTTTGGTAGGAGCCAGGGGAACAGTTATCTGTGATCCTCTGCAAGCCTTAAGACAAGCCCAGCTTCCTGAAAACTGTTTATTTAAAAGGTATGGATAAATTTTTAGCATGCTGTTAGTTATCTGTGGGTACGCAAAGCTTCAAGGAACGGATTTCTGTGAAGAGACAAAGAACACAGCCTACTGCTGCACTGAAGCACATAGAAACTCAGCCAAGAGTCTCTCCTGAGCTCTTGGCTCAAGACACAGGGAAAAGACCAAAAGAAGACAAGATATGAACACATGAAAATGTGAAGTTACAACCTCCATGTAGGTGTTTAGGATGTGTTGTAAGAGGGTAGGCAAACCAGATATTTATTCCGTAAATATACTCAAACCACCACAGAGCTAGGAAGCATCTAAAGAAGCCAAGGTAACTGTTGTTTTGTGTTCTCTCTACTATGGAAGGAACTTAATCTCCGCAGAACTCCACTGAATTGCACAAATATCACAAATGGGCTCAGTTCTTCAGCTTTTCAGATCTCGTGTCCTCAGCTGTGTCACAAAGAATCCCATCACAGACCACTCTGCAGGACTTATTCACACTGACCATCAGATTGCCAAGGATTCACATTCCAAAGAAGCTCTGCTAGAACATAAGCAAGGGCTTTGCAGGACATGAGGCATGGGGCAGCAGCCACTCCAACCAGGCAAGGCAAGCCAAACAGCAGGCACTGGATCTCAGCAAATATGGCTTCTGGGAGTTGCAATCAGTAACTCCGGCTGGGCCATTTGCTTAGGCTTTCTGCCAAAGGGATTTATAAAAAGCACAGTAAAGAATGTGCAGAGGCTTTAAATATGAATTTTAAATACAGTGCAGCCAATATCCACATTTGTCAAGGCTTCTACCCTCACTTTTCTCCAAAGCTCTTGTAGGAGAAACTCCATGCATTCCCTGCAATCTAATTTTATCCTCTCAGAGATATCCACCAGCATGAAGGAGCATACTCAGATCAGCGCTGTTTCTTTATTACTTTCTGATCTCAGAGACAGAGAACCAAAAGACAACAGATGAGCAATGGCAGCCTGACGAATCCAATAGACCAGCCCTTAATTTGTGTGCTGCTATGCAAGGATGAATAGTACTGATTTACTAGAGGACTATCCCAGTCTTTACTCAGGTGAGAACATGTCCTAACATCACAGATACTTCCATGAGCTTAACTGTAGCAGACTCCAGTGGTGAAGAAAAGTGGCTGCTGCAAGACAGGTGAAACACACAGGTGTTTTCCCCATCAGATACATTAGGTGGTTTCTTAAAGGCCAGCAACAACTAGTTAGCAACACAGGACTGCTCACTGCGTGATTAGGTTTTCCATTTTCTACGATCTGAAGCATGTTAATGTGACAGGAATTGAGTTTATTCAAGCTCACAGGAGAGCGGACCCTATTACCACTCCTGCCTATACTGAATTTATGCCAGCCATAAGCAGCTCAACCACCGAGGCTAAGCAGTCTCTGAACACTAGAAGGAAATCCAATAGCCAAGGAGATTTTGTCCTTTATAAGACATATGTAACTTTACAGTGAATATAGAAGGCCATTTGTTCAAAAAATGTTCTACCACAGAGCATAAAAATCCTCCAGTGCCAGCACTGCAGATGGGTCAAGTGGATCATTTATTTGCTTTCACAATTAGTATACTTGTAAGTGTTTACTGCTTCTGTAGACTTGCTGCAGTACTCTATCCTACGCAGGAGTGCATTTGAATAATCAGACTCCAGTCAAATTAATACAACAGACTCTGCCTCCACCTTCTGTCCTCACAGCTGTATCAAACACTTGGAGACAAGAAAATGTGGAGCCTGAATTCCAGCCTTACACACCAGTATGTATTCAGGGTACACTAAAACCACAATGCTAAACAAACAGACACCCTTAAAAACAAACAAACCACACCACCCCTGAAGTCCCCCCCTTAATAAATTACAATACTAAAGTGACAGTATAAAGAAAACTGACACAAATCCATGCTACTGCTAGACAAGGTTCCTTTCTTACCTCTCATTAAGCAGGAGTTACGTCCATGTCTAACTACCAGGATAAGATTGTGACTGGGTTTATCAGAGCTCTGCAGGGTCCTTTTGGCAGCACGGTAGGCCTCCTACTCTGCATTTGTCCAGACCACTGGTCTCAGGAAACTAGAGGCCATCCTGCAAGACACTAAACATCTGCACACGTTTATCTGTGGCACAAATTCTTCTCCAGTCTTACAGTGTTGCTGCTTCATAGATAATACTAACAAAAAACACATTCAGGATCTAATAGCTTAGCAATGAGCAGCACTTTGAAATGTCAAAATCATCTTCCTACCCACAGACAACAAAGATTCATCACCTCAAGAAACAAAGGTATTCAAATCTCTCATGGAACACATCATCATGAACCTTGTGACAGGGTACTTACAAATAGTGCACGGTGCTGCTCATGTTGCAAGACAGAAGAAAAATAACTGTTCCAATACGCAAAGAAAGAAAAAAAATATGAGTCTGAAATGTCTCTGAACCCAGTGTTTTATTGCTTTGTGATTACTAGTTACACCTTGATGCAATTTACTTTCAAATAAATTGGCACCTACTGTATAATTTAAAATCGTAGTATCTTACCCATTACAATGGCATCAGAAAAAAACCTAGAGAATTGCTCTTTTGGCCCAAGATTAAAATAAAGGTAAAATGCTTCCATCCTTTATTGTTGGCAGGTGAGCGTTCATTGTGGAAGGTCCTTAAAAATAGTGGGGAAAAAAAAAAGAACACCACAAGTGCCCTCCAAAAATATACAAAAGCAGTTATCAGAGTAAGTGGCTCCCTTTATACCAGACCTATGCTTTGGCACTTTTTGCATCCAAGTGCACAGTAACTCCCTCATCTCATATGAGGAAAATAAAAGTAATGTGCTCAAGTGCATATCGACTACTTCGGGTGCCAAGAAGAGAGATTCCCACACACCATCTTCGGCTCCCACTCAAACAGTACTTTCATCAAAAGTGACACTGCTTTCAGGATTTAGCACGTACCAAGGAGTTTATAAATACTAAAGCTTAAAAAAAAATTAGAATCACTTCGAATAAATAAATGATGTTTGGTAATAGAGTTACATTTGCTTTGATGATCAGTTATCTATACACAGCATAAGTTATCTTTGTAAGGCAAGCAATGAAATAGCAGATGAAGTCCCTGAGGATCAGCAGCTCCATGTTCAACACATTTCTTTTGCAATGCTTGTAGACAGCAGGGCAAACAATCAGTCCCAAGGCATCTGCTTTTTAATCTCCAAGCACAGCTGCAGACCACACAATGAATCATTTCTGTATCTCTTCCGTAGGCAGGAACCCGTGAATCAGAATACTTAATAGAGGGTGGTGGGGACTCAGTTCTTCTAACGCTGGATCAAGTGCTCCACCTTGTGTTACTCTTCGACATTCAAAAGGATCCTTCTGCTGCCCTTTCAATTGCTGATTGGGCAGAGTAGGTAGTGACTTCTGCCCTTAAACTATCATTGTCCATGGTACCATATGTTGGCTGCTCCTTATGGGCAAACATTGTCTTTTCTGTAGAATGAGGATGCAAAACTCGAGGGATGTACATCTGAAATCACAAGCGTTAAGGATTTTACTAGTCTCTCAGAGCATACTGGGAAAATTTACTCAGGATAATTTTTCCCCTTGCCATTCTTCTTTTCATCCATTTCCCATTCTTCACCTTAATAACTGAGGCCTTTTGCATCCTGCAGGATGCTTCCAGGTGCAACACTCATCTGTACGTGCACAATGTGTAGACTGTGGCACAAAGACCTCTATTTCTACCTCAGTCTCTCAGCCCTTTAAGCGTTAAGGCAAAGACTTGCTGGTCATGTCACAAGTTCAAAGTCACTAAGCATTGGCAATTGACTACACCTGACTGCTGTCCAGAGGTAGGTACTGGCCAACGTAAGGCCCAGAATACAGAGTACAGAGCTGCTGGAAGTAGCATGTCCCAACTACTCCTAAAACTTCAGCCAAAGGTACTTCTGGAACACCATCTGGAACAGTCAAGGAGCCCAGCTGCAGAACTTGCTGGTCCCACGAACACATAGGAAGTCCTACGGTCCTTTCAAACTAACACATCCTATGCAAGCTCTTTGCAGGGTGAGAAATTAAGCTTTTCTAGGAAATGTAAGAGAATGTTAGTAACTTCTAACTTCTTACAGAAGACGTTGGAGTGGTTCGTACATCTGTGTTTCCATTTTCACCTTGCATGTCTTCTATCTGTAACCAGTAACGTGAGGGAAAAGGAGAGAGAATACCAAACTGTTAAGTCAAAACAATATTAAGAAACAGTAAGCATTTAGAAATCAGCAGAAAGATCACAGGGCAGTGCTGGTTCTCAACTGCAGTCATAATGAACTCAACTCTAGCTTTCTTTCATACACTCCCATAACTGCTCTTTCCTCTCAAATCCAGCTCTTGCTAGCACTGCCACACTTCCACTGTGACAAATAACCCGTTTCTATAGATCTGCCCTTGTTGGTCATCTCACTGTAATGCACCTCTGTTGTCAGGCATTGCTACTGACAGGGTAAGAAACAATCCCACACAAACAGCTGGCACTACATTAAGCACATAATTCAGAGCCAAAAGGTGTTACTGTACCATCACTTACCTTATAGTTCAGTGGGCTCAGGTGCTTGAAACACGCAAAACAAGTATAAGCCACGCAAACAGCGATTGTGATGCTGACAACTAGCAATGTAAACATTGTTGTAGGTGCTTTAAAGCCTAGAAAAATATACAGAGAACACAATATAAAAACACACAGCACGAAAAACTCATTCTGTGTTTCGCACTTTCAGAAACTGTGTGCTTTTTCCTTAGAGGACCAGACAATCCACTTCCAGCCTCAGCTTGGTGAGCCTGGTTAAGCACAAATCTTGTTGGCTGGTAAAACTGTTGAACAAACTATTTCTGTAGTTTTTTTTCTCCAGAGGTCAAGAAAGGAAGCTGTAAAACTTGAGCAACTAGCAAAGCTCACAGATCCTTCTCCTCATTCCTCAGTCATCTATTCTGGATCTACTTATAAAATGCTTTTATTTAATGATCTGTGAAATGTCATAGCTAGAGTCTATTTATTAGGTGTGATGATGGCCCCAAACTGAACAGTTTGCAAACAGCCCAAAGGAGAAAAGCGAGCTTCACAGATTACAGATGAGTAACAAGACAGCAGCTCCATTGAATACAATGGATGATTACAAACTGGAAAGCAGTCAATCATGCCAACCCTATTACCAAAAAAGCAAGTCTCAGATACCTATACCAAACAATAAAGCTCTTCTGTACTACTGGCCTTACAAAAATCAAACTATGGGGCACTACAATGAAAGCATGAACAGAACTAGGAGGGATCCAAGGGAAAGAAAAAAGACAAAAAGCAGAGAAAACACGAACTATCCTGCAAGGTAAGATGCTTTGGGGTGGTGTGGTAGGAGCATGGAATGAACACTAAGAGAGGAGCTAAAAGGTAACTGGTAAGAAAACAAGTACAATGAATATGGTGATTATTTTTTGGATAAACTCCGGAAGTATTTTGAAGAAATTGATCACATTTTGCAAAAAATATTATTTGAGTAAGTATAAAGGGGAAAAAATGTTAACTCACCTGTTCCTAAATTTCTTTGGCCAAAAAACATAAATAAACACCAATCCTGTTTTTTTGTAGTAACACAGCACAGGTAACAACACAGAACAAACAAGTATATGTAGATTATATGAACAGATCTGCACAGACCTATTTGTCACAGGAAAAAAAAAATAACAAAATAGATGTCTCTGTTCAAACAGAAAAGAAAAGTGGAAGAAAAACTCCCTATGGGTATTCTGTAATGTCCTTTCAAAGGAGCTGGTTGTATAACTATATGTTACAACAGTATTTACCAGCTGTAAACTGTCCCTGTCAACAGATCTAAGGAATCATAGTATTTAGATGAACATTCTAGGAGACAGAAGTTGGACTGCAGATAGCACTGTCATGTCCTTTGCCATGAGGGACACGGCAGCACTTTACATGTCTGAAGGACAGATAGCATGAGAAAACAGTAGATGGGGAGAAGACAGATGACAATAGTGAAGCCTATCTGTATGCAGTATTCAATCTTGACTCAGAACTGGGATAGAAGTCTTTTCTCACTCATAAAAGTGTAAAGCTGGAAAGAGTATTATATTATCACTGTACTCTGCAACTACACTGAATTCATACTGTATCCACAGCATTCATCGTGCACCATGCAAACTATACAAGTAACTGATTAAGCAACCGAGCTTTACACATAACATACTGATGTATCTTGCAGATAAGGAAGCTGAGCACTCTTCCCACTCTTTCCTTCCCCTTGGCACAAGCAGCAGTAGTGAAATCAAAACTTCCAGATCCCACCTCTCAGATTTGCATCACTTGGCTAGCCTGCCTTGTGCACTGACAAAGCATTAAAGAATATCCTGCAAACAGTAGTTCTATACTAACCTAAAACAAACATAAGAACTCAGTCTTTGTTTTCCATCACTAAGTTCCATGATGAATGACAGTCTTAGCACAGATAGAGAACCAGGAAACACCTCTAAAAAGATTTCATTTTTTGCAAGTCAGGTTTTCCTTCGTAACAATTACAGATGCATCAATCAACTGCTGTATCACAGAATCACAGAATTGTAGGGTTTGGAAGGGACCTTTAGAGATCACCTAGTCCAATGGTTGTAGCTGATTTTTTTTCTAAAGCACGCTCTAGAAATTCTGCTGTTCTTTGAGAGGACGTGAATTTGTTGGTGCTCCTGCTTGCAAAAACGGTTCTTGAAACATGGGAAAAAAATGTGCTTTCAAGCATACAACTACTGCAGCAACAGCTGCTCAAACCCAACAATAGCCTGAAGCAGTAGTTCCCAGTACCTCTTAGCTCCCAGTGGATTTATCTCTGAAGTTAAATGACAGTCTGCCAACAGTATTATTTAACTACTGGCATGCTAGATAAACATTATGAAGCATACTGATTTGCCACCAGTGTTGTGAGAGCCGAGAAGGTAAAACACAGATTACAAGGGCTCCCTTCCCAAAAAGAGAAACTCAGCTCCTTCAAGTGTCACCCTCATCCCCCTGTTTCTTGCCAAATGTCTCCTCCTAGGGGTAAAGAGCCATCACGTACCTCTTCTGGTATCAAAGCTGTTAGTGTATCACAGCCAGTGCTATTAGTACCAAGTATTTGCAAAATAAAGAACATCTGTATATTTAAAATAAATTATGTAAAACCATGAGTTTTCAAATCACAGTACAGGGAGGAGAGTCACTATCTCACTGCAGTTATTCATGTGAAGTTTCACAGACAATGTATAACACAGGTCTTAGTAGCATCATTAACTAGCATTCTAACATGTTTTTTTCCCCAAACAAAAGAAGCAGTAGCCAATTCACCCAGGCACATTCAACTTACACTAATTATACCAACTGCACATAGTAAAGCTAGGAGCCATTTTACTAGTAAGAACTAGTTCTGAACAGATTGTTTTATTTTGTGCTTTTCTTTAATTTGCTGTAGTAAGTCTGTCACTCCACAGCCCAGTAGGCCAACTCAAACTCAGTGCAACACATAACCACCATAACTTCATGTTTATGGAAGCAACAAGAGAAGCCCATAATGCCTATGAAGCTTCACATGTGATTTCAGTAAGTTGGCAAGAGAGGTAGGAATATCTTCTTCAAAAAGATAGATTGTACTTACCCAACCTCAAAAAAGAGAAAAAATAGAGCCAGAAAAGGCAGAGAATTGGAGCTGCAAGAGCCTGATTCACCGCTGCAAAGTGCATCTTCTTCTCCAGCTTAGCAGGGAGATATGCATAGTAAAGGTTGTAACGGTCAACCATATGCTTCAGAAGCATATATATTAATCCTGGAAGGAAATTAAAAAAAAAAAAAAGAGACAAGGAGAATGGGGTTGAAAACGTGATAAAAGCAGTAATTCTGCGAGGAAACCTGCACTAACCAAGTGATTCAAAATTCAGATACTAACAATGGATGCAGCCCAAATATGAATGAGGTACAGTTGCATGATAGCAGTCTGCTCCTAAAGTTGCTCATGAGACAGTGCCAAGACCCCCAAGGTCTCACCAGCCCTCCCCTTCCCCTCTCCTCAGACTTCTGTCACCCACTCATGCTCCCAGGGTGCACCCAGAGCTCCTTCCTAGTGCTGGCATGTGGGGTCACAGTAGTTGGGAACTCCCTCACATAAATACCGGTAAAGAAGAAAGGCCTAAAAACAGCTTTATGTTTTCATCTCAGCCTACAACAAATTCATGACTGGATTTCAAATCAGCTGCGTTTTATCCCCAACAGAATTCTTACAGATGTGACAGCTACAAATTACAACAGCTTGAGTACACAGTAGCACATTCAGATATTTACAATTGCACTCAAAAGCATAAATAAATATAAATTGTATTGTTTAAAAAGTGGCCACGCTCTCCCAATAATAAGGTTGTTGGTTAACAAATAGTTCTGAAAAATAACCAATTTAGCTAATTACATTGCATCTAGCTTTCTAAAGCTTTAGATCAAAAAAAAAGATTATACAAATACTATCAAATTGGTTAGTACAACATGCTTGAGAGTAGATAACAGTAGCTGCTGAAACAATTCTTTATACATAAAAAAATGATGACAGTACAACATCTTTATGAATAAGAGATGCAATAAAATGAAACAGTTCAGATCACAGTCAGTGAAAATGGGCAATTGTCTGTGAGTTCTAGACAGAGCATTGTTTTCTGCACACTCATACTGGATTTAAAGACTGGTACAGGAAAGCAAAGAAATCCTCAAAGCTAGATAAAGTAATTTAAGGCATAGATTTTAATTTAGTTTGTGATACAGTACAAAGAAAACTTTCTAGAAAAAGGTAGCCTGTGACTTGGAGATCTGGATATCTTCTGAAGATCCTGCACTCCTCATTAGCTGGAAGTCTAAGCCAACAGGGCTATCAGAGTATACAGTACTCCCTTTCTTGTCCAAGGGCAAGACATGCCAAACAAAGCAGTCAGCACATCAATAAGTCACATCCTTGATGTCAGGACTGTGGAGCACACCGTTGCCAATAGGACAGTGATGACCATAGCCCCTTTCCTCATTCAGGACGCGTAGTTTAAATAAATGGTTTGCAACACATAAGAGCTGCAGCAGTGGAAAAGAACAGGTAGTTTTCCAGTCTTACTACTGTCTCAACAAACTATTTATTGTGTTTTTTTTAAATACTTCAGTCAAACTTTAAGAAAATTGTTATTTAAAATGTACATAAGGATTTAGGGATCAGAATGTCACAAAGTCAAGTTTGTCTGCTTTAACTGGACATTCGAGCTAGAAGCATTATGCAGCTTGCTTCTCCAAGACCTCAAGAACCCACAGACAAAAATAAATCCCTCACCTCCAAACCTATCTATCAGTTATCCTACACTTGACTGTTAAAAAACACCACCAGAGCTAACTGAAGCTGGCACTCAAAACAGACGTCTAATATTCACCAAATGTAATTTCAGTTTCCCAAAGCAGTACAGGAAATAAGTAATTTGCCACCTCCTGTCCTTCTTTTCCCTCAAGAAGGGATGGAAATGTGGATCGAAGTCCTAAGGGTGATTATCGTCTGAAGAGTACACTAAGAATCCAGAACTAGGCCTTAGTTGCCACTAAATAATTCCCACTTGCCTTAGTCTCATCTCTACAGGGCACACAGTTCACTGGAAACTTACCAAACGGGACAATGATGGGGCACGTAATGCTATAGGCCATGATGACTGTGAACACACACAACATCCAGGCATACATTGCTCCAAATTCATATTCAAATGCCTGTTGCTAGGAAGGAGAAACAAAACACTCATATCTCTCAGGTCATCTATCAGCACATTCAGAGTTAAGGTAGATTGACTAAAGCAATAGCTAACCTTCTCTTATAAATCCTCCCTAGGAGAGAGCACTTATTTCCTCGAGAGGTATGAAAAGCTATTATGCACTTATATTACACATTTTAAACAGCTGTAGTTACAGAAAATACATTACTACTTTCGTAGCCTTAGAGGAATTCCTCAAGGAATGTGTTTTCAATTACAAGAAGCAACTACATAAAACCACAAGGTGAAAAGTAATCCTGCCAAACACAGAACCTTCATCTCACTGCATATCCCACTGAATCTGCACTGATCCCTTGTGATGCCTTTAGCAGTAGAGAAAGTTCAAGATATCACAGCTTTTGGTCAATATTCCCATTTTTTCTTATACGTAGCTGAATCTCTTTGGTGGGAAAGAGGTAACAAACCATTTCAATCACAGCAGGTTATATACAGCAGTTAACAAGAGGGGATATTTAACCTGATTATTTTAAAATGGAACCCACCCGCTGCAAAAAATGAAAGAATAGAGAAGAAAAATGGTGGCACAAGCTTAACTTGCATGCCCATTTCAACACCTTGAATATCAAGCTGCAAGAAGACACATCATCTGGGAGTTACTGTTCCACACTTAAAAGTCAGACATTAAGCTTTTTTTTTTTTTTTTAAACAGATGTACAATCAGATTAAAAGTAAATTGTGCATGCTGACTGACAACAGAAACTAGCAGCAGACAGGTTCAAATCTTAAAAACCTCAAGTTTAGGGGCATAAGACAATACTAGAATTATACTATTAAATCCAAATCATAGAATTCTGACGTGGAGCTGTGAAGAGAATAACATCTGAAGTTCAAAGCCTGAATTTTGATTTGCGACCATCTCTGGTTTGAATAAATACTTCAGAATTAGTAATTAATGCTGCAAAGAGGGGCAGTGTGAACCTGCTACAGATGATTGAAATAAAGGCCAAAAAATGCCAGGAGATGACTATGTTCTGAAAGGTGGGGGGCTCCCACTGTTTCTGATAAAGGCCAGTCATTTAATTGCCTCTTGCTAAGGAAAGGCTCAAATACCTGTTTAATATTTTTCCTTTCTGCTCTGGACTTGGCCATTATCATCCGTATGGTGTAAAGGATGAGGCCAGGCAGGCGCAGCAGCTCCATCCCATTGCCAATAAAGGCAGAGGCTATCACATAGTTCACAAAGAACGCTCCCTGGTCAGGCAAAAAGACGCATCTACAAGGAAAGACATGAGACAGTGACTGGAAAGCAGACAAGCAAGTAGAAAGAACATGTATACACTTTTAGAAGTCTCTCTCCATGAGGAGTACAGAGCACCATGAGAAGCAGCTAGAAGTCTTCTAATAATCTGTCTGAGAAGGAGTACAACGTAGTATGCTGCAATTACTGCCTCTATAGCTGTAAAAGTGTACTTTTATAGTGCCATTGCAAATTAGCATGCAAGACAACTTGCTGAGTCACATAGTTTGGATAAGGAATAAACTCCTCAAGAAATGAGATACTACAGTCTGATGGGTGACTGATAGCAGAAGGGAGCATCATTTGATGTCTATTAACAGCAACTTGAGACGAGACAGGACTGCCATAGAATAATTTTATCTTCCAGCTTAGAAGCTCCTAATTGTCTTCTTAATACTGATTTTGAAATGGTGGTGGGAAAAAACAAACAAACCAACCATCTCTTACTAACTGTGTCCTATTCCTTCCCTACAGTCATCTCACAAACCAGCCACTGCTTCCAGCCCATAGTCACAGGAGTATCTAATAACCAATACATGCAACTTTGCAGTACTAGCATAAAAACATTTGTATTTCTTAAAATCAAAAGCAAGTCAATGAGTTTCAATAACTGCTGCAGCTATTTTGTTACACTGTAATCCCTGGGGGGGAGGGGGAAGAAATCACCCCATCAATGATATGCAACAACCCTCACTACACTGACTATTGTCATTTCATCCCATCCTGTGTTTTTGCATCTTCTACAGAAATTTTAAGGATGTGGAAAAATAACTCTTTATTGAAAATTTGCACATACAACCTAGCAAGAAAAAGCATGGGCTTCTTCCCATCAATGGCATTTGCATTATCTCCTGCTCCTATTTGGAAGTTCAACATCATTCCAGAAGTATCATCCCAGCACTAAGGTAATAAACAGTAACCAAATTAGTCACATAAAGTGTCTTAAATAATCTCACAACAAAGAACTGCTAATACTTACTCCAGCCTAATGGCAGAATCAGATGACTCTCTGTCAAACAGCCAACGGAAGAAGAAATCAAGGCTGAAAAAAAAAGATGACTAATTCAGCATCCAGGAGTTTATTGTGTAAAAATGCTTCTCTTCAGTAGTTCAGAATAGTATTTTAGCTTTACAGTAACTAATAGTCATAAGAAGGAAGGGGAAAAAAAAAGACACTTTTAATGACTCATTTTCAGCAGCCATACAGATAAGGCAAATACATACTACCCTATTAGCTAGGGAAACAGTTAACCACTGAACAGGTGCAAAAAAAAAAAAAGCAAAACTGAAACTGAAAAGTCAGTAAACTTAGCTCTCAGCTGTATCAGTATGGGCAACTTTCAACTAGAAACTGATCTTTCAGTGTAGAGAATGCTTTGGCTACAGGAAAATCAAACCCTAGAGATCTAGGGTAAGAGATCTTCAGAAAAAGGTGAATATTGAAATATTGTAACATTACAATCTAATGTGTAATGACAAGATCACCAAATGCACAGCAAAAGGATGAGGATATACTATTTATACCTCAACTAGCAAATAAAGGATTATTACAAAAATATTATAGGAATATTATCAGAATACTCAAACATTATCAAATTATGACTTTACCTGGTGAGACCAAGGGAAGGTAGAATCAACACCATGAAGATCAAAAATATGTAGACTTTATGCATCATTATTCTGTTCTCTGCAGATCTACCAACAGAAGAAAAGTAATAAGAAATTCACATTAAAACCTTCCTTACATGAAGAATTTTGCCCAAAGAACATCACTACGCAGAAGAATTCCAGCTTCCCCTGCCATATCACAGTGCTACAAGATACTGGCATAGAAACGCCTTTGGGATACTCACTGATCTGGGCTAAGCAGGCTCTCAGCATCTTCTGGGGCATAGAAGAGATTTTAGAACTTTAATCCAGATATTGGATTAAAAAGACTACAGTCCTGCACCACAAGGAAGGGGATGTGTGCCAATCACAGCTGGTTTCTCATCCAGTGATACTCATCTCTCTACAGCTTGTAAACAAATTCTTCCAAAACCTTATGCCAAGACGGATTAGGGCACCACCTCCAAGAAACCAGACACTCAGATAAACTACTTTACTTGCCAAGTATCAACACTTTCAGAACAACATGATGCTACTAATACTTTACCATTCCTACAGCAGCAGGAACATCTAACTAGTAACAAATTGTCACCAAGAAAATTATAGAGATGCCCATAAACTTTCTTAAAGGTGGCATCAAATTAGGCATTAAAACCACAGTGGTTTTATAGGATCACATAGCCCTTGGGAACCGTGGGATATTATCAGTTAGTACAACTATAGTGTGGCTTGAAATCAGATCTGTGATTACTAGCAACTCTTGAAAACTTGCAATCAGTTTAAAATGTCTTGAAGTTCATAAGGCAAGTATAACTATCAATAAAAAACGCTGATGAAAACCAAGCAACATTGAAAAATCAACAGAAAATTCTGGACACAGGGCCTTAGAAGGGAATGGTACAAAAATAAACAGGATTTGACTCTAGAATACAAAAACAATCAGTGGCTGTAGGCAAAAGATGAAACAAAGGCAAGCACAACTGGGATTTGGTGTGCAGTATCATAGGTAAATTGAGCATGAAACCCACTACGCTAAGCAGGGCTGTGCGGAGCTCCCTCAGGTTAGCAGCACATCACTTGACACCTCTGACTAACTGGTTATATCTGAAAAATCTTGTGTCAACAGACCTGATAGGCCATGGTCCTCTAAGCCTTCTCAGATCACCTCTAGCAATTATCCAATAGCATCGATTTGTGCACTGTTACATCCAGGTCACTTTTCATACAGAATAAGAAGGGCATCTTTCTTGTTATATGTAGCATGCTAGTAGTTGGAGCCCTTGAGATAGCATTTGGGACTCTAATGTTCCCAGCTTGTAGGGGATCAAACCTCCCACTTCTTAACTTCCCAGAGAATTATCTCAGAGGGAGATTGGAGGTACTACCCACGCTCCTGTTGAAGGCACATTTATTTCTAATTAAGCTTTAGACACAAAGTGTGTATGAGGGGGGAGCACAAATTAATCATCTGGTTGGTTTTGTACTTGCTGTTTTAAGTGGAATAACTCCAAAACATTGGTTACAATATTAGAAAGAGATGAAAACATGGTATTCCCTGCCACAAGAGGTCTGCAGATTTAAAAAAAGCATCATAAACAGTTGAGTGTTTCTCTTTTCTGGGGGGGAATTCAGTTAGTAAGGCCAAAACAGAAGATCTCGCTTACTTTGTCCAGTGGGACTCCAGCAACGTTGAATAATAGACAATTGTTGGCAACAAAGCTGAGAAGGACCAGAGCAAGAGCGTTGGGAAGAACTGACTGATGATAGGATTCTGATCAGAAGGAAAAAAAAAAGGGGGGGGTGAATGTTGAATACATTTTAATGCAACTGTGCTAGAAGAACTGAGACTTCAATAATTAGCTCTTTGTAAATGGTATCAGGTCAGACTATGGAAATATTCAAGTCTGAATCTGAATAAGCTCAGAATGAGGTCAAGCTCAGCGTTGGTGTACAAGACAATAAACAAGAGCAGGACTGGGGATTGAATTCCATGAAAGAGAAGTCTCACAAGCAGCTCTTAGGTAGAAAACACAAGCTTTGGGAAATATCTAAAATGAACAACTTGCAAGAGAGTTCAGATGTATACAGTACCCTGGTTTTCAATATAGTAAGTAAAATAAACCAAGGCATTTTACTTCAGGGTTTAAAGTTTAAATTCCCATTTTCTCACTCCAAAATCAAAACATGAGTTGGACACAAAACTGGCAAAAGCTTTAGATTTTAAGCATTTTAAATTCAGTAAAACCTACATTCCAAAGATACAAGTAAAGGTAGGATTCATAATAATATGAAGTTTCAGATGAGCATATTCCACCTATCAAGGAATGAACAAGGAACCAGGACATAATTCTGGACATACACACACACACTTTTGGTTTTTTTTTTGTTTTTTTTTTTTTTTTTTTTTCAGTCAGCAGATACACAAAATAATCCTGAAAACTTCAACACATTTATCTTATAGACATTGATTTTTTTTTTTAACTATACATCTATCCCTTTATTATTATTATGTTATTCATTTTGGTCCTATATACTACTATATCCAAACATATAGTGATACTCACATTAAGATAATGAATAGGTTTAGTGACATTGAACTTGTCCATGGTTGATATGATTATGGATGGAGTAGTAAGAAAAAACAGCAAAATAAGAAGAGATAAATTAATGCACCACCATCTAACCCACCAATTCAGCCCACACACCGAAAGATTATTCCTGGGAAAAGAAAAAAAAAAGAAGCAGTAAGCATTTGTTGCTGTAAGTATGTTTTATCTTTCAAGTAACAGGTGGCACTGCTTTTTCACGTTTCAAAGTTATACAAACAAAGCACTACAGAAGTTCCAGTTGTTACTATAAACAATGAAACCAGTGCAACTTTTCTTAAGTGATAAAGTAAGTTATGCTTGAAGGAGAACTTTTTAATCTTTTTTAACATTTAAACACAATGTACAAAGTAGTTAAGATCTGGGATGATCCAACTTCTGTTTTGTACCTAGGTATCAAACTGAGAAAGTTAGAACAGAAAGAGACTGAAACTACAGAGAACAGCTGTCAGAGGCAGAATCTGCCAAGAAGCTGTAATTTAAAAAAATAAGGAAATAAACATCCAACTGAATTCACAGCAAAAACTGGTCTTAAATGGGTGATGTTCTTAATGTTGTCTGAAAGAATTCCCAAAAGGACCAGAACGATCTGCGCCTCAGCTGAAGCCAAACATCTATAAATCAAGAAAACAAAGAAAGAGAGGCTCATGATCACCCCCAGCAATGACAACTGTCATGGTGAACCCACTTAGGGAACTTGGCAAATTGCTGTTTCTCCCTTTTCAAGGAAAAACAACACAGTTTGTGCCTCATTTGCAACAGAGATGCCACAATTCATTTACTGTCATATGAACATTATGGGGGTTATATTGATCAAACCCCAAATTACTTACAAAGCAACTGGAAAACATTTAGCCATTTTCAGCCTGTAAGCATAAATGAAGATAGCACAGGAACAGCAGGATTCAAAATCATTTATGTATTTTCAGTCTCCTGTAAGTGATGCGTAAAGTTATTGGGTCACCCAAAAGATGTTGGAAGACAGACCACAGCTCCCAGAGTGGATCAAACTATATTTGTCCTGCAGCATCTCAAAAGAAAAAATACACACACACACACACACCTATACAAACCTGGAGAAAGAATTTTCCATTCTAACATCACCTCAGACCTCAGCAACAGATAAGATATACACGAACCTCAAAAACAGAAATGAGGATGTACAGGCTGATGAAGTTTTACCTATATATTTATTTCATGTTAACAGAAGAAGCAGATACCAGAACTTTGTGGCAGCAAAAATCCAAAACTCTGAGAGGCATCCCCAAGGTCAAAGAAGAACACCATTAATAGAAATAAAAATACACGTCAGTCTCATTTTAAGGTTAGAGGGAAAAAAAAATGCACAGATCCTTTCTCCTGTCCATAATCTAAACCTAAACTATAATAAATGCATGGAAGACAGGAATCTTACCAACATATGTTCTCAGGATAAGTAGCATATGTAACCTCCCAATTTGTTATGCACAATTCCTTGCTGTAGGATGATGGCTGAGGTTCTCCTTTACACTTAATACTTCGACATTTGCAGGCATTGAAGTCCTTAAGGATACTGTAATGATTAAAACCAAGACCATTATTCCAAATTACTACACCTGAAAATGCTGGAAGAAGACTGTCGATAGCAGTAAAAGGTAGGGTTTTTTTCCTTTTAATAACAGAAAATGAAGACAGCATTGAGATAACACTGTAACATTATCTCATGCATGCAGTGACTGTTAAATACACAGTTACTAACACAGGCCTTTGATATCTAACAACGTTGAAAAACAAAGAAGCAATCATAACTCAGATTGTTCAGCGTTTCTACCAACATAGCAGCAGTGGCTCATATTAAAAATCCAAGTCTGAGAGCACTGGAAAAAATAGAAATAAAGACAGCCAGTACTCCAAACATCTAGTGTAATTACAGCTGTTTTCAAGTCAAAGCATATGAATCCTTTAATCTGCACTCCAATTTCACTATGCCAACATCAAATTGAACTAATTTCGATTTTCATACAATTTTTATAATGCAAGTATTTGAAATCACATCCTCTTTCACCCACTCCCAGAATATTCACAATATTTATCTTCTGAGTTGATTATTAATGTATGCAAACCAAGTTTAAACATTGTCAGAGTAAATGCTTCCAAAGAATTCTCAAAACACACTAACAGGAACACTAAGAATACAACTGTGTGTGTGCTATGGTGCAAAAGAAGTTCTATTCCAGATGAGTTTCTATGCTAGTGCAGTAAAACAGTAATAGATCATATTTGAATGAGTGGACTCATTCAATTCTTGGTTATTCTTGTTTCTCAGTTGTGTTCACAACATGAAGAAAACAGAGCACCATACAAACACTAAACAAAACAAAAATGACAACACAGATCTTTTTCTTACCAGAATTCAAGCAGGAACATCAACATCTTGCAGCAGCAAGTATTTAAGAAAGTTAATTATAATTCAGTAGCTTGTTTTTAGAAAGTAAATAAGGAGTGATCTTTAACACTTCCAGACACACTACAGGAACATGAGCACCAACATTAATCAAGCTTCTACAACCAACTGATTCCATGAACTTCAGTCCTGCCTTTCTGCTACTGCCAGCCTATTTCAGGGCTCTGTAGAGCAGAGACCACTAGTGGTACCACATAACTTTCTAATCTGATGGCTCCAACATCAAACATAATTTAACCTTCCAGAGAATAGAGTTCACAGCAATAAAAACCTTTTCAGTTCTCCATGGTTCAACTCAGATGCCTGTAATGCAACTCTGACATGTCCACCAAGAAATTATCCCATCCAAATTATAAACAAGAAGTTAACGATCACAGAAGAAACCTCAGTGCCTGTTTCTGCTTTCAGTTTACCATATTCAAAGATTATTTCATGCTCTAAAATATCTAAATACAGTGTGTAACATGACAGGATTAGAAGAGGCATGAAATTCACCATTATTAATCAGAGCCACACCAAATTTCTCAAATTCTTGAAATCCTACACCCTGGACCCCCCAAAAGACCCTGGAAGTCTGTACTTCTAATGTGAAGGTCAAAATACCACAGAAAATTTAAACTAGAAAAGCTATAGGGAAAAAAAAAAAAGGCACGATGTGCTGTCTGTAACACAAGTATCATTTTATTTCCTCTCACTCAACCTTGTGTTAGTAAAGGATTCTCACAAACTGTCAACTGAAAATGATAGGTTACATGCATTTTCTATATCAACAACGGAGTAAGAGGGGCTTAATTTCTGATACTCAATCTACACGAGTAGATATAGAAACAGATAAGAGATGCATGTTATCTGTGAAGTCTGCCTGAAGTCAAGATCTTAAGGGTCATATATGCAATATGTGAGCAAAAGGAATATTGAAACAGGCTGGGCCACATACTCTAGATTTTGGTAATAGTTACTACTTTTCAAGACGGTAGATCATGTTCTTGTATAACTTCTACAACACAAATTTTATTTTACAGGGCTTTTGAATCTTCTTATCATAGGTTATCTAACAGCCTGCATATTCAACGCACTTGAGGGTTTTGTGTTGCCTTTTTTTTTTTTTTTAAAAGACAAACACATTTATATGCATGTATACAACATAAAAAATAGAGTGTGTGCACATACTCCACAGTAAGTGATTAAGCTTTCTTTCTATATATTTAAAGACACAACACTGGGAAGTTAAGTTTCTCCTCTTTACTCCACCCAGTACTTTGCCAATGCCAAACATCCAGAATCTACCTTCAGAACAAGCTCACTACATTGTTGAGATTACTCAGTAGCATCCACTGTGACAGCAACAACATTTGTACATTAGAAAAATGGAGAAATCAGTAACCCACTTCCAAGATCCAACTAGCCTGGCCTACTACTAACCTAGACTAATGGACCCCATAAAGAAGGGTTTCTTATCCCAGTAATTGTCCAAAGCCACTTAGTCCCTCAGGTAATGAATTCTTCATTTGAAGTATAAAGGCTAAACACATACTTGCAGAAAAACTTACCAGTAAGCAGAGCAGAACAAATCCACAAGACAGTGAAGAAGGAAGGAAGAAGAAGAAACATAAGCAGACAATAAATAACAACAAGATCAATCACACTATTGAAGTTAAAAGAGAACAAAGATAGCAGACAAAACTTACTAGGTTGCCATAGATTTTTCTTGAAACGTTACAAATGCCATTCCTAGTGGTTTGTTTTGAACTGCTTTTTCCTCTTTGGAGAATTCTTCAATCAGTTCATTCATAACTCTAGTATAATAATCTACAGCATCTTCCTGTTGAGAAATTGATGACTGTGATATCCAAGTATCAGATGGCTAATACTTTCATTAAAATACAGTCTACACAAACCATAGTCCTTCTTCCTCACGCTAATTCCACAAGTTGCAAAGCATGTCACCATATGAAGACAAACAAACTGAAGTTTCTCTCATACTTAGTTTTTTGCAATAAGATTACAATTCCAAAAGTTTTGGGGAAACCCTTTTCTCTACTGTACAAGAACTAGAAAGGTAAGCTCCCAGCAAGCAACAAATAGATCATTTTTTTAAGCTCACAAGATGTTACATAAGAACTACTCTATATGGTCTACCCAGTCATGAGTAGAAATGAACACAATCTCTCACCCTTTCACATCCTCTGATTTCACAGCAGCAGAACTGACCACACGGCTTAGGGTTGATTTTGACGTGCTTGCCATGCTTCTCATGCAGATGTTTATAGTAAGTCAGGCTTTTTTCTGCCTCATTTCTAGGTCGAAAAATACATCCAAAACATTTTCATAAGAAAATAATATCAACAACAAGCTTATGAAGAGCATAAACCCCAAGAGAAAACACTGTGTTCAAGACTCACAGCAAAACAGTCACCAAAGGCATTCATATACCTTATTCTAGCTATTTGTGCAAAGTATTTTCAAGCCTGTAATAGCATTCAGGACTCCACACTGGTGTGATTCCAGAAAAAAAAAAAGTTGCTACTGCATAGTCCAGAAGAAAACCCCTTTCCATCTTGTGACCAACACCTCTGACCAAAGCAGCAGAGCCTGCTAGAATTACTAATCCAACAGCTGCATTTTCCACTTTGCACTGCCTGACCAAGCAAACAACGATACCAGCCAAGCCTCTAGAAATACATACTTTAAAATACAGGTGAATCTGACTGAAGCACAGACCATAACTTTAAAAGTAGAATTCATTTCTAGTATGTGCAAGTTTAGTACTACTGGTAAATGACAAAATCACTGATCAATTCACAGAATGGCTTGGGTTACAAGGAATCTCAAAGATCATCTACTTCTAACTCCCTTGCTATGAGAGGAAATGTTGATTAAGGGCCAGCAAGATATCTACAAAATTATGCTAAATTCAGATAGACTGCAAAAACCAGTACCTTTTTTTAAATAGATGAATAAGCCTGGCTACATCATAACATAGCTGGACCTCCACCACAGTGCAAGTTGGGTAGGCAGCACTGAAAATGAAGAAATGCAAGAGAAGAAAGTACACTGAATAAACCGTTTCAAAGACCATCACTGGTGTCTAAATGGCATCTCAATCACTTCTGAATGACGTAACACAGAGCAGAGTCTTCCACAGAGACTGGCATTCAAAGTTACTTTAGTATGAGATGTGCAGCATTATTCCCAAGTAAAAGACATGTGAGAATATTAACGGGAAGTGTGGAAACAGTCACATTTTAGGTTCTAATTTTAAGATTAGCTAACTAGTTTTATTGAAATATAGCATTTTCCATTCTATTCTCTATTCTTCATAAGGATTGAGATTTGAAACAGTGCAAGAGTCAAACACATTTCTGTTTGGAGAGTTAAAACTACTGGGGTAATTTTAAATCCCCTCTTGCTAATGATGCCCATTAATCGTGGAACTTACGTGAAATGGCCTTGAATGGCTTCCTGTTTTGCATTTTTTGGAAGACCAGTTATAAACAATGTGCACTTAACCTGTAAAGAACAAGAGTAAAAAAATCCTATTTTGAAAAACAATGTCTGCAAAGAGAAAAAAATATGCAGCATCATCACTTTACTCATAAGTAGCTAAGTTTTAGAAGTGGAAAAAAAATAAAGGATACTTCGATGGGAGCTGTACCTATTCAAGACAGCAAAACACCTGCACTGGTTAAAGGTACAAGAATTTCACGAAGTCCTATTACCACCCCACCCACCCCATTCTTCAGACTCTTTGCACATTTCACTCAGTGGAGATTCATTTGCAGTGAATTCTTTCAGCTATGTTACATCCTAGCAAAGAGGAGGCATCTTAGCAATTTGCTTTTTTAGTGTTGTTTGCTTTCACATGCCCCCTCACTCCCCCACTTGTTTGTTTGCTTTTCAAACCCCAACATAGGAACTTACTATGTTTTCTTCCTTATATGTAACTGTTTTCATGTGATGACTCATGAAGACAACAGTCAGAATCAGGTAAACAACAGCAAAAAATGTGTGCAGCCAAAGAAGATTGTTACTGTTGGACAAAATGTTATGAATATGAGAAATAGAAAGAACTATCTATCTTACTGATACACAGTCATCAAAATGCAAAGCAAATTGAAATCTTTTTCTAAAAAGAAAACAACAAAAAAAGGTAGTAACTGATAAATACTCATGCACATACAGACCCATGGACAGCCATTAGTTATCCATTAAATTTACAATAAACAGTTAATGAAAGTGCAAGAAAAACAGCTAATTTTAAACAACGTTGGGCTTATGCCTTTGCATTCAGATGACTAATGGGATGCTACATATTTGCCAAAATATTTTTTATTGGTCAGTGGTTACTGAGTTGAATGCATAACCAAACTCCCCTTGAATACAATCCTTATCCAAACCAGAAGCACCCTAATACAGACACTAAATACCACTTTTTTGATAGCTCCTTCCTCTAAGCTTTAAAGGGAAAGTGTTCTGTGTGCAGCTCTCCCGTTTTCTGAAGAGCACAAATAATAAGTTAACATAAAATACAGGAATTCATTTTGCAGCTAAAAATCCAACTAAACAATAAAATCCTCACTAGCTACTAGGAATCATAACATGGTTAGAAAAAAGCACAGTGCATCATCAGTTACTCTAACAGACATTACAGCACGGATAGATAAGTTTTGATTAATGACATAACAAAAGCTGTACAGATCAGTATTGCAAACATTTTTACAGATTTTTTAAAATGAAGCAATTCATTCACAAATCTGGTTTAAGAGAATTTAAGTGATCTGAGTTGCATGTTATAGTCAGTTGTCAGCAATGTTTTCCTTTCCACAGCAGGGTTTCTTTTAGCATAGGTATTTCTGAAAATAATACTGCTAGATATGCAGTCATTAGCCAAGACAAACAGGTACTATAAAAACAAAATAAAACCTAAGAGCTGAGAGAGCAGAAGCCAAGTTTCTAGATTTCTTATCAGAGCCATAACATATAGCCTGAAGCAGAACATATCCCAATTTCAGTTGACAAAGCACGATTAAGTAATTCCTAACCCCGTGAGCTATGTTGCAAGCATCAATGCATGTATTTAGAAACTACAGCAAGAAACAGACAAGAGTATACAAGTACCTTCCAAGATTTACTCACCCAGTTTCTAAATTTTGTATAGTTGTCCTTCCAAAACTGTAGGGATCTTTAACTAATAAGAAAAACACAAACATAGCATCATTAACTGGTACAAAATTCACTTGCAGATTGAGAACAGCATCTTTTCTTTTTTTTTTTCTCCAGACGTTGACCTACTTCAACATTAAAACAATTTAGAATCATAATCAATACTTGTTTGTAGTATTACACTTTAAAATCCACAAAAAAGCGCCCCAGTATCATGCCACTCTCAGTTCACCTAAAGAAATAAGTTCAAAAAATGGAATGCTAGATTTTTGCAGCACATTTTCCCTCTTCCTGTAGTCTCCTTTCATATCCAATTAGCAACATTAGAAAAGAAACAATACCAAAGGCACAGCGACAACATTTCAAATTACAAAAGTGGGCAAAGTCACAAGGTTCTTTAAAGCATGGGTAGTAGCAAATTGGAAACAAAAACTAGGTCACATTAAGGGCAGTAGAAGAGAGCAAGGTTTGGGGCCAAAAATCAGCAAGTCAGAACATAAAATAAGATGCAAACAATGCTACATAAGAGAAATCAGACAAAACAAAGAAGCACTCAGAGAGCTCCTGGGAAAATGAAATGAACTGGTTAATAGCAGCATAAATGAAGACCACAGAGTCATAGAATGGTTTGGGCTGAAGGAACCTGTAAGATCATCTAGTTCCAACCCCCTGCTATAGGCAGGGAGACCTCTCTTTAGAGCAAGATGCTCACAGCCCCATCCAGCCCAGCCTTGAGTGATCAACTGTGAAATCTGTACAAGCCTGTAAAAGTGATCTTAGCAAGACTGATATGAAGCCAGCTCATAAGCACATTTTATAGGCTAATATGGACTTGTTATCGAAAATGGAAACATCTTTAAACAAGGTCTGTCACAGTTCTGTTCACTATACATTCTGTTGGATAGGTGGTAGACTAGAGGACATCTCAAATATGTTGAGTATCGGTCAATCAAGACTAAGACTGTAGGAAAAATGAAATAATTCTTTCAGCCCAGTTAGTACTGACAAAGTCTCAGTAAGGTGATTTGCTACTCAAAATCTGACAAAACCAGAGCAGAAGGGAGCAAACAAACAAAAAGCTCCTGAAGGCTTTTACAACAACAATAAAGCCAATTCCTTTCAGAATTAAAAAAAAAATCTTACCAAGGAGATCACCTGATAAGTTGACAGGCAATATGACACCCACAGACAAAATGCTGACAGCAACCAACAAGCAGATGATGTGACGCTGGAATGTAAGGTAATGTATGGCATCTTCACCACATCTGTCATGAATCTCATCATCACTACATCATTGACAAAAAAGCACATAATCAGTCTACTTAAAACTCTTGGGTTTGTTTGTTTTGGGCTTCTTGGGTTTTCTTTGAACACACACTATTTTCTCAATGTTACCCAAAGACCTCTCCATCATTCCCCATCAGTTTTCAACACCATTGTGTTCTCTCATCTCTAAGTTTAAACTGCTTTAAGTTTCAGAAGTGTCTTCTCCTTGCACAGTGCCAACATACAAAAATGAACATAACAATTTAAGATGGAAACAAGTAATGTGAAAATATGCATGCAAGTCCTTTTATCAAGCTGGAAGAGGACAAAGGCATCTGTCACAACTTCCTGCTTTAAGTCAGCCAGAGTGGAAAGCCTAGAGCTCAAATTTTAGGATCATATTGTGACAGTGTTCACACATCTCACAAAACACTTCCTATGAGGAAAATGGTAACAGAACCACCTTCACTTTAGGAGAACTCTTATCTACTAATTTTCAGCAAGACATTTGACTAAAATACAAGTTCTTGGGAGAGGAAAGAACTAGGAAAAGGGGAGAATGCCTCAACTGCACTCCATTCTTGTTTCAGCGTATCCAAGTTAGAAACGCATTTTTAAAAACCGTAATTTACTAAGGTCCAAGAGACGATAAAGAACCAAAATCACATGTCTAATGCTCATTTTCTGAGAAACAACAGGATGGGCTTTTCCAGTCCCAGCTAAGTCACCAGCTCTACACAGAATTCCTTGCATGGAAACCACTTTTCCTGCTCAAGCACCTACTGGCTCCAAACAGTGCAAACAAATGGCCTAGATTCACTTCAGTTCACACACTGTTCCTAGATCAGGAAGTCTCTGGCCAGTCAACAGAAAGGCAAGTGTACCCTGTAGAAGTATTCCTATACTGTCACTTTACTTTCATATTCTTTTTCCAACCCACTACTTGAGCCACCTGTATTCCTGTTTGTACTAAATTTTGTCTACTCAAAGTGGGGGGAAAAAAGCACAAGAAGTTTTTTTAATTAAAAACGAAAAAGGGATTTACTGGTTATTTTTTGTACTTACTGCATCCGAAAAGCAGCTGCCATCCAAGAACAAAAGCCCTATAAAGAAAAAAGTTCTAGGAGTTAACACAAACACTTTTCTTCATTGAAGAGGTTAGATACTACGGGCTTTTTCTATTAAGCTGATGTCTTGCTAAAAAGCTGGCAGCCAGTTACTCTGAAATCATTGTTTAGAAACAGAAAAACATAGAAAATACATACAGAAAAATACCTACAGCTCTACACACTTTCTAAAAGGTACTCTGTATGGCTGCCTTCAGAGAGTATTTAAGACTTGAGGGGGATTATTTGTATATTTACTGCTCAGTCTGCTTAAACTTACAGATGTCTCCAGATCCCATCTTCTCTGAAGAAAAGACTAAATTTAATCTATGAAAATTGGTATTCAACGTATCACTTTAGAATGGTGAATTTTCCCCCACCCAAAAAGAAAAACATTTTCAGAGACTTTAATTTCAAAGAGAAGTTGCATGAGAGCCTTATGTAAGTTAACATCTTAAGCCCTAGTTATAAATAACACTGTGTTGAATTTAACTTAAAAGTTTCTCATCTAGATTTAAAAACTCTCCTATGAAACCAGACAGCAGAGATCGCATCCCACTGAATGTTCTAGTACGGTTAACAAAAAAAACATCTTTCTTGAAAGGCCTATTCTTTCACATTAATACTCAATTAAGAGACATCTTTATTCAACATTTTCAAAGATGGAGTTGCTAAATTTAATAAAAAAAAAAATTCTTCCACTACTAACTAGTTTTAATATTGCAATGTATAATCCCTCTCCTAATTAAGAGAGTTACTTAACAACACTGCTGTGAGATATTGGTTCATGATACAACAATAATTTGTAAGGGAACAGATATTATTAGTAGTTCTATAAAAACACAGTGCACAGTTGTTACCAATTTTTACAGTGGAAGACCACCTATACAGAATTATAGAGTAGTACACCAGGCTATGTGGAATGGCAAATTATAACAGATTGCATTAGGTAGTTGATATCAAAATAATGTATAGAAACCTTAAAATACTTACGCTGTCGTATTCAAGAACTTCAGGTGCTGATGAAGATGCTGATGAGTGGGTGTACCTTACTCCACTGAAATAAATGAAATGACACTTTCAAGTATTTTCATTAACAGAAGCTGGAGTCCCACATAATTATTTCAACTTTAACAATTCTGAAGTAACTACGTGAAATAATATTAAAATAATTTTTCCACTTACAAAGGCTGCGGTTTTCACCTTGTAGCATATGCCTAACTATGGAAGCTTGTATTGTACCTCATTTCCAAAAGTGAGCTCCTGAAATGAGAGTGTGTAACTGAACTAGAAATAAAAGTGAGTGTTTTATTGACTTATTAAACTGCACTCCTATAAAAGGATGCAAAACAGGTTTGTAAGTCTAGGCAAGATCAATTCTGCAAGGTACTTCAGATACTCCTCATCACAAAAGATCACCATGTTTCCCTCCACCTCTCTTTCTTCAATGTACAACCACTACTTAGAATTTCTCTTTCTCTACAAGGTGCTCTCCTCATTCAAATTCAGTCCTGTAGCAAGACTAAATACTGCCAGAGAGCGCACAGCTCTCAATAAAAATAGCAAAGTGTCTGTTTTCATTTTGTTGCTAAAAACAAATGTTGCAATGGTGATGTGCACATCATTATGGGATTTGCAAATGTATTAACAATAATTTTGGCCTAGGTCACAATGCAGTAGGGACAATAACAGACTCCAATGCATCTGACTGCCCAAGGACCTGCTTGTCCCATGTAGATCTCAGCAGCCTACAAGGAAGCCTGTACTAGAGCATCTTCATTCTTGCTGCCTGAGCTGGCTAGATTAAAGCTGCCTCAGTTATTGCACCTCTTTCCCCCCCCCCCCCCCC
>VXAB01001758.1:65816-110339 GCA_013399175.1 Odontophorus gujanensis
GGATTGGATCTAGAAACACACTTTAAGTCATTTCTTTTTACTTAACTGTGTACTTAACTACAACTTAGCTATACCATTAAAACCAGCAAGAGTCTCACTTGCAAAGCTTACCAACTTCATAAAGAGATCACTAGCTTTTGAACATCAAGACATCACCTTGCAGAAATAATATTAAAAATAATAACAAATAACCAAATCAAAAGCTCAGTTGCAGTCATCACTAAAAATCAGTGGGGAATCTCAGAAGCCAGTAACAATATATTTTATTTTAAATTGTTTTTAAACCCTTCATGACACAGTCCGCATAGGGGAGCTCTGGGAAGATACTGGGCTTGAACTGAGATATGCTCAACAGTCAATACCCTTCTGTCACAGAAGCACTGTAAACATTAATATGTAACCATGTGACTTGTTAGCAGACAAGCAACCTATTATCTCTCTTTTTTTTTTTTGTTGTTAACATCCACTTCCTTAAACCACTGCTGGAGAAGGGAATTTACAATGACAATCATGCAGTTTTAATATTGACACAGAAAAGAGGAACTTGCAGCAGAACATATTTCAAACAAAGTAGCAGGATTACTTTTTAACAAGTATAAATTTGTATCAGATAGATGTTGGCAATCACATATGAACTTAAATTAAGCCCTGCTTAACTCCACTGCTTCCACGTTCCCCAGTTAAGTTTCAACAAATCAATTTGATTGCATATCTTTTTACCATTCAGCTTCTGACACAAGAGCAACACGTCCATAGTCCCAGAATCTCTTCCTTATAATGGAAAACACCAGTATTAAGATCTAGAAAATAAAACCAGAGATTTTTATATTCCATTTCATAATCACCTTTCTTAGGTGCATAAGTACTGCCAAAAAAAGTGCTGTCCTAGCTCTTAAACCAGCTATCACATGTTAACTGCCCCAGTGGTGACTGGGCTACAAACCAGCCTACTGAAACCAAAGGACCAGAACAGCTACCTTCCTGTTCTAATTTATGAAGGAATTCTGAACATCATATTTCTGAACTGAATACATATTAAGGTTTGTGACAGACAGGAATTCAAAACTTTCACATACACGTCTTTACTGTTTTCCTTTACTTGCACCAAGAACTATGATGAAAGACTTCCAATGCCATGTTTTAATTATTTTGTATTTAACAGCAATGTAACTGGCTGTAGGGAGTTTAACTGCTTTCTCCAGAATTATTTTGTGTCCAACTCAGAAACAAGTAATACATTACCACAACTCATAAAACCCGGGAGAAAAAAATAAAAACCAGGTTTCATCTCTCCAATTTATATTTATTTATTTATTTTTTACTTCCTCCCAGTATTTTCAGGTTCTGAAAGAGGCTATGGAAAAAAAACAAACAAACAAACAAACAAAAAAAAGGAAAGTATTTCAAAGATGAACAACTTGCTTTGTAAGAGGCAGAACTAACGAGGCCTGTTTTCCATTCATGTGTTAACACATACAACCCCACCTTTCAGCCCCTCCTACATCCTATACCTGTTTGGCTAGAAAGTAGTGCCAGGGATGTAACTTATCTCATACTATGAAAGTACTGAAGGGTCAGCCAGAATATATGTCAAGATTACTCTGCTAACTTCCCCATTTCACAATAAATAAAGCATTTTACAATAACCTTCTGCCCAACAGGGAATAAAAGTTTAGATCCTTTTCCTTTACTTGTCCATTAAGCTTCAAGCAATTCATAAATTTCAGCAACATCAAGTACTCTGTAGTCTAAAAGGACTCTGGTTGAAATTGGCCAATATGTTCTCCAGCCATTAGGAGGAAGAACTTACATGCAAAAATGGGTGGACAATGCAATGCATAAGCCTCACTTCCGCAGGAAACCAGGCTAGAAATAACATTCAGAAACCCATCAACTGGCAGTTATTAAAGGGATTTGCAATAAACATGTCAAACATAGGAGGAGTATAGGAATTGCTAAATAAATTGCAGTACTCATTAGCTGAACAAGAAATAGTCTTCTGCATTGCAGCTAGCTCTTCCTGTTTGAAGTGAGGGTGCAAAGCAGAGGCTTGGTATCTTCACATTCAACCATATCTTGGAAAAACAAAAGAAATACCCTCTAACAATTTGACAAAATCTTATTAAATGCCACTACATTTTTAGGCACACCTTCCAGTTCTTACAGAAATACCAGCTCAGACCACACACAGGTATTTTTAAGTTTCCTCACATAGCTTTCCAGAATTTAGGAATTGTGATCCTTTCAGACTTATTACCAGAAACCTCATTTATCATGCCAGTTATGCTCTTTCTTTTTCCCCCCCCTCCTAGTGGCTTAAGAACACTGACATGAAACGCATCAAAACAACCAAATTTTTTTATTGGAATCCCAGCCCTGCCTCAGCAAACTAATCCATTTCTTCCTTTCAACTGGACTGAGCTCATTAGTACACTACTACTTTGACCATTTCATGAAATCTAATTCAAGCTCTTGTGAAGTGACATATTCTCCATATTGCAACTCCTCTTGCAAAACAATCAGGACATTTTCCTCTGGACAAGGAAGTTAGCAATGATGTTCCTTACACAGAGTAAGGGGAAAATAATTTTGCCATTAAGACAAAATATAGAAGAGTGAGCTATCACTGCAAAGCCCACTGTGACTCTAAAGACCCAATCATACTGCATTCTTCCTACATTTACACATCCAACACACAGTTCACCTACAGGTGGGATGACAGCATCACTGTCATCAGTGACTTGAAAAGTGCCTTGAAATTCCCAGGATGTCCTTGGTATATTTGTAGTGTTTTAAAGATTCTCAGAAACAAATCACTACCCAATAAACACAGACTCCAGCACAACTTTTGAGAAGACCCTAGTATTTTCAATATAATGAACAGAAACCAGGCTTACAAAGAAGCAGGTGACATCAAGCAGCAAGACAGTTGGGATTCCACCAAAAGTTACTCCCTGGAGCACCGTGCTGCCCCGGGCAGTGCTGTAGCAGTATGTCTCATTTGTTGAGTTGAAAGGTCCACTTCTATTCCAGGAATAGGCCAGATGAGAACGTCCAAAACCCAGAAAGAACACAGGGCTCATCTTGTCTTTCCCTTAATAAAAAGAAAAGCAGCAACCACATGAAAAGCCTGCTTGGTATCTGTGAGATGTACTGTGTTACAAGCACAGAAAGCACAGGAAGATTCAACAAGGAAACTAGTTTAGAAAAAAATAGTCATATTTGACAATCACTCCTCTTTATCTGTGAAACACTTGCACAGTAATTGATAGACTCAGTTATTTGCTGTGCCCAAGTGAGAATGCATGAGAATTATCTAGCTAATCCCAATCTACGCAGACACCCGAGGAAAGCTATTGAAGAACACACAAGCTTTACCATCATCTAACCTACAACATTATACTCCTTATTTCAAGTTGGATTCTGACTGTAGGAATAACACAGTGTACTAGACATTCTAACACATGATATTAGTTCAAAGACTTCATTCCTAGCTGATGAGCAGATGGGACCATACTAGCTTGTAAATTACAAAATCAAATGTCAAGGCCTTGAAATTATTAACAAAATTGTCACTAATTCTTCTGAAAAGAATTACAACACAAACACAGTGTGTTCTCTGTTCTTTGGATACTACATGTTTTCCTTTTCAACAGGAGAATTTAGCTAAGAGAACAGCACAGTAACTACAGCATGTTGTTAACACAAAAGAATATTTTCAATTTTCTAAGAGAACATCATTTTACTGAACCAATTGTACTCTACTAAATAAACTGAGCCAAGACCACACAAGACTTTGCTACTGATACAAGTGCCTTTTTTTAAATTAGTGCATACAACTGCCAACTTTGAGATTTTCAGCTTCATGTATTTCTTTTCTTGAATCTTATAAACGTGATGGTTCTTAGCTACTTTGGACAAAAACAAGCTCCATACAGAACATGCTTCCATCTAATAAGTTCATGAAGAAAGCATACCTAAAAAACTCTATCCTTTGAAATCAAAGACCGTAGGTTTTCATTGCAGGCCTAGGCTCACTACTTCAGGGATGTTACGCCTCTACAAGAAGTCTGCATGCGCCAGCTCTATTCTGGTGGATGAAAATGAAGGATTACGACTAAACACAAGGTCTCCTTTTAAACAGAAACAAACAAACAACCACCAAACAAGTATAGAACAGCTAGCATGGAGATGAGTTCTCTCAAAAGAGAATTTACTCAGTTTTAGACTGCACGGAGCACAGAGGCAGCCTTTGCCCCACCTGACAAGCATACTACCACGAACTACACAGGATCGGCGTCCTGAACCTGTTCTTGCTTTCTAAGAACTGAAATTCACAGCGATTTTTAAGCACACTTCAGAACCTCCCATTGCAACAAATCGCCAAGACCGCCGATTAAAACGGAAGCAACGCACCCAGCTCACGAAATGCAGTTTCCGATTTCGCTAGCTTTTACTTTTAAGCGAGGCAGCCGCTGAGACGAAAACGAGAACGGCAAACACCTCCCCCAGGTGGAGCCGCGCGGCTGCAGCCCAACGAGAACGAGACCTCGCAGGGAACCCGAGCCCCGCGCTGCTCCCTCCGAGGGGAGCGGGCAGCACACACCCAAGCCCACGGCCGCCCCTCAGGGCTCGGCTCGCCCTCTCTCCCGCCCCGCGGCCGCCTCGCACCGCCCTACCTGCACGGCCACGGCCTCGCTGCCCCCTGCCCTCCCTCAGCCGCCGCACAGCCCCGAGTCACCGTCCCGAGCAACAAGTCCCCTTCCCCGCGCATGCGTGCCACCCCGCGCCCAGGCTGGCGGCCGCCGTGAGGCAGCGGGCGGGGCGGGGAACGGCGGTGCGTGTCGGTCTCTGTGCTCCCAGATGTTCGCTTCACGGCTGCGGCCGCCTCCTATTCGTGCTCTGCAGAGCCTGGAATGCTGCTCTCAGAGAAGGCACGCTACAGGAAAATCATGAGGGGAAGCTGTGCTTACTTTCATGGTCTCTTCCTTCTGTAGCGCTGCCAAAAGTATTACACGGAGAGGCGGTCACCCGATTTCACTCACTTTATTTAATCACAGGACCAGCTTGGAGCTGTGTGTATTCCCAGAAAGCAGGGTCGGCGAAAGGCATTCAGCTGGAGGCCAGGGTCTGACAGAATTGCCTTTAATACATCAGGAGCCAAGTCTTCCTCTTATCTAATGCCAGTGGGTGATATTTGTGGTGGCTCACAGCAGTTATTTCAGGCTTTCAGAACTTCTCTATGAGAATTTTGCACCGCTTCCTGAACACAGCCATCTGCTGAAGACCTAAGGGATTTTTCTAGCTAGTGTGGGCTACAGTGCTATCATAGAGTCAAAAAAGGTGCGAGTGGAGCAGTCCATATGCTCAGATGGGCAGCTCTGAAATAAACTCAGTAACAGTAGTAATGCGAATGTCCCATGAAATATACAAAACCTATTGCATCGATGCACCTATAAAGACAGTAACAGCATTCAAATCTTGTAAATTGGAGAAGAAAAAAAAAAAGAGAGACCTAGGGAGTTTAAGTTAATGCATCTGTGATAGGTCTGGGATGAGATTGATTCCCAGCCATCACAAAAGACATCCTATCCTTTACAGAAGTTAATTGCTTCCAGCCAACAGACCAAAACACAGTGTGACAAGGCCTTGCTGTCTGCTGCTTCCCTACCCTTGATTTTAGTGTTCCCTGAACAGTCATTTGATACCTGGCACTGCCACCTTCACCATCTCCCATTTCTGCATCCTTCATCCTCAGTTTACGTGATTGACTTTGATGGACAGCAGATACCTGAGGAAGGAGAAAGTGATGAAGAAGATTAATGGTTCCGAGGGATGCAGGGAAATTGTTTGCTGTAAAGGATTTACATGCTACATCCGCTCTCATGGATGAAGCGGTAGTTATGTTTCACAATGGTGATCCACCCTAACAACAACCCAAACCATCAGGGCATTGGAAGATTCATTCTCATTTCACACTAATCAAAATCTCAGGCTAGTACTCAGTCATCTATTGCTTTTTATGTTTTGAAGAAATTAATATTCGAGCTGCCTAAAAGACAGCACTTCCTCCCTTTGGCAGTCCCACTCCTTCTCCGTGTGTACGTGCTCAAACTTTATTTCTTTGTTGTCTGCATGCATGCCTGCTTCCGTGATATTTTATTAATCCATGAGAAGAGCTGCTTCTCTGTCAAATCCCCATCCCATTTTTCAGGAATGTCTGCTCAGGGTATGGCAGCTTGTGGCTGTACATGTGCTGAGTGCCTTCTCCCACTCCATCTGGCAAAAAGGGAAAAAGTCCCATTCTACACAGCAATGAAGAAATATCTTAAGATATAATTATTTCATTGTTCTCCTAGCAGCTGCATAGTAGATAATCTAGAACTTTATATTGGCCATAAACATTTACATTAGATAGAAAATGAAACAAAAATCCTCATTGTAAAGAGGAGCTTTAAAGAGCTCAGATCCACTGCTAGAATAAAGAAAGTCCATTATTGTTGAATGTTGTTCACACTTTCAACTTAAAAGCACACTCTTTTCTACTTGGGGCTAAGATGATACGAAAGTTTGATGTGTTACAGAGAAATTATTCTGTTCTGACTTTTCTGAAATAGATCATCATATGGTCAGATTATTTAGAATCAGGAATTCAAAGTAAAATACTTATTTTTGAAATTAAATCTTATTTTCATAGCTACGGTTCTTATATTTTTAGAACCAAAATCCACTTGGTTGATTTTCTCACTGTTTTCCTTAGCTGTTTGTACTTTAGATTTTTCTTGTACTTTTCAGAGTTACGGAGATCTTGCTATGGCTGAACTGTATTATTCTGTGGTGTAAAACAGGTGATGTTCCGTGGACTTGACATCATAGTCTTGACATTCTTGGTTCTGAAGACTTTTGCCCAGCTGCGAAATCTTTTCTCTTTCTCAGAAAAAAACATCAAGGTTTTGTCATTTGTTCTTTTTCTTCTCCTCTGTCTAGACAGATTCTTTAGCTAAGTGGTGTGATTTTGTTTATCTCTAATTTCAGCAGCAGTGTCAAATTTCCCTCCTCCCTACCTCTTGTAAATAGGGATTTGTTTACCACTGTCTGTTCTCTTGGTGACAAAAGCCACACACTGTCATTAGTTAGCAAAATTTTAATTATGTTGCTAGAACAGATGGAAGTCCAGCCTCAGGACGTAGGGAACAGGTCCTCAGAATCTAAAACTCTTCCATCTTTATTTTATTTCTCACTCTCCATAACCACTTCACAGCTCTTTAGCACTGAGCTGAACAAGTGTGCAGGGTATTTACACTTACCGTGGAACTCTTCCCTTGCATGAGTAAGGCAAAGGTGTTTTGTTAAACGTCCTTATGGCTGAAGAGCAGAGCTGTCACTTTCTGTTTGATTTATCACAGCAGGGTTTCCCTTGATGGGTGAACTTTCAACAGGACATCAATAGTATCTGGGCCTTGAGTATGAGGTGTCCTGATGCTTTACCATGCGTGGCAGCTCTTCACAAGGTTACAACTTCTGCTCTCTCTGAAGAAACCCATCAGCCCAGCTTGCTGTTCCTTACCTATTTGCTTATTCAAATCTATCTTAAATGGATTTAATTCAGATTTCTAGCCTTGCAGCTCATTGCTACCTTTTAATCTTTGCTTTCATCTTGCAATCTGTTTACAAGCCTCAATATACCAAAGGACTTAGTGGGGGCAATATGGATTCTTCCTCTGAAACCCTGAGCATTTATATGTGCACAATAAAAACAGAAAAATCTGTACAGAGGGATGAATTTAAGTGAGCTCTAATCATAAGACAAATAAGCATATTTAAGCTAATAGACTTATACTTGATTTCTCTCTTCTTTTTAATTCTTAGTGCTGCTTCTCTTTGACAGATAATGCTGATTTTCAAGGTAGCCTTGTGTCTCAGACTGAATGCATTTCTACTAATAAATAGAATTCACTATTATACAAAATATTTAACTAAATATATCTAGCAATATATAATAGAAATGTGCCTTGTTCTTCTTTTACAATTTTTGTCATCTTCCAAACCTTCCTGTAGCCCCATCTGTACTAAGACACGCCTATGACTTGCCACTGGACAATGTGTGGCATTCCCCATTGCTCACCTGAGTGCAGCATGAGATTTTGAACCATTGTTTTGTGGGTAGGTACAGCTGTGGATAATCTTTTGCTGATATATAGAAAGCTTAAGTTTATTATTAGCATGTGGAAATTAAACTACTGTTGATGTGGCAGATTTTGGTATAAAAATAGGACGAGGTGACCTGAAATATGGATGACATCACTGTTTTTTGACTGTACATATTATGTTAATGCCTATCCTTGCATTAACCCTGTTAATTTGTCTGAAGGGATTTAATGCACAGGTAGTGTAGCGTTAACTGTAATTAAGGTGGCTCCAAGAGAGACTTGGCAATGGAGAAACCGTCTGTCACAACCCGGTCTCTTCCACTGGAGGGGACTGCACCTGGCCCCATGATTGATTTAGGTGAAACAGCAGGCAGGTGTATTTATCCCCAATAAATAATACTCCAAAGCTTATGGCTGATAACACCTTGCTTTTCCTGGACACAATGTGTGTTAGCTTCTGGTGTTCTTGCCCCTGAGCTCAACAGCTGTCCTGTCCACACAAAGCAATTTCTGTTGCAACAGCACTGGGGTGAGTCCTGGGCAGACATTAGCATTCTTTCCTTGAGCAGAAAACTGAGCAGTTGCTTACACAGGAGCCATAAAATGCTCCAGGAGATGTATCAGCCTCACCTACTGGGGGACAGAGGCCTTTAACCCAAGATGGGCTTAAACAGACAATCTTGTCAACCAACCTATTAAGTTCTGCTTTTAATGAGAGTTGATCAGAAGAAAAAAATATTTATTATTTATTCTTATACACTGATCAGTTTGTCAACTTTGAGCAAGCTGGTCATTAAAGTAGTCAGTCTGCTTCATCCAGTCTGTATCTGCAGAGTCTCTGGCTTTCATCCCAAGGAAGTGGGCTTCAAGGCCCTCATCCTGGCCCAGCCTGGCTCACTGGCATGGCTTGCCCTACAAGTCAGCACCAATCACACTGCTGGGCCATTTAGAAATGTCTTTCACCACATCTTTAAGTTCTCAAAAGCTTCGGTCTTGGCATAGATGGTTATAATTTAAATAAGTATGTTTTCAAAATAATAGTATATTTAAATGTAAATCTGGATTAAATAATTTTTGAAAGGACTTTTACAATGAGTGATCTTTATTTTCCTTGGGCAAAAATTTCCCCTTCCAACTCCTGGATTTAAATATGAAAAAAATATCTGAGTACAGTTTGTGAGGACTTCAAAGAGATTTGACTTTATTTGCTAACTCGAAGCGAACCTGAACTGAACTAAGAGTTACACTGCATAGTATCTTTGTCCTGCCTGGGAGTTTGCACCAATAATTGTCTCTGTAGATGTGTGTGACTCAGCCATTAGGCATGATCTGTTAATGTAAGGGCTTGGTTTTGCAAAGAGCACTGAAGGCCGCTGTCACACTTGGCACTGCAGCAGAGGCTCAGCTCCTTTGCACATTCATACCACGGTGTTTGAGCATGGGGGGCACTATTGGCAGCAGGATGAGCATGGCAAGCCCGTGCAGGGGGTCAGGTTCAAGTGTGCAGGGCCAATTGGTGACAGGATGCCAAGTGTCTTAAGCAGGAAGCTGTGAAGCTGTTGCAGTGACAAACAACCATGAGCAAGGGCACTAGGACTACATCCATACAGAAAGATGCTGCAGCCGGGGCCTGGTTTGAGCAGAGCTTGGCTGGGAGGTGTGGGGTGCAGCCTCCTCCCATTTATCCTTTGTTTCAGCTCCATTTTTGTGATGACTATTTCCCCTAATCTTTTTTATTATTATTATTTTCCATTTTTCTCCTTTCAAATTTATGCAAATGGTACAAAGATATTCCTTCACACCATTCCAGCTATAGAAACACAACGTGTTTAACATTGCCTCATGACCGTGTGTGTCTGAGCTCTGTAAAAACAGAAAACCATGTCTTCACTGCAAGCTGATCTTAAACACACTGCTGATCTATGGACCAGTGGAGAATTTTCCTCCTGTAAATACACAGTAGCAGATGACAAGAGCTATATTGTTCTTTTAACTAATATAGTTTACGTAGAGTACTTGTTCAAGTCTACTGGTGATTAGAGTTTTGTTGATAGAAGCTGTGGTTGGCTGGTACCTTTGAAAATCAGGTTATTTATTTTCATGTCTAAATAAAGACTTGAAAATATTGGCCAAGGCAATTTGCTCAAGGTCACTATACTGACTCAGGGACAGAACTGAGAGGAGAGCTCAGATCACTTCCATTCTTCCTTCCTACTGATGTATTCTTTACAGCTTCAGTAAGGCAGATGCTTGTATGTGCCAGTTATGTATCAGATTATAGTGAGGTGAGTGATGAGAATTAATCCAGGTGGAGTTACATGTAGATTCCAGAGTGAGACAGGCTTAAGGGCAGGAGGAAGGTCTGTATCCCATTGCAGCAGTGGGGCAGGCTATTCCTGTTTTCACAGCACCTTTTACTTTATACTTTCTGGATCAGGTCCTGATACTACCCCACACATTGGTGTGCACAAAAAGCTGAGAAGGTCTGTGTAAGCTGGCAGTGCTGCACAGAGCTCTGAGGGGAACAGACCTGAGGTCTAAGGCCCAAAATAACAGTCTGCTCTGGAGAAGAGCGAGGCAGCTTGATCATAGATCCTTTGTGCTTTGTTCCTGTGATGATTCAGAAGGGTTTTGTATGTCAGTATAAGATCACAGTTTTTTTAATCAAATTATCATAGGAGAGTATTTCTCAGAGGATGTGAAATGATATCAAGAAACCAGTTCCCATCCACATTTCTTAGGAAACAAGACAGCTGTGCTCTGCAATTGCTGTAATTTGTGTACCAGTTTCAAGGCAAGCCCAGGCAATAGCATATTTCCATGTTCCACCATGCATCTCAGCCTTCGTGTATTTAGGTTAGCATACATATAAGAGTTTTCCAGCCTGGGAAGATAGAAGTAAGCTGAGAGGAGGCCAAGTGGTGCACTTTCCAAAGTGTTTGGGAAGACAATTTTTCAACGCTGTTGTACGCTGTGATTTTCACATCCCCTGCACTGGACTTGCAGAGCATGAGCTTTATTGAAAACACCATTCCTGTAGTCTGCCATGGAAGTGTTCTAGCAGATCTGGTCAAACTGAGTAAGTATTTCAAAAGAATTCCAGGTTATTTATATCTCTGCTCTAATTGCAGTAATTGGTACCTAGTTTTGTTGTCAGCGAGGTAAAATATTCCAATTTTAGATTCAAAGCAGAAAAGAGGGACTAAGCACACAAATTTCCCTCAAAGCAATGAAAGTTGAGCTTTAACTTCCTTTTTGTGCCTTTGGAAACCTTTACCATGTGTATGATTTGCTAATTGACTCTGGGTTGCATGCTGGTGAGTGCAGGGCTAGCAGCCACGCTGCAGAAATACACCAAATGTAAGTCACTATGTATTCACTATGTTGTTCAGCCTGGAAAGCTTATAGTTATCATCTTCAAATACACAGCGTTTGCTGCAGAATCTTGTGTTGAGCACGAAATTAAGGCTTAGAAATGTATTTAGTTGCTGTGTGCAAAAGTTGGGCTTTCCTGTATGAATGCATTTCAATAAGCAAATGGTTAAGTGAGAATAAAACAAAAACCTGAAGTTCATGTTTCACGCTTCAAGTGGCCCAACCAAGTGTGGCTAGATTCCCTTTTAAAATCAAACGAACACAATGCATCTCACAGAGCCCTGTAGTATGAATGCTAAAAGGATTAAAGCTAGTCAGATCACAGCGCTTTATTTTGCTCTTTACAAGGGCCTTGTTAAATCCAAGACTTTATACTCTTTGTTTTGCACAGATACAGCTACATGGCAGGAAATTACATAATTTAACCTCTGCTGTGAATTAAAATACTGCTTTGTGTTCTGCTTTGGAGTCAAACACATAAAAAACCATATTTTCTCCCATTCTTTCCCACTGAAAAAGCAACATACAAAAATGGTTAAAAAAAAAAACAACTATAACAATAATATAAATATTTAAGCGGAAACAGCTTTGTAGTAACTGCTCAAAAAAGGCTTTCAATCCACACACCCCTTCCTTAGCATTGCAGCACTGCTTGAAGGTGAAAGGAAATCAGGGGCTATTGTAGTATTGCTTATTATGGGACTCTCAAAGCTCTACACAATCTGGACAGAAGGAGAACGGAATGAACACTGTAAATAAGAAATCAGCATGAAGTACTCAGTAGGTTTTAAAAATGAGTAACTATTAACAACTTGAAATCTTTTAACAGAGATAAAACCTTTTAAAACACATTTGGAATACTCTGTAGCCCTTTGTGGCCATTCTCAAAAGAGATGGCAGAACTTTCTGAAGAGAAAGAAACAGTGCTGTATGATGCAAAGCCCACGCAGGGCCAGACAGCAGCTCTGGAGGTACTGCTGGATGCATTATGAATTCCACTTCATCAGATAGTGTGCTGCTAGCATCAAGGAAAAAAAACACGTGCAGGTGATTATTTTGGAACAGAATCCATCTAGTGTAAAACCTGCTGACACACGATAGCCCCAGCGTCACCACAGCAGCAGATGTTACAGATGGAGAACAGCTCAATGAGTAGCTCCACTCCATTTCCTGCTGTTGCAGGTGTCTCTTTTGCCAACATATTAGCTAAGGCACAGTTCATGTTAGTGCTAAATGTTTCAGTGAGGTCTAGTGGAAACCTTTGGGCAATTACTCCACTGTTTATCAGGTGTATCAAATTAGTGAAGTCTAAAGCATTTCTCAGATCTATCTCGTACTCTCTGCCCAAACTATGGCCTAATTTTGTCTTACATTTCACACTGGTTTTTGTGATTTTCTGTGCAAGAACCATTCTCCCTCTTATTTTTTCTTTTTTTTTTCCACTAAAACAACATTACTATTTTGCATGTCAGCTCACCATCCATAACAGAAGAGGTTTTGTTTAGATTTCCCACTTCTTTTATCTTCATGTTTGGCCTGCAGAGGAAAAGCATCTTCCAGCAAAGTTAGCAAGACAAATTATTCAGCTTTCATTAACATATAGTTCATAATCTTTCTGCCTTTGCAGCTTCTCCTGGTAATAAAGTGCAGCCCCTGGAATACAGCACTATTCTTTCTTTGAGCAGGGAAAAGGAGATTGGTATTCCCTTTTTCAAAGAAGAAGAAGAAAGAACATTCCAAAAGAGCATACACATTTATTAGAAAAATAAGTGGTGTTCCCACAAAACAGTGGTAACTTATACTCCTACCCCAGCTACAAACAGAGCGCAAATGAGGACAGCAGGGAGGAGGCTGCTGGAAGGACAGAAAAAGCTGTATTTAAACAGTTGTGTTTGCTTTTCTGTAGGAAAAAAAATATCTCAGAGAGTTCTTTTCTGCCAGAACACTGGCACTTTGCAAATGCTGCTAACACATATCCTGTGAGCAAGCCAGCTGACAGCAGGTGACCAAGGACACAGTGGGACTTCGGACATTTTATCCACTCCTCTTCAAACAGGTGTCTTTGTCTGGGCTGTTTGACCAGGACAAGCCCATGAATGAATGCAGGAGCCTACTTAAGGAAGATGTGTTGCAAGTCAATGAGATCTAAGTCATATAGCACCATAGTAATGGGAATTATGTACCTGAGCTCAAGATCAGAGCAGGTTTCAACCTCTCTCCCGGATTAAATGGAGCTTTTACCATATATATTAGATACGTTGCCTGGTAAGTGCATTCCTGGCATAAGGGAATGCCATTCCCATTGCTGCCTGCAGCTTTACCACCACCATTGGTGTGATGGAACCCAGACAGGACCTGTAAGGCATTTTCACTGGATGTGGACAATCCAGCCTGGCTGCCCGGAACAACGTGAAACCCTGGGCCCTTTTCTGCTAGAGCTGCTTTGCAGCTGTGAGGCCCCAGCATGCCCTGGTGCCTGGAGTTGCTCCTCCTTCTTCTGCACTTCTTGCTGAACTATCTTTAAAAACTTTTCCGTACTAGATTTTGCATGATAGGATGAATTGTAAGGCGTGTTTATGCAAATTCTAGTGAGCTAAAGCAGCCTGGGTGCTGTTATTCTGGCTCTTCTTGCAAGCTATTCCTACCCTAAAGAAGAGCAGCAGTCCATAGAGGTAGAGGAGCAATGAAAGGCACCACCTTGGGGAAATAGTCTGCACAGACCCCGTGCAGAACCAAACCACCTGCACTCAGTGCAGTCCAGTCACCTCACAGAAGAGAGAGAGGCTTTCCCTGCCCTTCTCTCCCTCCATAAAGGCAACAACAAATCTCAGTGCTGCCTCCCTGGCAGGGGCTGTGTGCAGCTGTCCCACAGGGGACAGAGGGACTTGGGACTGAAAGAAGACTCAAGTGTTCTTGAAGCAGAAGCTCTGCATGTATTCTTCTTTAACATGGCAAGTTCACACCTGCGTCTCAACCCTATTTTTTTTTTTTTAACCACATTTCTAGACTCAAAGAACACAGATTTGGTAAAAAGAAAACCAGAGTCAGGACAGAGATGTATTCCTGTTGTCTGTATGAAAAGTCTGTTGAACAAATTAGGACATTTCTTAGAGCAGAAAAAAAACCATGGCCTTTTACAACACTCAAACGGAAGCCATTCTGGTATGGGCCCCACTGTAATATATAAGAACTATATCCATAAGAATGCAGTTCTTAGAAAATCAGATCCTCACTGATACCTGCAAATGTGTTTGAAGCACGCCTGTTTCCCAGGATAATAGCTGTGTAATTAGGCTAGCCCTTTCACACTTTCTCTTTTAACCCATTAGTTTTATTTACCAAAAATCATTGCATAGATATGCCCAGTATCTTAGAGATCTGTTTGAAACTACCTAAAAACTTCAAAACAGAGATTCTCTCTTCACCGCATCCTGGCTTCCATTAAAACTGTAAGTTCCTCAGACACCATGCCCTGCAGCCCCCCATAAATCCTCTGCTTGGCACTCTGAATGCACCGTGGAGGCTCTAATACACATTACCCAAAAAGAGCTACTATAAAATTCCTGAGCTTTTCTTGTTTGTGTGACAAAGGGAGAATGGCAACTCCACCAACCGGACCAGATAATCACTCTCCTGTGAAAAGCCTACAATCCACATCCTCTGTTTTCTTCTTAGCTGAACTTCCACTGCATTTGCTCAACGATTTTTTCTTATGTGTGAAGTCCATAAATCACCATCCAATACACATAGGACAAGGAAGAGATTTCATCCTGGTAGTTCAGCTATCAGCTGCAGGACAAGTCGCATCTTGGATCCAGAAGTGATGGGTGCTGTGGTGTCCTCAAGCTCTGTCATCTCTTGCATGCAGGTTTATTTGCTGCCTCAACTCACACTGCCTTCAGTGGGAGATGAACAGTGCTGGTGGCTTTTGTAAGAGCTCAGTACTTCAGGTGCCACAGCCATGCTTTTCTCAGGACACCTATACACTGGGTGAAAATGCACTGCTTCTTCCTCATTCACAGAGACAGAAGAAGTCCACTGATCCGTTGGTGATGATGAAGGCATTTTGTACTTAGGTCTAGACATCCCATACCTGTTCCTGCTGGAGAAGGACAAGAATCTGCCCCAAAAGCTGTGTTCCTTAAGACTTTCATTGTTCACATTTTATTTTTTCAATTATCTTCTCCTGTTATTGGTTTTAAAAATATGCCAGCAAAGCCAAGGAAGGCAATGATGCAAGCTTCAGGTTTTACGGTTACTTCAAGGCAAACAGCAGCCCCCTACACCCACCCTCCCTTCACCTTTGCTCTCCAGTGCCAGCTCTCTTTAAGTTTTTGATGCTGTTCAGAACACCAACAGTCGTTACTGGGGTTGTGGAGAAGCAGAGTGGTTTGTAGTGCTCACCGAGAGATTATCTGCCTGTACATAAAGCCACCTTCTCTCAAGCACAGGCATTATTGTGCCCACATCTAAAATGCCAGGACTGTGCCTCTTCCACCAACTTCCCTGTGATCCAGAGGCAATGAAAAAGGCCATAGCCCACCCAACCACCGTGATTCAACACTACGATTTACTTGATATCTATTCAGATGTCATAGTGGGAACTGCCCTCCCACCTCCAATATTTGAAGTTATTTTGTAATGCCTGCCATAAAGGTGGATGTTCTGCTGAAGCTTTATTCTCCTGATAGATATTGGCCACTTCAGGCAGCAAATCCATCAATGTGTGATGCAGCTCACTCAGGGGATTTGGGGGCAGAAGTACGCAGAGAGTTAAAAGAGCAGGGAAATCTCTTCCCAGTGCAGGAATCTGGGAGCTCCCCTAAACACCCTATGTCAGCTTGGTGGTGTGTGGAGGTGTCAAACTGGCATGTGTCTATTGAGGGGGGGGTGAGCCTTTTAAGTCCCCTGCTTCATCCCCACTTGTGGAATTTGTTGTGCCAGTGGGATGAGGCTGGCTATAAAACCTCAGTCCCACTCCACAGCCAGCGAGTGCACCGCAGCCCCACTGACATCCCGGTTCCTCCCTGTGAGCCACCAACAGGGCAGGATGGAGGCGAGCTTCACCAGGATGCTCTACGTGCTCTGTCTGGCTGCCATGGCCCGTGCCTTCCCTCAGGAAGGATTCAAGGAAATGATGCTGAAGCAGCTGGGGCTCTCTGAAGTACCTAAGCTTCATAAGAGAGACTTGGTGGACCTGGTCATCCCCGAGCATGTGAAGAACAAGTACATCTCCATGCTGAAGCGGCACAGGGGGAAGCGTCGTGCCTCGCCCAGCTTGGCCAACATCCTGCAGGGGATCCCCGGCAATGCAGGTAACACTCTGGCCACAGCAAGCCACAGGGAGTGTGGCTGGGGTCAGCCTCTGAGGGGGAACAGGGTGGAAAAAATTGATCCTGGAAAAGGGTGGGTGATAGAAAAACCCCAGTGCCTATGCACATAGCATCCTGGGGCAGCAAAGGCAAGGACTCTGTCACAGCAGCTTGTGCCATTTCCTGGTATCATGCACAGCACTGGCACAAAGGGACACGTGCCTTTCAGTGCTTGCTCTATTTAGGATGAATTACATATAGGAGATTTCTTCCCATTGTTCCCACATTGCAGTTTCAGATCTAAAAGCATTTGTTTCTTTGCAAGATATTAAGTATGCATTAGAAAAGGCATGTTCAGGGACTGCCTCTGCCACAAGGGATAATACTGGAGCACACAAGCAATGCGTTGTGATAACTGTGGATGAAATGCAGAGGATGGCAATGACAGGTTGTCTTTTTGTTTCTGCATCATGGGCAGAAGTCTTCTACTCTGACCCCATGCGCCAGAACTTCATCTTTGACATGGAGGGGAGAATACCAAAAAACAGTGAAGTGACAATGGCCGAACTGAAGCTTTTCAAGAAGCCCCTGGACAGGGCAAACCTGCCAGCCAGGCAGCCCCATCGGCCCATCTCCAACGCCAGGGTCAGCATCTACTGGGTGCAGCAACAGCACGATGGTACAAACAGGACCTCACTGATTGACTCCCGGTAGGTGGTGGGGAGTAGGTGGAGTTGTTAAGAGCAGATATTAAGGCTGCAAATATGCAATGATGTGTTGAAGTGATGCATTTCTGTGGCAAATAATGGTGTGCACCTCTAATCATAGAATCACTGAATGGCTTGGGTTGGAAGGGACCTCAAAGATAATCTAGTTCCAACTTTCCTGCTGCAGGCAGGGTTGCTAGCCCCTAAACCACACACAGAATCAGGCTGCCCAGGGTCCCATCCAACCTGGCCATGAACACCTCCAGGAATGAGGCATCCACAGCTTCTCTGGGCAGCGTATTCCAGCACCTCATTACCCTCTCAGTGAAAACCTTCCTGACACCTATTCTAAATCTCACCCCCTTTTGTTTAAAACCATTCCCCCTTGTCCTTTCACTATCAGACCATATAAAAAGTTGATTTTACTCTTGTTTATAAGCTCCCTTTAACTACTGGAAGGCCACAGCGAGGTCCCTCTAAGCTGAACAAGCCCTTCTCCCTCAGCCTCACAAACTCACCTCTTGGTTTAACTCAAGGAGTTACTGGCTGCTGGTGGGCTTTCTGTTGTCCAATCCATTCAACACTTTCAGCATTGCATGAAGTATCTGCTTCTACAGCCTCAAGTTCTGTGAAAGCTTCACAACCCTTGAAAGCACAATTAGACATCAAACCAATTTTTTAGGTGGGCAGAAATGTATGTGATAGGTAGGAGCAGGTAGGAGGTGCCAGGTTCAGCTGAGTGGTGACACAAACACCAGTGCTGCATATAACCTTGCACTGCGTGAACAAATACCTTGACACAAGAGTTTTTATTTCACCCTTTGGTGCCTGCTAGCCTTGTGTACCTTGTGGGTCCAGAGAGGTTGTAGAGTCTCTGTCTCTGGAGATATCCGAAGCACACTTGGATGCTTTCCTGTGTGACTGCTGTAGGGAACCTGCTTCAGCATGGGGTTGAACTGGATGATCTCTAGAGGTCCCTTCCAACCCCTTTGACTCTATGATTCTTTTAAATAGTTAATTACTGTGGGTACTTGCCCAGAGCTTCTCAGCAAGAGTTATCATGTGATAAAGGCACAAAGCAATGCACAGGAAGCAAATTATTCCACAGCAGAAACAGTGCTGTGAGCTTTTTCTGATGGGCTTCTCACTGCGTGGCAGGCTGGTTCCCATAAGAGAGTCGGGCTGGAAGAACTTTGATGTGACACAGGCCGTGCACTACTGGCTGCGAAACAAGAGGCAGGAGCCAATGGTCCTGCAGGCCTGGGTCGAAGGGGAAAGAGTGGGCAGCTATGCTGCAGAGGTTGCCAAGGCCGTACGCTTCACCTCGCAGGATGCTGGGGACAGAGCCGTGGGCAGACCTGAGCTGGTGCTCTACACCCTTGACTTGGAGGACTACGGGTGAGTATGAAACCTGCATCCATGCAGCTTTGCCCAAGTTACTGCATTCACTCTGTTGCCTGAATTTTCAAATGAAACCTGAGCGTGGTCCAAGCTTCCCAGCTCAGGGCTGTGCCGTCAGCCTTCCCTGATTCCTGATGTTTCTCCCTTCACACGCAGGGGCCCTGGAGACTGCAAGGATGGCATGCACACAGGGAAGTCCACCTGCTGCAGACAGAAGCACTACATCAACTTCCGTGAGCTCTCCTGGACGCAGTACTGGGTCATCGAGCCAGCAGGGTATCAGGCTTACAGCTGCCAGGGGGGCTGCCTTCAGCTTCCCAGCCCACTGCAGCACTGGGGGGAGCGTACCTGCACCGTGGCAGAGAGCTCCCCACTCCCCATCATGTACCTGGTCCGGAGGGGCAACCACACTGAGATTGAGGCGACCGAGTTTCCCAACATGATCATTGAGAAGTGCAGCTGCATGGCAGATGGTGCAGCACTTCTGTGAGGGAGTGACGGTGCTGGTGGGCCTGGAGGAGGTGCACCTCCCTGGGTTTGGTGTGGCTGCCTCCGGGTTATTACAGTGCCCACCCCAGGGCACTGCAAGCAGCTGCAGGTGAAAGGCAAGGACAGTGATCACAGCCAGGTGCAAAAGTCAAGTGTGGGTCTGGCTTTTAGCTCCTTGGTTCCCTGTGCTAGGTACATTTTGGTCCTTGTCTGCCCAAACTGTGTTTACTGTGAATCACAGAGCAAAAGCACTTACATGTATATGTCATATACACACACATATGCACATCTCACAAATACGTGTACATATATATGTATGTACTGTATACATACATATTGTATATACACATATCTTCTACATACATACATATATGTACATAGAATATTACCTAGAGCTCAGATGATGTATATATGTAAGTACGTATTGTATATCTACACATACATGCATGCATGTACATACAGTATTGTCCAGAACTCAAAGGACAGTATTGTTGGCCCATATACCAAGGATCTGGCACAGTTTAAGCAGAATTTAAAGCTCTGACGTCAGTGGACATAGCAGGACTTGGGTTTGCTTGCACAAATAATTGTTTATAGAATCAGGTCCTCATTTTTCTGATTATTACAGTTGTTGTTTTTGTTTCCAATTTAGAGCTATTTTTCTAGTCTTAATTGCTTTCAAAATGAAGTAAACAATAAAATATCCTTATTAAAATAGTCATGTGTTTGCTCATAATTATTTCTAGGTGTAAAAGCAGAGAAAAAAAATCTGTAGCATTTGTGACCGTACCCCAGCACCCGGCTCCTTCATGCACACACCCAGCAACAGTCCCTCTCAGCCACGTGTGTCTCTGCCTGCTCATGATAAAGATTATCTGCTCATGCAGGAAGGGACAAGGCTGAACTGGGGAGGAGCATGCACCACTGCTTCTCTCTATGCAACATCAGGCATCATCACCTTTTCAATAACACAGCATCATAGAAAACAGTCCTTCAACTCCGGCATTAGGGCAGTGCCCACCACCCTCTGGGACAGACCCTGTCCCTAACCCCAGCTGCCCCTCCCCTGACACAGCTCTGTGCTGTCCCCAGAGAGCAGAGCTCAGCACTGCCTTCCACTCGATGTGAGGAGCTGCAGTCGCCATGAGGCCTCCCTCAGCTCCTCTGCTCTGAGCAAAACCAGCAGCCTCAGTGTTCCTCGCACACCTTGTCCTCCAGACCCCATCCTTACACTTCACCTTTGGACACTCCCTAATAGATTTATGTCACTTCATCCTCAAGCAATTACTGGGCTGCTGACTGGCGTCACTGATAGTAACTATTTCCATATCACATCAATCTCTTCAGTTCATAACCTGCTGAGATACTCTGGTGAAGAAGGGATCACTGCTGCACATCTCCATGAGCCACCACCTGCAAGGTGCAGGCTGAGCCCACTACTGCCAGTTTGTCTGGTTGGACATGGAGACTATGGGCCACAGACAAGGTAAACCTTTCCCCAAGAGCTTGCATCCTTGGAAATACTCGAAAGCTGTCTGGACATAGTTCCTGACAACCTGTTCTAGGTGTCCCTGCTTGAGCAGTGAGGTTACACAACCTTAAGATGTGGCTTCTCACCTCAGCCACTGTGCGATGCTGTGAAGAGGGCGACTGGATGGTCCCAGCCGTGACTTCAGCTTGTCCATCAGGAAGGCTGAGAAGTCAGGTGTCCCTGCCACCCCACAGGAGGTCAGCTCGGAGGTCATACCTGCCCTCCCCTCAAGCTTGTGGGTGGGCTGGCACCTTTCACTTGTGTACATTCCAGTGACAAAAAGAAAAAAAAAAATCCGTAAGGAGAGAAAGAGAGGCAGGAGCACAGACTCCCCCATACCAGTGCTAGGCACGCAGCACCAAGGGTGACCTGGCTTTGAGCAGGATGAGCCAGACTGGCTTTGGCCATTTTCTTCTCACAGTTACACAGCATCTTTCTCAATGAGCATTCAGTTCTGGTTCCTACCCACCCAGGAAGGACAGGCCACAGGAGGAAGCTCAGCTGTGAGGAACAAAGCAGGCAATTTATCTGCACACCACTGGCTCCTGAGGAAGAAAATGTTTGAACTGGTGTCTGCCTGAGGGGGAAAAGCATTAACCCTGTTTTCACTCCAGCTGGACCCACATCCCCCAGCCTGAGAGGAACCTGTACCGTGGGCACCAGGATGGTAGAGGGTAGGAGGCACCAATCCATCATGCCCACATACCTTAAGCATGGTATTCATGCTTCATGAAACACATAGCACGTCTCTGCTGAGTCACCATGGCTAGTTTTGCAGTAAAGATCAGCAGGGTTGGTGGTGGGTCTAAAATAAAGAAGGCTCCAGAGTGTTCTATAGCACAAACTCGCAGAGGTTGTGAGTGAAGCCCTGCCACACATGGGCTGCCTCAGACTTCCCCCAGTGCCACAGAAATTAGCCCCCAGCTGCCATCTTCAGCACAGACAGTGGTTGCTGTGATATCATGCGCATGCAGTCTTGCTGCTTTTGTACTGGTACAAGCTGGAGCAAACACAAAGCCTGTTGAGCTTTGTGTTATTGCTGTGTTATTCTTCCCACCAGAGCAGCAGCACAACCCCTGAGGAAAGGTAGAACACCTTACATGCATGACAGCAGCTTGTTTCAGCATTAAGCATTAACATTCATGCTTCACTGGAAAAAAAAAATTAAGAGGAGTAGTGTAGTTTTCAAGCCACACAAAATGCCTCTGCCAGCTCAGTTACATTGCCCTGTTTGATCCTTTCACATTTTCACCCAAACCAAAGCTGCTCTCCTATTTTCTTTTAAAATCTATGAGTAGTTGCAGCCTCACCCTGCTGACAAAACTTCATTTCTTTTATACCTCTTTCTTTTCCCTTTGCATTTCACAAACTCCTACAAATTGTGTCTGACACTTGGCCTCTCAGGGCAGCCTCCTAATTGCTGCTGTAAGTGGAAAGTCAAATTCCCAATCCACATCTCAGCAGAGGTGATAACCAAAGCAGCTCCTCTGCCCTGGCTGGGAACAGCTGGAGGCTGGGAAAGGGGGACCCAGCGCAAATAGACATGGAGTCAGGAGCTTTTTAGGCCACTGTGTGATCCCTTAAGACTTTGATATTTTTATCAAACAACTCAACATCTAGCTTTTGCCATTAAAGTGAAATGAAAAGCCAACTGTATCCTGAGCTGTATCAAAAGAAGTGCAGCCAGAAGGTCAAGGGAGGTGATCCTGTGCCTCTGCTCTGTGCTGTGGGACCTCACCTGGAGTACTGCATCCAGATGTGGGGTCCTCATACAGGAGAAACATGGACCTGCTGGAGTGCATCCAGAGGAGGGCTGCAAAAATGACCCCAGGGATGGAACACCTCCTCTACGAGAACAGGTTGAGAGAGCTGGGGCTGTTCAGCCTGGAGAAGAGAAGGCTCCAGGAGACCTGAGAGCAGACTTTGAGTATCTAATGGGGGGCTTTAAGAAAGAAGAAACTAAAAGAAGGGAGATTTAGATTCGAGATAAGGAAGATGTTTTTCACAGTAGGAGCAGTGAGGCACTGGCACAGGTTGCCCAGAGAGGTGGTGACAGTGGAGACACTCAAGGTCAGGATGGGGCTCTGAGCACCTGATGGAGCTGTAGGTGTCCCTGCTCACTGCAGGGCAGTAGGACTACATGGCCTTTAAGGGTCCCTTCCAACTCAAACAATTCTGTGGTTCTATGACCTTGCACTGGACACAGCATCATCTGTAACCACCAGTGATGTTTGTTGGTAGCTTTGCAATAGCTCACTAAACCACAGCAGCCGTTCCACAGGTCAGCTGGTGCCTGATGAGCACCTCTCTGACCTCCAGACCTCAACAGGCAGCTCTGAGTTGGACTTGGACTCCACCAGAAGGCAGGCAGGGTTTACAAACACTTTTTCCAAGGGCAGAAGGTTCCACCAGCACTGCCTGGAACAGGACACATCCTCCTGTTAGCACACTGCCACCTACAGAAGCAAGCCTAGAAGCAGCCAAACTCAGAAAAAGGAAGACACAGCTGCTTGCTGTCTGCATCCTTTCTGCCAGCACTAACACAGTAGAGTTTGTACCAAGAACAGCAAAATGGATTTTTAGGAACTCACCTGTCTGTGTTGCAGAGGAAAGTAGGGAAGGAGCCTTTTGACTGAAGGCAGACAGCTGTTCTGTGGTTGCTCTTTGCAAACTTCCACAAATCATTTTTCTGTACCTCAGTTTAGGAAATAGAGACAATCAGCCCTAACCTTACAGTGCTTTGTGACTAGAAACTCCAGGACTTCTTACACTGCTGTGAGATCCCTTCATAACTTGATGTGCTTACAACCAGAAACTTTTTTTTTTTTGTAATTCAAAGTTGCACAAATCCTTGGAAAGACACAGGCAAGGGTACCACAAACTGCACTGCCCTTCAGCCCTGCACTACAACTGTCATCTTTTTCTGAGGCCACTCTGTGAAATGGTCAACATCACTAAACTGACCCATCTGTTGTGGGCCACAGCATTCCTGCTATATTACAGTGGGGCTTTAGTGCGTTCACATAGAGATCTCCTAACCCATCATGCATACGCATGGCTATGAGAACAGCAGTAAGCACACTGACAGCAAGCCAGCCACGTGGGATTGCTGTTGAGATGTAACCTGTGCTGAGGTGACCCCCAGCTACCCTCTATATTCCCATTCTCTAATGGGACACCCAGAGGAAACCAGACCTTTCTGTGTGAGATCCACTTGTCCCATCACAATCCCCAGATGAAGTGACTTGCAGAGTCTTCATGTTTCTTCTGCCCTTTAATTTTCCAAGTCCCTGATACATTAAAATGTCACGCATGTAAAGTACCAACCATCAACTTACTGCCATGTATCATTTTTAATTATCTGCTGCATATAAATCACTCCTCATCAAATGCACCAGACTATTAATAAGCTCTAAGTTCACTGCTTGTGGGTCACACATGTAGGGAAACAGAAGTTTAAGCACACTTCAGCCTCAGGTGTCACCATCTGTTTTCAGAACACTAAGTCAAGTAGATCCCTGAGTGCTGGACTTGTGTATGAAGGTATAATTACCAGAAGCACAAATATCTTTTTCCCCAATTCCCTGAGATACTAATGAGATTATTTCATTAATCTTGGTACAGAACTTCATGGTAATCAGTTGAAAGGTCCAACAGGACACTGAAGTCTTGATTGTTTTAAAATGAAATAAAACAACTAATAAAACAAAATAAACAAATGTATGGTGCATCTCAATAAAACTGAATGTTTTATTGAGATGCACCATGCACACTTACTAATAGCAAGCACACTCAAATTCATCTCACAGTTATAAAACAAGTACAGGAAGCACTTTTGATTTGCCTATCAGATTATTATAAATTAATCCTGCATTTCCCAGTTTACACACCTTTCCTCAGTACAACTTGGCACCATCTCCTACAAACTGGAATGAATGCAGAACAGAAGCCCTGGCTGCTGGCTGTGCTGGCTGTGCTCGCATTATATTGGGCTGTCCCAGGCCTGCAGCGACACCTGGAGGAGCACCAGGGCTGCTCACTCATCAGGTAGATACAACTCCAGGGCCAGAAATCATCTCTATTTTCTAACCAAGCACCTCAGAAAAAAAGTAATAATAATCAAGAGAGAAGCTCTGGTTTAGTCAAATGCCAGCGACTGTGTTCAGAGGACAAGGTGTGACCAGAAGGGATCACTTCTCTCCAGCCTTATCTTTCTCTGCCATACTGGCAAGTCACAGAACAGGTTGCATTGGCAACCAGGTGTAAACAGTTGGGTTAATCAGCATTTTGGAGCAGCTGCATAAACAATTGTATTAACAGCTCGCCTGCACAGTTTGTCAAGAGTACAACTTAACCTTTAACACTCTCTCAATCCAAAGCTAACTTCCAAATATAAACAAAACAATTTCTGAGAAGGAAGGTTACAAGACTTCAAAGTGGTCACTGCTGACTGAAGTAGCAGATAAGCACTGTTCATGTTTGAGACATGAAACACCACACAAGTGAACTGGTTCCCTAACATCTGAAACCTATTTCCTGCCAGCACTGCAATTCAAAACTCCACTTGAGCCAAACTTTACAAAGACAGACTGCTGGCACAACGTCAGAAAAGGGAAGTCCTTTATTTGGTCAAGTCTCTCCAAGGAAATCTGATAGATGACGAACATAATACCCTCAGCACATGGTGGCAAAATCTGAAGTCTGAGCACCAAACCAAAGCCTTTCAAGTGGAAGAAGTGGCAGCTGCACCTGCAGTCATGAAAGCATGCTACTGTACCAGCATGAGCCTTTACCACCTCATGAGATAACTCCCAGCTCTGAGCTTACAGACTGCTTTGGGCAAAGCACCACCACTGCAGATACTCAAGTCCTTGGGTGACTATGCCATTGCTTTTGCCGCTGGAAAAAAGTTTAAACCTCTCCTAAATTTCCCATTCAGGCTCAGAAGAACACTCTGTAACTTACTAACCTTCAATGAACAAATGTACTTTATTCTTTCATTTCTTAAGGATGTAATTCTTTCTTTCCCCTCCCTATTATATATACCTATAAAGAGCAAAATAAATTCCTTTATATAACTTCTTCTAAAAGAAATATTTTTACTAATTAATTACCAATGCCTGACATCTCACTAATTCACAGAACAGTATTTATTTAGAACGATCACATCCATGTAAGAAACTTCAGTATTTAATCCCCAATCACAATCTGTCTTTTAACCGTGCTAACTGGAATATATATTAAAGGAGATTCAATACAAAGCTAAGAAAGGATTGATATTCATTCCTCTTTAAACAGGTGAAGATGGTGCTGTACATCCATTCTCCAAAAAACATGGGTTCTTCTTCCTCATCTGCAGGGAGTTTGTACTATAACAAATCTTAACATAACAACTGTTGGTAAAGCTTATCAAAAGGCAGTACTTCACTCCTTTAATATTGAACACAACTAGCTCACTATTTAACAGCTTCCTCTGTGTTACGTTTACTAAACTTCATTAAAATCGGAAACAAAATTACAAAATCCAAAAAACAAAAAACAAAATCCAAAGAACTCCCTATGGTAGTACAGAATGACAGTAGAATAAGGAAAAAAACGTACACCGACACAAGGTAACTTAAGATTTCCCTTTTTTCCCTTTAGAAGGCTTTGCAAATAGGGAAGGATCAATCTGGTCTCTGGACAGACCTCTCACTGAAAAAAGCCTCACTGCTCTTTCCTGTAAAGTGCCTCCACATTTCAGTCCTAAAGCCATCAATTGCATCTTCAGCTTATCTAACCCCAACGCTTCCATTTCAGCAGCAGAGCTGAATGCAAGTAGGTCGATAGGTTCCACATCCTGCAAAGAGAAAAACATCCCATATAACAACCATCATTTTCTTCCTGAAGGGGAAGGGAACAAGTACAGACAAAATGCTTCATTTCACAAAAGACCTTAAATTAGGGCTACTCAAAGTTAGTTCAAACTCCGAGATAAAGTTGAGCAATATCTCCACGTATACTTCTGTTGGATATTCCTATTATTGGTGATGTCTGTGCTCTTCAGGACAAGCATTACTGCATCACACGCAAGCAAACTGAGGCTAGACAGGGCCACTAAATAACACACCCAAGAGCACAGTGAATGCCCAGCTATGAGCACAGCTGAACTTCTAAGGTTACTAAACTAGAATTAACACATTTAGAATAGAATAATAATGACAAAATAGTAACAGTTCTTAATTCATTTATTCTGGAGAAAAAACAGATGGGACTGCTTTGATCCCCAGGGAAGTTAAGTACTCCCAAGAAATATGTATTAAAAACAACAGCCCACCATCTCACCTAGAGGTTCAGCAGCTTAAACCTGGCTTCCAGCATCATGGCAAAGCTGTCAGACCCTTTTTAACAACAGCAGAATACAGCCAATATACCCATGGCAACAGCAGGAAGGGGTCACCAGCAGCAATCAGTCAGAGCTTTGCCCACAGAATACAGACAAGGACCAGATCTCTCTAAAGCTGGAATTAACACTCAAAACAGGACACAAAACCCCACCTCACTCAGTATTTAAAAGCACCTATTAGTTCTAGGGTAGGTAAAATGCTGGAAGTATCAAAGGAACTTCAGAGCAAGTAGCACCACTGGTGGGAGTGAGAACACCCACTCAGAAGCACAACAAAAGCTATTAGTGCTAGTAGAATTAGAACCTGTCCTGCTGAGCATACAAACAAAAGCCTGGCTGTCACATCACTCTAGTTCTACTTTAAAAATAATTAAAAAAAAAAATCAAGGACTATTATAAAAATATTTCCACCTGCAATAACAATCTGCCACAGCACTGGTGGAGTTTCCTGTTCTAAGAATAGACCACCTCAAATACTGAGCTAAAGGTAAACAGCAGAATGGTAAACACACAGTTCAAAGCTTCCCTGTTTTAATGGTACAATAGGTGATAAAATTCTAACTTATCAGATCACAGCCTTGGTCTTTTTTTTCCCATTTAACTGTACTACATTTTCACTTATTAGAATTCAGCCACTGACAGCTACAACTGATGGGAGACATTCTGCTCACTTTGAATAAAGGAAGAAAACTCACACAGCCTGTTCTAGCCTGAAAAAATACATTCTTTAGTTTGATATCTAGAATAAGCTCAGATTCACTTCACACTCACAGTCACTCTCCAGGCTATTAAAATAGAAGGAATCTCATGGTCAGTGCTGCTCCTGATGGAGCACCAACTCCAACTGCCAGCAGGGCTGATGGTAAGGTAACGATATCTTAAGTGTTTCTATCCCTGATATACTAGATGATCTGTTTAAAAACTAATCACACTTCCATCATCCTTTACTAGTTCAGATAAAGCCTAACACATTAATCCTAATTCTCTAGTACAAGAGCCACTGCTTTCTGACTTCTAAGGTCAAATAAAAGGAAGTTTGTGTCAGTTCAAGAATTAAACTCAATTAAACTCATACATAAAATTCTATAAAATACTAATCAGCTGACTGGTTTAGGGTACACCACATTAGAACAACTTCTAATTTAAAAATCATAGTCAAGATTATGGTCAAGTTGGCAAGTGTTTGGTAATGACTCAAAAAGTATTGAGAAGTCTTTCAGTATACAGAAGGGTTTTACTTTCCTTCCCCCACTAACCACAACAAAGATTCTAGATTCTGAGTGTATCTGCTTATGTAAAAGGAGAAAAAAAACAACAAAAACACCACGAGGGAAAAACAGATCTTGGGAAAAATAACACTACGTGATCAAGGGCAACTGTACCTTCCTAGAAACTCCACACTCCTAAAGATCTCAGTCTTTTGCTCTGACCCGCTCTACTTAGATCTCTCAAGACTGCTACTTTACTTCAACTCAGCTCTCACCACAGAGAATGGGGATCAGTGAAGAAGCTGTCAACCAAGAGCTTCTTTCAGCTGCAGCTGCCATTAACTTGCACATTCCCTTTACCTAAGGAGTATAATGCACCATCTTCAGAGGAGCTGTTTCTCTTTTTCAACCTTGGCATTTCTTTCTGATTTGAAAGAAACTCAAGATTCTATTAAATTCTTAGGAAGACCAATCAAGCACTTACATCTAATGCATTAAATCTGGATTATACATATCCTCTCCCTGTCTTCTCTTTGTGGATCACAAAAAAGAAAGTACAAGCCACTGAAGAAAGTTACAACTACATTCTGTACTGCTTCATACTTACTGTGTTTGGTAACTGATTTGTCTTCTGGGCCTTAGAAGAAACACTTTCTTGCTCCTCTTCTTTCAGAGTCTGAGTTACTTCATTCTTTTCTTGGGCCTCTTCCTTCAGAGGTGGCTTTGTTGTTTCACTGCTTTCATCAGCTGGAACTTCAGGTTGCCCACTCGTGTGGGTCTCCCCCTGCAGATCTGTCCCACCAACTTCTGCTTGCTCCAATGCCTTCTCCTCAGTAGCACTGGCAGCTGGACTATGCTCTACCAAATCCACAGAGCTGCCCGAACATTCACTGGCACTTGCAGCATTCTCATTATGCCTGCTTCCCAATGGACAGCTTCCATCAGATGTTTGAGGTGAATCATCTTCACTGCTGTCATCAGAATCTGAACTGTCAATATCATCCAATCCTTCCAACCCCAGCCTGGTACAAGCAGTACATTACAAATATTTAGATACATTTTGCCTTTTTTTGTGCATTCCCAATACACGTGTGCACAGCCTACTGCTACTAAAAGCACCACTGCAATTAGTAAGATGTTACAGGAAGTGAAAAATGACATGAAAAAAACAGTGATGTATTTTAAGATGGTTGCTGCTTCAAACTTTGTCTTAAATTGATTATTAAAGAAATACTATGAGGGGTAGTAGCATATAATTATATTAAAAAGGGGGGAGGGAAAAGAATGCCTGTTACCTACACTTCTCCAATTTAATCAATTTAGTCATTGCTATTTAAGTCCACATTAAGATGAGATGTTGCTTACTTGCATCTAAGTAACTTATGCTGTGCTTAGACCTTCGTGGAGTTGGAATACTTACCAAAAACATCTCTTTTTTCCATATTTTGTTCCTTTCTTTCCAGATTCCCCTGAACGCTTCCGACTACTGCCACTTTCCGGCGACACTACTTTGCTGGACGAGGCCTGCAATCCTAAAAAGAAAAGTTGAAGCCTACCTCACCAATACACAACTTGCATCTGCCCTAAATTCTATTTATCTTTTAATTTAAGACACAGTTCAAAACACTAACTGGAAGTAATCACTCTACATACTTATAGAAATTCAAAGATTCGACCAACTTGGGTAGAAAAAGCTTTCTTACACTGCTTTACTGAGACACAGAGTCAATCTTAAAATCAGATTCCTGATGTGAACTCTTCATTTCTACATTCCATTCAGCCTCAAGTTCCATTACTGAGCTGCCAGTAAAGGAACAACTAGTAGATAAACAACATAACTGCAAAGAATAGTAAACGAAATAATTCATAGATGAAGCATCACTTGCATCCGTGTTACACTGCTCAACGCAACTTAAGAAAAGCAGTAGACAAAGAGAAAAATGAACTCAACACCTTTTGCTCGAATTTAAAATGTAATTCAATTGAAAGAGTTACTGTCAGCCTTTTTTTTTTCCCCCCTCTTTAATTTCCATGCTGAACTGAGGTCATAGCAGCTTCCAGTTTGCTTTAATTTTTGAGGACATTAAGTGAGGCTAAACTGTGATACCTTTAAGGACTGAATCCTCTATCCGCTCAGCCATTTCGTGACACTGCTGCTGGTAGTCTGTGTTTGTAAATAAGTGCTTTGGCTCTGCAAGTTTCCGCTGCAGCCTTTCCAAGCGCCTCTGCTCTTTTTCTGCTTCCCGTTCTGCTTGCTGCTTCACCCATTCAGCCATCCTGCAGAACACAGATGCATGAAAATGAGATATTCCCAACATTTCACATAGTATCAGTTTATTACTTTGCAATTACTGATCCTTTTACCACTTGCTGGGATAGGAGACAATGAAAAAAGAAGAACAAAACCACCCACGGGAATTATGGGAGGATGATACAGAAAGTCTGCTAAAGCAAAGTTCATTCTGGAAGCCACAACCAGCAGTAACAGTCACTTTTCCCCAGCACCATGGTCTACTATAATTATGCCAGAAGACAACACTGGCTTCCTGTTCTAAGTGTGTCTGCTTGAGCAGTAGGGTTGGGCCAGGTGACTTCCAGAGCTCCCTTCCATCTGCAATCATTCTGCAACTCTCGTCTACCTGTGCTTACAGTTCCACTTTGGTTGTTTCAGTATTCAAAATAAAAGCTGCCATGTGAGCCCTTTTGTTAATAGGGAACTCTGACATCTATTTATTTTACAATGCTAGTTTCTAAGAAAATGCCTCACGCTTTCTCATGATTGACATCACGAAGCCTCCGTCCACTGAGATCCCGACAAGCCTCTCTATTGGTGGTTTTTTCAATCTGAGCACCGAGTGCCCGCAGCATAGACCCAAAACCTGCAAAAAAAGAGCAATCAAGAATTAGATAAACAGAAACTGTTAGTACATAACAGAATTGGTTACAGAAAAATAATACAGTGAGTCTGTGCTTCTCTTTCCCTCAACACTACTGAAATACAAGGTAAGTTGAAAGTTACATTAGAACATCACTTGGCACAATGTTTTAACAACAAACAAAGAAATAAAAAAACATCCTACATTTACTACTCAAGTCATTTCTGCAGTCCTGTTAGCAAACCAGATGGACTCCAAAGTTACCAGGACCTGTGCAGCATTCCTAACATAAGAGCCCATCCCTGGACTCCCCCAGAAAAATCATTCCCAAACTTCACCATCTCCAGCTTAATATCTGTAAGCCCCTCCTGATTTAGCCAGAATATACTTCTCCCCTTTGTCCCTTTCACTTCCATTAAATTTAAAACCCCCTTTTAAAAAAATAAACCATGAAAAACCCTCTTTTTTAAGAGATGGTCATAGCTATGCCATCAGGTTGATCATGATTATGCTGCAGAGCTTCTCCAAACAAATTCTGATGGTTGGACACAACGATTTTGGTGGCCTTTTCCAACCTCCAGGATTCTATACACTCCTCAGACACTGCCTCACAGGCAAGTCTCAGTCCCACCTCAGGTTATTTGAAGCTTGAGAAAATCCCTTAACTACTTCAAAGAGACGCTATGCGGACTAAGATCAATATAACTTTAAGCAGGTTGAATGAACCAAGCACTGTTTTTCAAGTAGAAGCTGGAACATATCTATACTTTGATACACTTAAAGAATCTTTAAGCAGTGTTGCAAACACTAACCATTCTAGATAACCGACTGCATCACAAAGCAGAAGTAAGTATTGTGTTCGGCCAAGAAAACCAATGAGAACTCATGCAGCCATTAACCGCACACTACCACACTCCACATTCTGAAGGTGGAGAACCTATCTACTACCCCTAAGCAGGGCACGCTCCCCGGGATCAAGAGCAACGAGCTCAGTCGTTAAGGCTGCAGGTGATGAATCGGGCCCGGTAACGGAACACGGCGCAGACCTCCTTTCCCCCCGCACAGCCGCGGTTCCACGCTGTACACCGCCCCATCCCGCAGCACGTCTCCAGCAGCCGCCAGCCGCCCGTTGCACTTCACGTACAGACTGTCTTCGGGAACGTTCTGAAAACGCAAACAACGACACGTCACGCGACCGCCCGAGAAACGAAGCGCCCGGCCTCAAGCCCGCCGTTACGGAATAACGCAGCGAGGGAGGCCGGCCTAGGAGACCGGGAGGGCCGGACGCGCGGCCCAGGGCCTCCTGACGGGGGTGTAGGGGAGGGAAAGGGCCCCGTCCCGTCGCCGCTCACCAGCTCCCGGGCGCAGTCCCGCAGCAGGCCGCGCACCGAGCCGCCACCGGGGGGCAGCGCCCGCGGCCGCGCCCGAGAGCACAGCGGACCCCGCACCAGCAGCGCCATCTTGGCCCAACAACGGCCGTGACGTCAGCGGCGCGCGGTCACGTGACGCGCGGGGGCTGGGGAGCGTCGGCTGGCGTAGGGCGATAAGGGGCGGGGGGTGGCCGTGGTTGGGTGTGGGGCTGTGCTGCTCGGGCCCTCGGAGCGGGCTGCTAGCGGTGCTTGGCTGCTCGTATTTAATAGGCGCTGTAGAACGCCTCCTAGGGCCTTTAGTTATTTAAACTGCTAGGTGCTCAGGCATCGCTTAAAGCAACCTGCATGCGTTAACACGTTAACCGTCAGTGTCAGTCCGATGTCTCGCTCCCTTCAGAGGCCCAGTTCGTCGCTTTCAATGCTGTCCCAAAAGCGGGCTTACAGCACTTCGTGAGCCTGATTACCGTGGTGTAGCAATGAGACAGCCCTGCGTCATACGATGGCTTGGGTTGGAAGGGGCCTCAACGGCCCACCCAGCCCCACCCCAGCCGTGGGGGGCTGCCCCCCCCAGCTCAGGCTGCCCACGGCCCCATCCAGCCTGGCCTGGAGTGCCTCCAGGGATGGGGCACCACAGCTCTCTGGGCAGCTGTGCCAGGGCCTCACCTCACCGTCCTCTCAATGACAAGCATTTGCAGGGCAGGGTGCTGCCTCTTACCTCTTGTTGCAAACACCACTGAAAACGTTGTTGGGTTAGGTGGCCTCCTACCCCCCATACCATTAGTATGGCATTGGTCCCGTTCTCTCTCCAGCAGAAGCCACGAGCTGCACTGCGAGGCAGGCTGCCACACGCTCTGGCAGAGCCCAGTGCTTCTGCTTTTCTAGCATGGTGCTGGAAGACAGGGCTTTTCTCTAGGTGCAGCCAGCACAGATCTGGCCTGAGATCAAAACCACCAGGGCTGGATCACAAGAGATTGTGGCAGGGTAACCACAGAGGTGCCAGGGTTCAGTCAAGGAGTCAGAATTTTTTTTATTATGAACAGGATCCCTTCTTATACCCTTGTGCTCACGTACAGTACTTAACAACTTATTATTTAGCTGTTCTGATAAACAAAAACAACTGCTGTATAACAAAACAGATGCCGACTGCAAGGCGCCCAAGTATCTTTTCACTACAGTACTTGTTACCGCTTCTCCCAGGGCTTCATAGAGTTTTCACCAGCTACAGAAGTGCTGAGTCACAAGGCAATATTCCCACAAGAGACATCCTCTTAGTTTCACATATCAGTGGAACCATGAATCACTCAGGAACGTGAAGCGCAAACCCACATGTGGAAGATCAGAAATGCCTGTGACCTAAGCTTTGTAGGTGACAGATGATGGCTACGGCTGGCAGTGAGGCAGGGGGCTGAGTGCTGGCTGTGTGGGCAGCAGGTGGACCACCAAGGGAAGCTGCAGGTTCAGCATGCCTGCTTTGTGCCTTGATGGAAGGGTGGGCAGGGAGACCCAGCTCCGCAGGGCCACCCCAGGTGCTTGGGCAGGTGCTGGGCTGGAAGTTTATCTGGCACTGGGCAGCCATGTAATCTGCCTGCTCCAGCCCTGGCCCCGTGGCTCCCAGGCACCCTGACGGTTTGGAAATGAGATGGGTGCATGTATCAGAGCCTGGTGGCAGCGTAACACCTTCAGTACCGACTGCACTTCAACAAGATGACTGCCAGGCAGTCTGAAGAATGCGTGGCAAAAAAAGAGAAAGCTGAGAAACTGAGAAGCAGAGAGATGATGTGACCAACAAGCGGAGACTTCACATAAACATATGAGTAATTAATTAAGGTAATCTTCTTGTTTTCACCAACTAACAAGTCAAACTTGGCCCACTGTTGTTACACTGTTTTCATTTTAGCTGCGATGTTTTCACTGATTATTTTCACCCAAGCCCGATGATCCTTTATGTCTTACTTCCTAGAGCAAGTGTTATTGCTGAATTACATACCGTGTTGCAGCAGTGCAAACCCTATGTCTGTGTAACCAGGAAGAGTTGTGGTTATTTTGTCCTGGATTGGGCCCCAATTCAGCCTACATTGTATTTCAAGTCACCTGATGCTGCTTGTTTCATTTATAATCGTGTACTTAATCATTGGAATGCCATCTAATGTTGAATTCTGGTAGATCTTGAGTATTTTTATTCATATGCGATATCACAATAAAAAGTAATAGGCAATACATGAGTTACACTGATATATGACAGATGAATAACTATTTTCTTAGGTTTGTAGGATTTCAGTTTGCATTATCAGGGCATGATTCATTTCCTTCAATGAAACTTGGGCTGTTGGCACTGAGGGTGTGGAGCTTGACAGTACAGGCCAAAGAATAGATGGAGTTGTCCAGGAAAAAGTCAGGCCATGGGATTGTCCAGAAGATATGCTTGAATTGGTGTAATTCACAGGTCGTTTGAATAATGTCTTGTCTGAATATTTTGTACTACTATCGCATCTGTGCTGATGATTTCCTGGCCCTAGTAAGCATTGACTGAGTTACAGTTTCGCTGTGATGGCAGCTCCTTGCAGGGAAAGGAGCACCAAAAAAGAGGTTCTGGAGGCTGAGAGAAGGGTTATCTCCATTGCAGCAGTCATTAGTAACTCTGACGCATGGATCCTGCCTGCAGATGCATGCTACCACTGCAATGTACCTGTGAAATTGAGAGCTGACAATAGTGGAGTCATCACGACATAAATCAGGACCTTTATAGATCACACTTGGTCACTTGCAGGCAATTTGGAGCTGTTAATGCCACACTGCCGTTCTGGATGGCTGCATGTAGGTGACTCACATGGATCCCTGCAAGTCATCAGGCTACGAGTGACATCTAATAGGTAGAAGAGTATTTTTCTTTCAGCTTGGCCTGGCAGCAGCGCTAGGTGTATAGTCCCTATTCTCATGATTTATGCAATGCCATTTAGCTAGTGCCACATTCATGTCAGCAGAAAGGCTGGTTGAGTGTTCCTGTTTCTCTTGTTCTTGATTACACTTCTACTCCTAGAACTCATCAAAAATCTATTGCTTTGCTCCCCACGAAAGAAGTCTAAATAAGTCAAGAAGGCTGTTACTGTAATTTCCGGTATTAGATATATTTTATTAAAATATTATCCTCTTGATAAAACAGTGATCTCTGATTGTGCAGTGGTGTTTCAGAGTTAATTAATAAATCATGCCTACCACTTTTCATTTAGAAAAGATTTTACAGACATAATTAATTAAACCTGACACTATCCTTATGGGATAAGGAAGCACTCCGACTTTTTAAATAGCAAAACTCAGGCAAACTAGTTATACTGCTTTCTTGAGTCAGTGGCAGGACCGAGGCTAGAATTTAAAATTCTGTACTATTTTGGTATTGTTTTTAGAGCACTCCTTCTTTTCTTGTTCCATTCCTGGCCCCTGCACATGATATCTGAGCTACTGAGTGTGGTTCTGTGGCCTATAAGTGCAATGTGTTGGTCTATTTTCTGCTTAAAATCTGTTACTTCATCTAACGTTCAGCAGAGGGGTTTTCTTCTTCAGTATCTGGAGCCATCAGATATGTAACCATCAAAATGCAATTTGTTCATTCATTCACTCATCCTCATTATTTCCTCCAGTATACTACATTTTAATAGTAGTAGCAGCAATTTACAGTAGCTAATAACAGCCCCAGTCAAGATCAGGATCACATTATGCAGGATTCTGTGCTGAGAGATGCTCACTGGCCTTTCACTTCTAATGTGTGCATACAGGATGCCTGTGGTAGGGAAGAGCACAGATATGGTTGTTCACCAAGGTACCCAGATTAACAAACGTTGAGTCAAAAGTTGTTCTGAGAAGAATTCAACGTTTCTTGTTTTCAAGTGTATCACTTAAAATATGAAACAGACATGTATTTTCCTTTTACAACATTGTAAATGTGCAGAGATGTTAATAAAACTGAAGCCACTTCAAGAATTTGAAAACCTGTCTTTTAGGAACGGGTTTTCCATCCGCTAGATGCTTGGTCATATTAGTGTATGTGTAGGCTGGCTCACCCAGCTATGTTTTCTTTTGCATTTTCATGATGTCCCAAAGTATCAGTTGCAGGTAATATATTTCTGAGCCTTGAACATTTTATGCACTTTCATACCATTTTTGCATGAAGATCAGGATGGCGTGAAAAGAAACCTGTGCGTGCATGTGCTCAGAACACTTAAGTAAGATGCTGTATGACACAAGGGAACATTTTTTACTTCAGATACTGACATCACAGCATTTGAATAAAATGCAATTAACCATAATGAACCGAAGTTGATATTCACAGGTGCAGCTTCCTGCCAGGTGTCAATAGTCATCTGCTTCAGTTTTTGTGACATCAGCACAATGGCTAGAGACAGCATGTTATGATACCTGGATCCGTAGCAGCTGGGGGAGAACTAGAGCCATTATGTTATTTATATTACCCTTTATTAGTACAATGGCAACTGTTAAATCTACTTATTGTCTCACAGCAAGCACCTACATATCCATCTCCTAATAATTCTGTGGTGAATAACTATTTATTCTCCTTATAGACCACAGTTTGTGATGATGCAGTTACTTAGGCATTGTTAAGATTTAAAAATAGCTGTAAACCTGCCTTATTTTTTTTTTTTTGCCATCACAGCACTCCCTTTGTTGTATATACTTTTGTCTCCGTCCTATGCAAGGATATGGAAAGTGAGTTTTCTTCAAAGAAACATGTACCACTCTGTATATGTAAACACTGAACTTGAGAAACTAAGGTTTGTTTTTGTCTGGCCATGAGCATCAGCACCACAGTCTGCTTTGCTTGTGTTGTTAATGATAATTTTATGTTTGGCAGCAATAATTTGAGATAAATTGGCTAATTAGACACCCAGGTAACACTGCAGATGGTACTTCCCCACTAGTCAGATTCTGGAATTTTCTCAACCTTGTGCTTCCTCTTACTTGCTAGTTTTAGCACTTAAATTTGATCTATTCTGATCAATTTCAACTGAATGCAGCAGGAGGACAATGAATGGGCTAGTTGTTGTGTACAGTGTATTTTACTGGGAAACAATACCAAAAGTAGGTCTCTACCTCCACACTTCTGCTCTCCCTGTAATGAAGCTAACTGCTTTTAATTATAGCTTGTAGAGACACCGCTGAATTACTTAATCTTTGTTCAAAGTCTGGATTCTGGTTTCTTAATTGGCATCTGAATGTTTGGCAGCTTTGAAAAAAGTCCAAAGCTAAGAGTGAGCAGGATGAAATGTGTACCATGTACATGATAAACATGTCAGACCTCTGTACCATAAAGTCTTTAAGAAACAGCAGAGATTGTATGCTTGCATGCCTTTGCAATGTGAGCTTATCATCCAGTTACAATGGTGGTAGCAATAACTAGACGCTCCAAGAGCAAAGAAATTACACTGTTCTTGAAACAATCTGCAAAAGTAGAAATAAGGAAGAGAGATCAGGTGTCCTCATTTTCTTTTCAACTGAGACGGAAGTTGATTTGGAAATGCTCCTCGCTGAAACTGAAGTTGTATTTCCAGTAGTTGGGAGGAGCTCCCAGATTACATTACTCCACCCACGTCTGGTTGCTTTCGGTTTACCTGGGGAAATCCTACAAGGAAACTGAAGTAGAAAAGGAGGACAGCAACAGAAGGAAGAGCACAGAGAACATATCTAAAATGACAAAAATTTAAAGTAGTGCCTCAAGCAGGTATGCCCTCATTTTGAGTTATGATCAGCAGAGATAACGAGTGGCTAGCAGTCTGATTACTGGGCATGACATACTGTAGGTATTCATAAATATAATTTAAAGCAGATCACATCATCAATTTGTTCACCCCTTGCTAAAGCAATTAGTCAGATCCTTAACTAGTGACCAGTGCTAAAGCTCCATTGGCTTCAGGGAGAAGTGTCTTAACTGAAGGATCCAGCCTGCAGTAGAGAGAGGCTTCATTCTTTGAATGAAGAGTTTGACATGGCATCCTTTTGACCAGCTCATTATGAGTGCCACATACATTCAGACAACTTTCTTGTAATAATGGTATTTACCTTTCAGTTTAGAGAAGGTTCTGCTAGCTTGAAGAGGACTTGCAAATGGATAATGATGGATGTTATTTTTAGACAAAAGACTTCTGAGAGGAAAAATGCTTTTCTTCCTTTTTATACAATAAATTCAAGCTTGGAGAACACTGACTTTATAACATTACAGCCATGGGTAGATTCTTGTTTGCTTGATATTGGAATAGCTTGCCACTTTGATTATACAACTTCTCACACACGCACAGTTGAAATTAGCAAGCTGTTGAAGGAAGGAATATGTTTAAGGAATATCACTGGTGTATTCTGGAATCCTGAATGGTTAACAGAATGAATAATGCCAGATAGTATTGTAGTTGAGATACTTCACAGATGGTATAGTTAGAAAGATTATTGTGATGGAAAGAGAATCAAAATAAAGGAAAATGCTCACCTGTGCCTCACAGTAGAAAACTCCAATAGAGTGATCTCCAGAAAGAGATCCTTCCCCCAGCGGTGGTCAGCCCTTAAATGGGGTCTGGGAGAGGTGCAGCCAGACTTCACCCCTTCTGGTTGCATTGCCTTCACCTGTGCTCCTGTGGCTGACTCAGTGCTCACCTCAGGTGATCAATCAGTGGTTCAGGCAACAGTTCCCATATGCCTCCTCTCAGTATTTCTTCTAATCCTTTTCAAAACAGAAGTAATTATGTGTCATCTATGAGGAATTTGCAACGTGGAATAGTATGCCCCTTGAGGATCTTTCTTAAGACATACGTATGTGAAGCTTAGAAAAATCATGTCCCCGCATGGTTGCTTTTGAGTGCTAGAGATGTGACAATTATACTGTTGTGCTTTTTTTTTTTCCTTCATTTTCCTGTCTAACTTGGGCTCTGGACTAGAAGTTGATGTCAGAATATGTCAGATGACTTGATTCTCAAGGTAGCACTTTGAAAAAGTTGTGCCAGCGTGTGGAAGTACAGCCAGAAAGGCTTGCTGATGCCGTTTGTTGTTGGGGACTTTGCTTGTTTTATTTTTGATTTGTTTTGTTTTGCCCTCCCCCAACATCGTTCTTTTGGAGCAGAAAATCACAAGAACAGTTTGTCAGGAGAAGCCTTGTGCTGTTACAGCCATGTCTCCATGTCTCAGGTCTGCAGAAGCGAGCAAGGGACTGAAGCGAGTTCACTGCATGATGTGTGCAGGCAGCCCTTGACCTGCGCAGGCTCACTTCACAAAGTGTAGATCCTGGGAGGCCTCATAACCGAGAATCCTAAATGCTGCAGATGTGGCTGACCTTCATGGCCCTCTGAGCCACGTACCAAAACTGGGTAGTCCCAGACAGCATGCTCGTTCTTCAGCGAGCCAAGCGAGAAGGGTGCTTTGTGCTTACTGCAGGTGGGAAATGATGGCTCCCAGGAATGTTCAGTGTGGGTCAGAGCCAGGCCAAAGGGTGGAACTTTAAGATGTAATGGCATTGAGTTCAGTAGCATTGGATGAATTATTCCCTCTCTCAGTGGGGGTTTAGCCTGTGTAAGCACAGCCCCTCTGTTGGATGTAGGACACAGTGCCAGCATGGGAGCTGTGCCTGGAAACCTTATAGCACAGAGGAAACAGGCTGGAAACCTTTCCTGCAGGTTTGTTGTGGAGGTTTTTAGTGGTTCTTCTCTGCCTTTGTCTTGAAACCCATGCCCGGCAGTCCATACTACACCCAGCTGTTGTTCACCACTTTAGTGGCTAGATTTCAGCTAGTTACCATAACATTGCTTAGATGCTTTAAGTATTAGTACCAGGACTCAGCATAACAAAATTGTAGTCGGTCCCCAGAGAACATAAGGTTTGCCAGAAACACGCTAGATTTGTGCATTCTTGTTTGTCTTCTGCTGCTTTATTGTTTGGTGGGTTTGGGAGCTGTTATGGAATCAAACCTGTCTCTTGCAAGCACAACTGCCTGACATTTTCTTCAGCATTCAAAAATAAAAGATGAACTTGTGATGTTCAGGTTGGAAAAGATCTTCAAGTTCATCCCATCCAGGCTCAACATAGTCATACTACCCTAACTCTTAACAACACGCTGCTAAATCACATCCCTCCACCGCTAAGTCATGTCCCTAAATTCAGTTCAGAGAGGGCTTGGATGTGAATTATGTTGGAGAATTTTCTAAGGATTAGGAAACTCTACCAAGCAGCAATAACATCAAGCACTGTTAACAGCAACTGTAGTTTTCACACTGAGATGCCTCATAAGATGCAAATTTGAGAAAAGGAGGAGAAGTGAACAAAGATGATTTTAAAATGTGACACAGTAAAGTATAGGCTACAAAGTATGTGACTTACAAAGAATGTTGGGAAAATGGGAAGCTTTAATTTCTCTAAAACCCCCCAAGATCTGTAGCCTCCTATGACTGAAAGGAACTCAATTAACGTTCTTTGCTGTCACCTTAAAATGTTCTGTATGCCACTCCACCTTCTCATTCCCTTTTCTGCTGTCACTCAGGAGACAAGGCTTCCTAAAGTAGGTTTTGAGATTTGGGAGTACTTGTTAAGGCAGACAGGATATGGCAGAACACCTCACGGTGGTGTAAGGATCAGACCTCAGAATAATAATTTCATTTCTGAAAACCTTTCTCTGTTGGTTCGCAAGGTAGCAAATCAAAAAGGTAGTGAAGCATCAACACCATTTCAAGACAGTCTTCTTTATGAGGTTTTACATGGAAGAAACAGATCTATTTTGAAAGTAACTCATCCACAAAATATTATCGCAAATCAATTATAATATTGGGCATCACACCAGATGTTTTGCTTTGCCGTTGGAGCCTGACTATTACGCTTGGTGTTGTCTGCATTGTATTAAAGCAGGGCTGAGTTTCACTCTGGCTGCTATCCCCAGGGCCCTCGTGAAGAGGAGATTCATATCTCATGAGATTACCCCACTGAGCAAAGAAATGGAATAAATAATACTACTCTTTTAGTTCTGTCAAGAATAGTAGCTCACAGAAAGAGCTTTTAAAGGCAGTGTCAGCATACAGCACCAGTGTGGAAAGAAAAAGACATCCTTTACAAGAACAGTTCTGCAAAATGAGGCCAATGTGAGCCTAATGGGTGGTGGAAAACAGTGAGCTGTTTTTTTCTCCTCCCTAATGCAAGCCTGCAGGGGTTTATTTGCCAGCATGTATGAGTCTTAGGGCAAACCATCTTGATGAAACTCTACTACAACAGGAGCTCAAAATAAATCATTGTAGTGGCAGGGATCTTATTTGGAACCAATTAGAGTTTGCGCAGGTTGTTTCTCCTTGACAGCTTTAATGAATCTATCAACACAGGAGTACCGGGACATAAAAGATTTTACGGTAGTCGCCATTAGGATGAAGGCCACCAGCTATCTAGTTCCTTCTGCAGTACCATGCAGTGCTTTTAAAAGATGAAAAAGGTTGTTATGGTAAGTTAGTCGTGTGTGAAGAACCAGGAGAGCTAAAATGAGTTGAACGATTTTGTGGTGCTGTAAGTGGAAGAAGAGGCATTCCCCAGGACAATTGCTCTTCCCTATGGTGCAGAAAGTCTTGCAAAAGCCTGCTTGAAATCAATGCAAACTAACTCAGACAAGTACAGCAAATTCCAAAATCCTGTTTTACCATTACAGAGAATAAACTCTCTTTTATTTTGTCATTTCACTCAAGGCTGTAGACATAGTTTAATGCTAAAAGTTATTTCAGTTTCAGTTGAGGATTTATATAGTGTCAGTATCACTGCAGTGTTTTTTTGTTTTGTTTTTTTGTGGGTTTTTTTTGGTGAAATATTCAAAGTGCTGTTTCCACTTCCAGATAAGGAACACAATATAGTACACAAGCTCTTCAAAACTGATATGTACGAATGGAGGCAGTGGTTTCAGCTACAACAAACTCTTATACACCTGAAACTGTTCTTAGCTGTGCATCAGGCAATTAAAGCTATTTTTAACTTCTGGTCTTGAAAAGGTAATGGACTCGATATTTTAAAGGATACTGAAATATCAAGCATATTTTAAAGGCTATTGTAAATAAAACATATAATCCAAACAAATTAAAAGGGAATGGGACTTTGGGATGTCGTTGCAGAGTGCTCTTGCAGGTTTTCTGTGTAACACTCCTCTGAAGGAACCTTAGTAGACCAGGGAAAAGAAAGAATTAGCAGTGTTTTATGTAATATTATTTACTCTTTCAAGTTCCGTAGGACCTCATTAGAAGGATGATAAATGAGTTCCAGCAGCGTGTGCATGTTATAATAGTCAGTACAAATGAGATCATAATATGAGGACCCTTGATGATACACAGGGAATTAAGAGGCAGGAGCCCATATATATAGGCAAGCATGTACTCAGGGGAACTGAGCACTGGGTAGGTCTTTCCAGGGGAGAAACCACAGCGGTGGAGGCTGAATCAAATTCATCAGGCCTCCAAAAGCTGAGTCTGGGAGTCCTTGTTGTCTCTGCTATTGTGGGCTTATTTTCACCCTTTCAGAACTTTGTCCTTGAAATTTCTTTGTAAAAAAAAAAATAAAAAAATAAAAAGCCTCAATTAAATAGTGTAAATTAGAAGAAGAAAAAAAAAACTTGGAAAAAAATAACCTACCCAGATTTATAGCTCTTGCTGTTATGTTAGAAAAAAATGCAGTTTGACTCCAAAACAGCTTGTTCTAAATCACCTGTGCACATGTGATGCTGAAAGTGTGAAAGTACTTGTCTTTAGCGGGACAGATTTTACATTGTAATGAACCCAGGAAATCCTAAAGTGTTTTTTTTTTAAGCCCATGGGTACTTGTTATTGTTTATACAGCGCATCTTTCTTCAGGGATCAATCTTCAGGAAGATACTTTAGTATGTGCCCCAATTTGAGAGTATCCCAATTTGAGAGTACCCTTCCTCGCCCACACCCTCCTCGGCAGGATGAGAGCGAGCTTCCAACGAAGCCAACTCCGTCCTTTCGGCAACCGCCGGTACAGCGCCCGTGCAGCACCAGCTCAGCTCCGGATGGGGCTGCGCGCTTCCTGTAGGAGGCGTTAACCGGCCCTCCCACAACTCCCACCGCAGCGTGCGTCCCGCAGCCCGTGCCGGCCGTTTCCCACCCTAATCTCATTCCCTACAGCCGAGGACGGCTCGGCGCGTGCCCGCCGGGCGCGGACCCGTGGGATGCTGAGCGCGGCTGAGGCCACCGAGCAGAAGGGGCGGGCGCGCGGGCGGCACGTCACGGAATTCCAGGCGCTCGGCCAATGGCGGCGCGGGGCGGCGGGACGGGCGCGGGGCGATCGCGCGCGCGTTCGCGATGGGCAGCGTGGCACGCGCCGGGGTCGGAGCCTCGGGGCGGCGCGGCCGCTTCCAGCCCGTGTCATTAACGGCTCCGCGAGCGGCGGGTCGGGCGCGTTAAGCTCCAACCGCGACCTCGGCTTTTTTTCCAACCCCGGCACTCCGCCCCGCGGCCCCGCGCGCCTCGAGCGGCCGTTACGTTACACCTAACCTCCCCCAGCCCCCGTGCGCGCGGCGTGCCTTTTGTGTTTGTACACACGGCGCCGAGGGAGGGGGCGCGGCCTCGGCCGGGGCGGGGCGTTCCCTCCATTGTGCCCCATTGGCCGGCGGGCGGGGCGGGGGCGGGGCCCGGCGTCGGCCCGGCCCACCGCGGTCAGCCATCTTTCAATTGTGCTCGCAGCCGCCGCCGCC
>VXAB01001761.1:0-41278 GCA_013399175.1 Odontophorus gujanensis
CGCCACCCCGGGAACGGGGCCCCGCCCGCAGCACCGAACCCGCGTGCTGAGATGGGCTGCGGGGGGAGAGGCGGCACCGGGAAGCTGCGGGAGCTGGTAGGGGTTCGAGCATCACGGTGTGGGTACCGGAGTACTGGAAAGGGTAACAGTGTCCCGGCAGCTTCACGGTATGGGCACGTGCATCCCAGCGTGGGTACCGGGATCATGATATAGGTACTACTGTCCCAGTATGGGTACCAGCATCCCAGTATGGGCACGTGAATCTCAGTAGGGGTACTGGCATCATTGTATGGGTACTAGTGTCCCTGCATGGGTACCAGCATGCCAGCATGAGTACTAGCATCCCTGTATGGGTAGCAGCATCCTGATATGGGTACCAGCATCCCAGTATGGGCATGTGCATCCCAGTAGGGGTACCAGCATCTTGATATGGGTACTAATGTCCCAGCATGGTCAGCAGCATCCTGATTTGGGCACCAGCATCCCAATATGGGTACTGGCATCCCAATATGAGCACGTGCACCCTAGTATGGGTGCTGGCATCATGGTGATGGGTTCTGGCATCCCAGCATGGGTACACACATACCAGAATGGGTATCAGCATCCCAGTGCTGGTACAGGTACTGGTATGTACATCCCAGTGTAGATGAGTGCATTCCAGTGTGAGAACTTGCATCCCAGCATGTTACCAGCATCCCAATATGTGTGTGTACACCTTTCTATGGGAACCTGCATCCCAGAAGGGGTATGTGTGTCCTGATGTGGGAGTCTGCATCCTGGTGTGGAAGCATGCATCACAGTGCAGGTATGTGCACCCCAGTACGAGTACCAGAATCCCAGAACAGGTCCCTGAATCCCAACACAACTAAGCCCATCCCAGTAAGGGAACATGGATCCTACTGCAGGTACCAGTAGGGTAGATGGGTTCCAGCATCCCAGCACCAGGTAGATGCTGCATCTGGTCCTGCTGCCTTCCAGATGAACCATCCCTGCATCTCCCTACCCTGGGGACCCTGCTCTGCCCTGAAGGGATCTCTCACATGGGCCCCATCCAGCCCTGAGCGCAGCTAGCAGCTCACCAGGACCTCATCCCATGAGAGAGATGCTCTGTGGGGCTTAGCTGTCCCTGGGGCCACGGTAAGGCCCTGGAGAGGCACTGGGAAAATCCCTTTCCTGCACTGTGCTCCTGGCGCCCAGAGCCTGCGATGGAGCCTGCAGAGACAGAAATAGCCGAGGGAAAAGCTGCTGCTGGGAAACGGGAGCAGGGAGGGAGGTGGCACAGTGCTGAGCACTGCACTGTGCTGGAGAGCAGGGCCTCACCCCCCAGGGCCAGGCTTCAGTTTGTACCCCAAATCCCCATAACTACCCCCAGATGGGTGCCCAGCCCCTGCCCTCGGGGCTCCTCCCTTCTGTGCCCACCCCCCCACTGCACACAGCTCTGGTTAAGGACAGCACAGCTGCGAATGGAAGGCGTGTAAAAATTTATTTCACTGTAGAGAACAAACCTAAAACAGCAAGGCTGCACCAGGCCTGGAGCTGTGTGGGGTGCAGGGACACTCCTGTGCCCCAGGGCTCTGCCCCATGGACACACTCCCGGCAGGCAGCAGGACGGAGTGGGAATGGAAACCCCAAGGACACGGCCCCATGGGTACCAGTGGAGAACCCAATGCTGGCAAAAGCAGCTCTGGACAGGGACAGTGCTGGGGACGGTGCCACTGCTGGGATGGGGACAGTCTGGTAGGATGCATCCCACTAAGAGTGGCTTTCTCCAACCCCTTGCCAGCTCCAGGTCACAGTAAAAGTTTAAATAGATGAAGAGACAGAGAAGCAGTGGGCTGTCCCTCAGTGCTGCCCCGAGCTGCCTGTAAATAAGCCTACCCTGAGTGTAGCCTAAGAGCTAGTGTCACTTATTTCATCAGGAGCTCCCTCTGGCACAGCAGAAGTGGGTTGGGAGCCTGGGGTGGGGGGGGGAGTAGAGTGTGGAGCTCCCAGGGACCAGCAGGGGCTGGCATTGCTCTTTGGGACGCTGAGAAAAGGGGCAGCCCCAAACTCATGGTGGCTGAAATGCCAACTGGACAGACCTGGGCATGGGAGGGAAACAGCTTCCAGTTGCACCAGGAGGTGTAATGCTCAGAGCCTCCCACTCTGGCCAGAGACCTGCAGAGGCAGGACTAGGGCCGTGTAGAGGCACGTGGCAGCAGCTCAGTGATGGCACAGGCAGGCAGGGGCCTGTGACCTCAGCCCAGGGAGAGCGCTCCGGCACTGGGAATACTGGTTGTGGGAAGGGAGGGATGGGACACACAGCCAGAGGGCAGATGGGCCCAGACACAGATGGGATGGTACTGGGAAACGGGGAGCTGGGATGGGAGTGTGTGCCTTATGGGGCTGAAGCACTGCTGGAGGCTCCAGGAGCATTACCCTGCAGAAGGGACGTGCCCAGCCCACGCACAGATAAACACTCATGTTTGAACATAAAAACAAACGTTAAAAAACCATTAACAGAATAAAAAGAAGGGAGCAATCCCTTTGGCTTCCAGGGAGGGGGCCCCAGCTGCCACACAGGCACAGTGCCTGAGGGCCAGCGGGGTGAGGCGGGCTGGTGCCAGGGATTCATCCTGCTGGTGCTGGGAACTCTGGCTTCTCTGGTCCTGCAATTGAGGCTGGGGGAGGAGGATTTCCCAGCAGGGACCAGCGGGCAGAGGGCCCTCGTGGGGCGTCACTCAGGACAGGGAGCTGGTGGCACAGGGAGGACGGGGAGGACAGCAGCTCTCACTTGTTCTTGGCCAGCACACGGTACAGTGTGAACCCCACCAGGGCGGTGACTGCAGCCCCCAGGGCCACCCGGATCCAGAAGGATGCAGCTCCCAGCTCCACGGCGTTCAGGTGGCTGCAAGGGAAGAGAGAAGAGACAGCTGAGCGACGTGCATGGAGATGGTTGTCCAAATGCCAAGAGCACAACAGCTCTTGGGGCTGCAGGGCACAGCTCCAGGGGATGAACCCCATCTGAAGGTGGGGGTGCGGCCTCACCATCACACCCGGTGACGGCTGCTGGAAGGGAGGCAGGTTTCACCCTCCCACAGCCCTGAAATAGCACACCAACATCTAAATAATTAGTACAAGCAAGGAGGTACTCAGCTTCCTTTCTAGGTCAGGCTGCTTTTACAGCTCCAAGTGCAGAGAAGCCCCAGAAGCGATAGCACAGGGGTGAGAAAATGGGCAGCAGGCGTGGTACTGACCCAGGGCCAGCGAGGGAAGAGCCCCATGCCCTCTTACTCTACACATCCCATTCCTAAACACGTGCTGTCCTGCATCACTGTGCTCCTCTCTGAGGAGACGTATCCATTATTCATTCTCCACTAAATCGTGGAGGAGAAGAGCTAATCCCCGGCCCTCCGTTACGCCGTTATTTATTTATACCAAACACCCTAAGATATATATAAGGAATATTTAAATTTTAATACCGCAGCGTGGAGAAAAATAAATAAATAAATGTTGTCTCTAAAAATAAAGTTGTTTATTGAAAAAGATAAAGGGAAAACCACTCACTGGTAATCCCATCCTGTCCTCCAACGCACCCACACGCTCTCCTGGAAAGGGCAGAGCCCCCACCGTGCTGCCCAGCCCCTGCCAGGAGCAGCTCCTTCCCAAAGCGACCCGAGCTCCTGCTTCTCTGATCTCCTTTTTTTCCCCACCTGATCTGGAGAAAACAGCCACCTCCTCCTCCCTGCAGGCACTGGCACACACTAGGCTGGCTACTCACCTTTTGGCGTTTTCTTTTTTTAATCTCAGCCTTCAAAAACAAAGATCCTGCCACCAGAGCTTATCCAATAAATCTGCCAGAGGGCCACACGAGGCAGAAGACAGTCGAGTCTCCTTCGCCCTCCCAGATCAGGGAAAAAAAGTGGCCCTTTTGTTCCCATTAATCATGTAAGCAGATGATACCGAGAGCTTGGGAGAAACCATAGGGAATGCAAGGCACTGGAGGGAGAGCTGCAGCCCTCCTGCCCTCAGCTCCTGCCAGCCCCCTGCACAGCACAGATACTAACGGGAATGTGGCAGCAGTGGCCAGCTTGGTGTAGACAGCAGTGCTGGGTGGGCCCTGGCTGTGGCAGGAGAAGAGGAATGGTGGTGGGAGGCAGTGCTTGTAGCAGAACTCGGTGGGGGACAGCCCGGGCTGCTGGTTTGCTTCTGGAAGGTCTGTCTTGGAGGCCACAAAAACGCAGGGGATCTGGCTGTCCATGTAGTGTTGCTGCAAGCAGAGGAAGAAGGTGTGGGGTGAATAACTGGCCACTGCCCTGTGGGTCTCCAGGGAGGGAATCACAAGGGTTCCCCAGTCAGAAAGGGGCCAAGGAAGGAGGGCTCAGCCAGCACTAGAGCTTCCTGGCTCTAGCAGCAGGGCAGGGGAAGGCTACTCCTGCACCCTTCTGGGAAATGCAGGGCTGCCACTCCAAGGCAGATGTCCCCCAGGGGTTCTGCACTCACCTTATAAATACTGGCACAGTAGCTGAAGGATTTGGGGTCACTCAGGTCATAGATGAAGCAGGCAACATCGCAGGCTGCATCCGAGGGCTCTGTGAACTTCGTCTCAGCGCTGACCTCGTGCAGCTGGAGCAGGAAAGGAAAGGACAGGGGGCACAGCACTGCAGTGAGATGAGGTTTGGCCTCACATCAACACACAGATGACGCAGTGCAACACAGCCATGGGCCCAGCACAGCCCAGGGGTGCTGAGATGATGCAACGTGGGTGGACACAGCCCAGTCCTGCTGCTGTGCCCAGGTAGACATAACAGCAATGCCCCTCTCTCCCTGACTTACTATAAGGTACTTCTCCTGGCCGTTGACCTGCACGGTATTGATCGTGTAGACAGAGGGCTCTCCTGGGTTCTCCCTCTGGGCCTGCCACGGATGGAAACACCGTCTCAGACAGCAGGGAGAGTGCTTAGGGGAGGGAGAGCTCTTCAGGCTGCTCTGATCCCTGCGGTCTAACAGCCACTGCCCTTGAGCCAGCCAGCGTCTGCCACAAGACAAGGGCCGTTAGCAACGAGCAGGGAAAAATCAGCATCGCCTCGGTCAGATCAGGAAAGGAACAGCCTCTCCAAATCCTTGGGAAAAGCAGAGGGAAGGGACCCACAGCCTTACGCAAAACAAAGGGGCAAGAGCCACGGCGAGGAGGGGTGGTACAAAGCCCTGTGCTGGGACGCTGGGTCTGGCCAGGGCAGGGAGGTGCTCAGTGGCCTCACGCTCTGCCTCCTGCTCCACCGCAGAGGGGAGCAGCCACTCACCGCGAGGCTCCTGCCGAGGAAGGCCTGCAGGAAGGCAGACTTGCCTGCGCCCCTGGCTCCCAGCACCTTGCATAGGAAGACGTTTCTCTGGGTCTGGCCTTTCTCCAGGTCAATCCTCTTCTCCCGGGTCACTGGCAGGAGAGAGGGGCAGGTGAGTGCGAGGAGGACACCGAGCTGCCAGCAGGTGAGGGCACGGCTGTACCTGTGAGGGCCTGTGTCTGGGAGTCCTGCTCCGAGAGGAAGGGGTAACCCAGGTAGCCGAGGCACTCCAGGCAGTGCTGCACATCCAGGTAGGCTACGAGCCTGGAGAGACAAGAAGCACCAGGAAGGCGGTCAAGGGGATGCCCACAAGGTCAGCAAGCACTACGTGATGGGACTGACAGCATGGGAGAGGGACTGAGCTTACGTCCACTGGCAGAGAAATCCATGCAGGGAAAGCAGGCCTTTATCAGTGGTGCATACCGTGTTGTAGAGCTCAGGGCCCCAGGGCATGCAGGGGAAGACGCTGAAGAAGTTCTGCAGCTCTGTAGGAGAGAGGGCACCATCCTGGTCCTGCCAAAGCAAGAGGGAGTCAGCAGCTGAGGCAGGACACAGCCTCACCGAGTGCTGTCAGGGATGTCTCTCTAGGGGTCCTGGTACACTGAAGCCAACTCATTTCCTGCTGCAGAACAACACAGGGATCCTCTCAATAGCAGAGACCAATTGCAAGCAAGGCCAGAGCTGTGTGACTGCACAAAGAGCCTGAGCTCCAGGGACTCCTGTCACTGTACAGCCAACAGACGCTGCCAGAGGGGATTCTGTTCTGTGACTAAAACTGGAGCCACCACCAGCCCTGCCACTGGGAAGGACCTGTTCACATGCACCCTGCAGTCCCGAGCTGCTGGTCCTGCAGGCCTGTGCTGCAGGGAAACCAGCCCAAGGCCTACAAGCAGCTGCTGAGCCTTCCAGACAACCACACGCCAACAGCACCCTCAGGGTAGCGTGCCACAGGGCCACACCACAGAGGTCTGCTGGCATCAGGGCACACAGAAAAATATTTTGACTCAGTGCTGAAGCTCCCATGGAGCTGCCATACCCCAGATGCATACCAACACATAAATCATTAGATCAGATGCATGCACATCCAAGATATCCCCTTCTCTCACACTCTCTGCTTGGTTTGTGGCTGCAGGCCAGCAGCTCTGACCACTTTTCCTAACACCCTGTGTGCTACAGTCACAGTGCAGGGGTGATGCCAGCTCATACCCCAAAGGCCCGCACTTTACCACGTGCCATTTGAACAAGGGTGGTGACCCCAGTCCCACGGCCCTGACGTGCTGCTGCAGCTCACTGTGACCTCAGCAAGGAGCTACACCGCGTGCTGCACACCTTGTCATGCTTCTCAAAGAGCCGCTGCAGGAACTGGTAGCCCAGGTGGTTGAGCTCCGTGGAGCAGCCAGGGGGCAGGCGGAACCTGCCAGGAGAGACACAAGTGAGCAGCTCCAACACCTCCTGGAGCCCTGAACAAAGGGCAGAGTGTCAGCAGGATCTCTGCAAAGATTCATCCCAGCCAGAGCACACAGCTCCCTGCCCAAGGCCAGCGGCTGATCCTAGGCCTGCCTGCTCCCTGCCTTTAGGGAGACGGTGCTGAGCTTGTGGAGCAGGCTCCCTTTGGTACATCTGCACTGCCCACCAGATCTGGAGCTGATGAGGCCTTTGCTCAGCCCTGCTGTCCTCTGCCACCTCCTGCTCTCTGGGGAGAAGATGAGGCAGCTCACAGCCAAAGCTTTTCATTACTGCCAGATCACCACCTCCAGGGTGGCAGGGAGCAGAGACGAGACAGCAGCTGCAGAATCAGCCAGGAAGACTACGCTGACTGCTCACAGCTCCTGACAGCTCAGCTCAGGCAGAGACAGAACAGCCTTCAAAAGTCCCTTGTTGATGTCAAGGCACGTCAGGGACAAGCCTTTGTTGCTCTGTTCTTTGCCCACCTACACCAGAGCCAACAGCACAGTCAGCAGCTTCAAGGCCTTCACATTGTTGCTAACTCCCCGTTCCCAACTCATGACTATAGAGAAAGGTGAGGAGCATGAACACGACCATAAGCCCAGGGTACAGCCTCAGCCGAACACAGCAGACATCAGGGTACTGAGCTGTGCAGCACAGGGCTGTCACACCCTGCCTGTCCCACCAGGGATACGCACTGTGGGTACAGGTAGTCATCCGTCAGCTCCAGCTCATCATCGTAGCCAAAGCGGCGCAGGATAGTCCACGTGGTCTCATGTCGGCCCCTCTGGATGAAGAGCGTGTTGAGGAACAGGAAGCCTGTGGGGGAGAGATCAGGCAGCTCAGACACCAGGGGCCAGACACGGACATAGCCTCAGGGACCCACATCTCAGGACTATGCATCCATTGGGAAAATGGTGCTTGGACAGAGAGCTTTACATGGCCGCAGCTTTTACTAGAGGGACTAATTAGGCCTGGACTGAGAGCCAGCAGGTTCAGCCTGAGCACATATGCAGAAGGGGCATCCATTCCTTGCAGTGAAGGAGCAGAGAGTCCCCATGCTGTTACCATTTAACGTCAGGCCATTGTCCTGCACTCCATCTGTAGTGTTCTTCCACACGACCATCTTCACATCCTCCAAGGCCTGGGGAGCCAGTGGGTTTCCAAAGCAGGACTTCTACCTCCCAGGAGAAAGAAGGGCATTGTGAGCCAGCACATAGACAGCAGAACCCTGTCTTACTGACATCCAAGAAGGACTGGGAGGTACTGCAGCTCCACAGCCAATCCTACCTGAAAGTAGTTGAGTTCATCATCACTGAGGATCTGGTTATTATCTTGGTCAGAGAGGTTGAAAATCCGGGTCAGAGCTCGTGAACACGCAGGTCTCAGCTGCAAGGGACACACCACAGTAACAAAAACAGGGAACTGCATTTGGTGTGGCTCTTCTGCCTCCCAATCCCCCCAGGCCAGAAAGCACAACAGCCTACGGGGAAGGGTTCCTTTGGACTCTTCCCACCATGCATTCTGGAGCGTGAAGACTCCTGTCAAAACATGCCCTTCGTCTCTGCAGATATCTCTGGTCAGTATACACTCATCTGGCTGCACTTAGCAGGGAGAATTGGCTCATTTCTCCTCGACTGACTACCCCCAGAGGTACTGCTTTCCCCTTCTCCTTGCTACTTGGGCCCAAACTGTCCACATCCCTCCCAGGGGTAAAAGCACAGCACACAGTCTGGAGCTCTGTGACCCCAGAGGTGTTTTGGGCAGGGATTCCTCCAGGAGCTGCGAGCAGCTTCCTACCTGCTTCTCCTCTGGGTCATAGAGGGGTGCAGTGGGATGCAGCACAGCTTTCTGGGCATAGTAGAAGAGCTCGGAGATGTTCTTAAGATTCTTGGCAGAGCACTGTGGATTCAAAGGAAGACAAACTGCTGTGAGTGGGCAACAGGCTCGTGACAGCGGGCAGAAGGAGCTTGGAGGAAGCTCTCTAAGCCAAGAAGCAATGCATCAAAGCACAGAGCAATCTCTGTCCACTGTGAGATTAAAAAAAAGAAAAAAAAAAAAAAGGGAAACCTCCTGCTCACACTCAGGCTTTGCTGTGCCCACCCCACAGCCCCAGAGCCAACATGGGCTGTGTGCAGCTCCAATGCTATTTGCAGCTAGACAGGGCAGGCACCAAAACCCACTCTTGGTGTGGAAAGCAAAGCACAAAAAGCATAAAGCACAGGCCCTTGAAGCCCAGACAGAGGCCGTTCTGTAGAGCAACACTAGCAAGGCAGATCTCCACCAACATGAAGGCTCCACTGGCTCACATCAGACATGTGCTCCTACCCTACACAGACCCTCACCTCCACACAGGTCTCAATCTCTGAGAACTGGTTCATGATGGGCAAGATGACCTCCATGGAGCTCCCCATCTGCAGGTCAGACTTGTTTCCAACTAAAATAATGGGGATCCTGAGGGAGAAAGATGGCAAGTCAGAGAGTATGAGTGGGGCCGTCCCTCTGCCAGCCTCAGCTGGGCTCCAGCTGCACATGATGCTGCACAGCCGCCCGGGGATCCTCCCTGCCTTCCTCTGCAAGGCCCAGAACAGCTTTCCTGCTTCCTACGGCTGGGAGCATCCATCTGGAGAAACAGACTGCCTGATCCTGCTTACGCTTTCACCCAGCAACAATATGTTCAGGAGTTTTTAATCCAACGCAGCAGCCTTCTGCCTAAGTGATCCACATGCAGCCTATGGCTTCTGTGCTCCCGTCCTCCCTCAGCAGCCTCCTCTTCCTGCCTTGGCAGTGAGACACTAAGGTAGGGGGGAGGGGGGAAACCTTCTCCAGTGACCCTCTGACTCGGTTAGACCCACAAGGGAGAAAAGCCCCCACATTCTTCTGCTGCAAGGGGTCTAGCCACCAGTTGCACAGCTGGCTCAATCTGAGCAACCTCCACAGGAAACAAAGGCAGTGAGGGCCCTGTAACCGTCAGAATCACCCAATCCTGCCCACGTTACCTGGCACCCTTTTCAGCTCCCCCATTTACCATGGGGATCCATTTTGTGCGAATCTGAAAGGCAAGCACAGAGAACCTGTGAGAGCAGACTGGGGAGGGAGAGGCAGCTCCCAGCACGCACAGCGTGGCTGTCAGCAGGGCCCTGCAGCCATCTGCTCCCCAGCATTCCCCCGCACCAGCAGGCAGAGCATACCCAGGGATGCTGTATGCCAGCAGGAGGATGTGACAGGCCTGTTGCCTCCAGCACAGGCGGACAATTGGCAGCATGGGAGCACGCCCCTGGCCCCAAAACCTCTGGAGAGCTGAGGACATTTCAAGGCTCCCGCAGGGGACACGTTACCTTCTCAATCGTGGCTTCCTTGGTGACATCATACACCACACAGACCACGTTGGCCTGCAAGAGAGAAGCAGAAAGGGGGTGAGCAGAAGTCCTGGTGCTCCCACAATGACAGGGAAGCTTTCCAAACGCAAGCAGCTCCAGCCCCACATGCTGTCACTGTATTTGCAGTCGAACCCAGCAGCTGTGGTTGAGAATGCGTGAGCAATGCACACAAAACACAACACACGTGCTGCCTGCAGGCTCCTCAGGAGCTGGACAACATCAGCTATAACCTCAGCTGTCTCGTGCCAGCACACAGATCTCCCTTCTCAGTTCTTGGCACAGCACAGAAGCTTTTCTTCTTGACTGACAGGCAGCACGAGGCAGCTCCCACCTCTGCTCCTCCATGGATATAAGGCTTCCATAGAACAGAGGAGGGCATGCACAGCCATACCAGCCACGTGACTCAAGGCCACATCAAGCCAGGCAGGGTGGCAGCAGCACACAGAGCTGCTCACCCCATGTCCAAGGGCAGGGCAAAGGCAGAGGAGCCCTTTGACCACAACGTCTCACTGCTGCCAAACCTGAGCCCTGCAGCGGGATGCCAGGAGCACGGCCTCACTTCTCTGCATCAGGCCCCATCCCACTGCCACCAGCACACCCATCACCATGCTGTGCCCTCCCAAGTGATGCTCCTGGGGTGCCATCCCTGTGCCAGGCAGCCGGGGTCCCCTCCTCCATTTGGCTGTGCATAGGAACCACTCCTTCCCCTCTCTGCACTTGACACCCCAATTCCCCACTTCCACGTGCACAGTGGTCTGGCAGCTGCTGATCTCCCCTCCCCAGCCCTGCACTGACACTAACACTTTGTTTGAGGCAGACAGAAGGGATCACTGGCCCTTTCAGGGGAGAGTTTAGTGCTAATCCCAGGGATGCACAAGGGTTTAGGCAGGATTTCCTGGAGCCACATAAAGCATCTGGACATTCCTCCTGTCTGGGCAGAGGAAGCAGGAAGGCCACGCCCCTAGCCCATCTCATCAGCTGTTAGATGCCGAGGTGGAGCAATGGGATAGTTTTGCTGATGTGAGAGCACATGGGAGAGACAGCTTTGTTACACACTATCAAGGCCCTCCACTCCATGGAGCCAAAGTTAATCCCGAAGTGATGGAGAGCAGCAGGGCCAGTTGGATGGACTACTTCTCCTCCCTGACCAGAGTATCCCAGAGTTCCGGCTCCAAAACCACCTCCTCTACATCACTGCTTCTTCAGACAGCCACAGGGACCTCACGCAGGGAGCAGAGGGTCTCACCCACAACTGCTCCTCCCCTCCATCTCTTGGGAACATCCCAGGGCTGGGAGCACACCGTGTGCTCAGCAGTCTCCTCCACCTGCAGGTCAGCAGCCCCACACTGCTCTCCTTCTGGAGGCTCACCAGAGGGCCAGGACAAGCCCTACAACAGCTTACAACACAGAGAAGGATTAAACAAAGTGCTAAACAAACTGCCAGCGATAATCCACAGGATAACCAACTGCCTGCACATCTCTGGGTGGTTAATGGGAAGAGAGAGCAGTCACATGTCACATGCAGCCTGCAGGGCTACGGCCACGCAGCCTTCTGCCCTGCAATGCCCCATCCAGCCCTGCTCACCTTAGCGATCTCCTCCTGCAGCTCATCCTCAGTCTGCTCTGACTCTGCAAGGGGAGAAGAGCTGTCACCACCCACTATCAATGTCTACTGCAATAGGGACACCCTTGCTGCATGCTGCAGGCAGGCAAGGAGAAGAGAAGCCAGCAAGGAACAAGGGGACAGTCCCACCTGAGTAATCCACAATGTGTGTGGGGACCTTCTCGGGTGTGACATCAGCTGGGATCGTGATCTCCTCTGCACGAGGCGGCACCTGCAAAGTGAGGCTGTGTTTGGCTGTAGGGACCAGCCAGACAGACCAAGCAATCGAGAGGAGGGGTGATGGGGAACACAAATTTCAATGCAGCTGTTGCCCAGGCCGGGTGACTCCTGCCCACAGATCACTCCCTCCCTATGAGAGCTGCAGAAGGCTGCTGCGTGCTATAGTCTGCTCCTCACACAGTGAAACCTGACAGCCTCCCAGCTCTGCGTCCCACCACGAAAGCAGCATTTCAAAAAAATCAGTGCTGCCACCCCCGCACTAAGACCTCAAGTGCTCCCCTAGCTCCAGCCTGACCTCCTGGCAGCTGGAGACATGCTAAGCTGATTGCCCAGGCTTTGCTGTGAAACACAGAAAGGTGCTGGAAACCAGCTGTTCTCTCACAAGCTTATGCTTCCCAGTGAACACTATCTGCCCACGGGCAGCAGGAGACACTACTGGTGGAGCAGGGCAAACGCTCCCAAGCAGGGCAATACTCTTCTGCATTCAAGCTGTGATGGGACCACAGCTAGAGGCCCCAGGGGCATATGTAGGCAGGCTGGAGGCCACAGCAACAGCTCTACTCAGAGTGCCATACCCTGCTCCAGCCACACAAGAAGGCAGGGGCAGCCTGGCCCCTTCCACGTTCACTGCTGCAGTGCTGCAAATAGGCTGCAAAGCCCCTAAGTGCCTGCCCCACCACACGGGGAGCAACAGGGAACGAGGAACGCACAAACGGAGACACGGCATAGACTGAGGCACGGAGAAAGCACCGCTTCGCCTCCAGGGGCTGGAGCTGAACAGAGCGGGGCCATCGCCGCCCTGCAGCTCCGCGCTCACCTCCTCGGGGAACTCCTCTCCCACCAGAGCCATGATCAGAGACGTCTTCCCCACCTGGGCTAGGAAAGAAAGGGGAAACGTTGGCGCTGCACGGAGCCGCGCCGGGGAGCGGCACACAGCGGCTGGACCCGGCCCGACGCCGCAGCACCCAGCGGAGGCCCGCACCGCGCACCGAGCCCTTTGAGCCCGCACCGCGGCCAGCAACCGGAGCCACGGCACCGCGGGGAACCGCACACCGCCCCGAGCCGGAGCCTCGTGCAGCCCGGCCCCGCTCGCCGCCCTTACCCTCCCCCAGCAGCAGGATCCGCACGTCCCGCTTCATGGCGGCACCGCCGCCGCTCCCGGGGGCCGCCGCTTCCGGCCGCAACCAGCGAGCGGCGGGGACAGAGCGGCGCCTCCGGCACAGCGCCCCCCGGCCGGCGGGAGGTATCACCCAGCACCCCGCAGCCTCCTCCTCGCGTTCCGTGTTTTATTAGCCAAAAAAAAAAAAAAAAACCATCCCAAAAAAAGGCAAAAGGAGCACAACGTGCCATAAATAAACACCACAGCACACGCGGAGCGGCACACACCCCACCCCACGCCCCCTCCAGGGGCCGCGGCCTAGCCGGCGGGGGCGGAGCCGGGGACTGGCGTAGAGCCGCAGCCCGGCTCGGGGTGAGGCCGCCCCGCCCCGCGTCAGGCGGACAGCAGCTCCCAGAGCAGCACGGCGCTGTGCGAGGCCGTGAGCAGGCGGCGGCCGGCGGGGGCGAAGCGGCACAGCTGGACGGCGTCGTCGTGGCCGCCGTAGTCCTGGGGCGGAGCCGCGGGGCAGCACTGCAGCCGGAAGAGCCGCTCTGCGGGGAGAGACGCAACGCGGGTCAGCGGCTGAGGGAGTGCTCCTGCCCGTCCCTTAGGGCAGGGTGGGATCAGGTTGGGTGTGAGGGGACCTTTCTTTTCAGAGAAGAGTGGTGATGCGGTGGCACTGCTGCCCAGGGAGCAGTGGGGTCCCTGGAGGTGTTACAGAATCGTGGGGATGTGGCACTGAGGGACACGGACAGTGGGCACTGCGGGGATGGCCGCAGTTGGAGATGATAATCTCAGTGGGCTTTTCCAACCTTACTGCTTCTACTTGTCCCTTCCTGACACTACCCTGCCCTACAGCAGGCAGCTACTTCACTGCCAGGCTGTTGTACCCAATGGGGGAGCCATACCAGGGTCATAGGATATGTCCTGGTACCTTTTTTTCCTTTAAGTGAGACACTTGGTTTCCTGCCACTTGTAGGAAGGGGAGATCCCTCCCCACTGAAGACAGCCTTCAACCTCAGGAGCATAGACCCTCTGGTACTCACCGCTGAAGCCAACAGCCATGAAGCGTGCTGCAGGAGACAGGCTCAGCGACGTGGCAAAGTACGGCAAGGCGATCTTCTCAACGACCTGTGCTCCAGTGAGAGAAGCACACCAACATCTCAGACACGAGCGGGCAGCAGAACAGCTGCCTAAGTGAGACCTTCAGGAGGGTGAAGGGCTCCTTCTCCACGGGGAGGCTGACAGATGCACAACCTCTCTCCAAGCCCAAAAACCTGCCAAAGGCATCCACTTTCAAGAGGTGACACGGCAATTTAGAGACTGTTAGCGCTCCCAAAAGCAAACACCTTCCCCTCCTGAAGCAGCATCAGTGACTGGCAGCCTGCCCAGGGGCCTGGGGCCAGAGCTGGAGCTCCTGAGTGAAAAGCTGCTGGGCTTCCCAGCTGCTTGCTGAACCCACTTCACACCCACAGGCTTGGTTTTACTTGCAGCCCTCATTAACAGGAGGGGATACTGCACTGAGAGCTGTCATTTGGGTCAAGACAGGGTCCTGCTCTCCCCCTGCAAAAAGAGGGGCTCATGTGCAAGCCCCAGGCTTATCTTGCAGACCATTCGAGGGAGATGGGTAGCACTGCCTCCCCTCCATCTCGTTCAGCACAGCCATGGAACAGCAGAGGAGCACACACTGCCTGGGCATGGTGCACAGGGAGGGTACAAGCACCTGTTTCTTGCGTAGGCTGTAAAACAAGGCTTCCTTCTGCATCCCAAAGCCAACGTAGACCAGAGTACCATGCTCCCAAGGGCAGAATGCAGCCAGGCTGGGTGGGAGGCTGCCAAGACCCTGGAAGGGGAAACCAAAAAGAAACCAAACTGAGGCTAGCTTCTCCAGCCCAACACAACACAGCAGGGAGTAAAGGAGAGCGTAGAGGGGTACCAGCCATTGGGCTGCAGGTGTACAAGCAGCAGAAAATTCGTGTGACATAGGCTGTTTTCTCCCTCTCACACTGCCATCTTAGCCGTGCTCACAGAGAAGAAAGGAGGAGCAACCACACGCTGCCATGGAAACCTGAAGCACGTTGTTTACTGTCACAGGAGTAGGACACACAAGGGTCCAACAGGTTGAATTTCCAGCAGGGCATTATTCCTACATGGGCTCGAAGGCTGGGCTGGATTAATGGATTGGTTTCAACGCAAGCAAATAGAGCCCAGAAGATAAGATTGTTAGTATGGGATGCAGGGTCAGTCCTTCCCAAATTTACTGTGGGGAGACCCGTAACAGCCCAGATGGTGCCTGGGCCTGGGGAAAGCAGGTGGGGCCCAGAAAAGCCCACCTTCCTCTTGCATACTGATGTTGCGTGCACTAAGGGCCAACTCCATGTCCTGTCCCATGCAGAACCCCTCCCTGTTCTAGCAACATCCTCCTGCTCAGCTTTGGCTGGTCTGCAGCCAAAGCGTTCTGCAAAGTACCAGAGATTCAGGGCTGAAGCAGGAGTATTTGGCTCTATTAACAGTCACTGAGCTCCTGGTTCAGGATATTCACACTCATTGCGAGTGTCAATCAGCAGGATGCTCATCATGAGGTCTCTCTTCTGCACACTGCCTGTGCCAGCTCCTGGCTGTGCTCAGTTTCACACAGCGCAGGATTATCAGCTCTGTGAACACAGCTCTTCCTCTTCATGCTCACAAAGTCAGTGCTTCCCAGTGGTTAGGCAGTGCCACACACAGCTCACACTGCCTATCAGCACCTCAAAGGTGCGTGAGCAAGGTATCCCACGAACAGAAGCAGAAGCCATGAAGATCATTTTCCTAAGCAGACTCGCTGTTTGTACCCACCCCTCTCAGAGCCCTGAGGCATCCCTCCCCTCCTGGGTGGCTGAAACAACACGTGTAAACACATTGGACTGAGCTGACAAGATAGTTTCACGTGAGTTTGGATGGGGTTTGGACGCCTCAACATTCCATTTACAGGCAGGGAGAGTGTGCTGAAGGGACTGGGGCTGCATGGTGCTGAGATGGGGACATGAGCATGCGTGGGTGAGGAGCACACTCACCTTGGGGCTGGCAGGAGCAGGGAAGCTAAGCCAGTCGAGGAGCTCACACTTATCCTTCAGCCAGTCAGAGGCCCAAACACTGACCCGCCGGTCCAAGCTGGTAGCCAGCCACAGCTCACCTCCTTCCACCCCAAAGTCATGGTACTATGGAATACAAAAGCGATGTTACAGCTCATGCAGTGCAGAAGCTTTAAAGAAAGCTGCTAGCAAGAACTAGCAGAGGGCATGACTTCATGGGAATACAAGGGATTAATGCCAGGATTAACCTCCTGGATTCTCCTCTCATCTGAGCAGTGCTTAAAGTCATTTATCACAATAAAATAGGACAAGGAAGCAGTGATTGCAGAGCCAGCAGCAAACTCTGGACTGAAAGCCTCGGGAGAAGAGGAGCAAGTGCCTGGCCAGAACAATACAGATCTCTTCCCTTGGACATCTCTTCCCGTGCATCTCCCAGGAGACTGCAGATACGTGTCCTTCACCTAAAGCAGAGGAAGACCTCCTAACTCTGCAATCACCAGGAAAAACAGCCTTGCAGCCTTTTGCGGGTTTTAAAGTCAAGAGAGCTTAGGCAAAGTTACTGTCATCTCAGGAAGCAGCACAAAGGACAAAGAGACTCTCCATGAAGAGAAATAGAAAAACAGATGCTAAAAACACCCCTGCTGTTGCACTAACAAGCCTTCCACCTTCACAGAGGAACCCTACAAAGAACCAGAGACACACACAAGGCCAGGCTACTAAGGAGTGAAGTGGGGATAGCACACCAAGGCTGTTACTGGGGGCACAGGCCAACCCAGGCTGCCCTCAAGGGATGCTGCTCTCAGAGGGCCCCACGCACAGAGAGCCACCAAAGGTTGCCCACTCTCCCAGGCAACCTGCAACACGTGTAGCTTTCCTCCACTGAAGCTATCCCTAAAAAAAAACAACAAGTTACTGGAGCTGCTGGGCCCAAAGCAGAGAGGACAACTGACCCAGCCACGCTGCTGCTCCCTCCCACAGTTGTGCAGTGACACAGGGAGCTTGCTCCCACACACTGCTGGGACACAGAGACAGGTCTTACCTGCTTCCTGATGCACTGGAGGACAGAGATAGGAGAACCTTTGTGGTCAGCGAGGATGCGGATGGTCATTCCGGTGCGAGGGCTGCTGACGGCCACGAGCCCGTCACTGCACCCCGACAGGATCATTTCTCCTGTGGTCAAAGGAGAGAAGGGGATACTTCCTATAGAAGAGTCTGATATCACAGAGCAGCAGTGTCTCAATGCACCTGAAAGGCTGGGAACAGCTGAATTAAGAGCTGGGTAAGATGAGATGTCTCAGGGACACCCACTAAATCACATCCAAATGAGCCAATGCAGCTTGTAAACAAGAAGACAAAAAGGAATATTTGCTGCATCCAAACCACTTGCTTGTATTGCTGCCAATATATCTGCCAAAACCCATTTATCACATGCTCTGCTGACAGGTCTGCCAAAGCTCATTGGTACGAGCTGTCCCTGAGCCCGGGTTTTTGGGTGAGTTGCTGGAGGCAAGGCCTGTGCTTGGGTAACCCTGACAAAACTGAGCTGTGCTCCCCAGACGACATCCCCACTGTTACAACAAGCAACCTCACCATCTGTGGAGTAAGCAATTGCTGTCAGTGCAGTGGCATGGGGGTGCATTTTCAGCTCCATCTCTGTCCTGGAAATGCTGAAGACACGGGTGGTGCCATCACTGTACCCTGCCACTACATGCTGGCTCTTAGCTTCCCACGCAACGTTGGGGTGAGGCTTCCAGGCCAGGCACTGACAGCTCTGCAAAGGAACCAGGGAAGGGACATGATGACAGTGCACACAGCAGGACTGTGCATAGCAAATGCACTAAAGGCTCCACCTGCAAGTATTTCCTCAGCTTCAGGTTGGTCTGTGAGGACACAGCAGTCCTTGCAGTCCAAGGTAGTTAAGACTGCCCCCTCTACCCAGACAAAAAGCCTCACGTGCCATGAACGATTACCTGGTTCAGCACTTGAAACTGTACCACCAGCTCCATTCTGCCCAGGGACCAAACCCTCACACTGCCATCTTCCCCACACGTGGCACAGAGAGTCTCATCAGGACTGAAGGACACCTCGGTCACCTGCCGCAAGGAGGGAGATGGGAAACAGGGGCCCAACCAATGCCACAGCCTGCAGTACATCAGCTCCTCTTCCCCTCCCATCCTCTCAGACTCCTCCAAACATGATGCTCCATACGTAATGAGAAGACAGTTGCTTAATTTTTGTGCTTAGAAGTAACCTGGGGCTGACAGCTAGGCTTCTAATGGAAATGAGTAAACCTAACCACAAAGCTCAACAAGGCACTACACAACATAAATGTAAGTAAAATATCTTCTCCCACTTGAAACCTTCTAGTTTAGACCTTCATGTTTTAGGCGAAGGAAACTCTCCATTACTGCTTCCAGACATTGCAGCACTTCGGAATTAAACCTTAGTGACTCTGCCAGCTGAATTTTCCACTCCAGCAGAAAGAACCACAGCTACTCACAGGCTGAGGCTGATAAACACCTAAGGCTGGAGCAGCTGAGCATGTGAATGCCTGGAGCACAGCCCCTTGGGCACAGGCATCATGCACAACACCCACTGCTCTGCACAGCAAAGTACACCATCCCTGTCCCTCAAACCTTGCTTTTGTGGCCGCTGATGAGCCGAATGCTTGTGCTCTCCAGCCAGTTGATGTACCACAGAGTTCCTGCAGTGGTGCCCACAACTCCCATTTCTAAAGAGTCATCGAAGGCCATGCTGACTATCGTCCCATCCAGGGTGATCTCATGTTCTAGCAGGACAGAGTTAGGTCTGGAGGAAGGGAAGATTCAAAAGAGGGAACGGCTCAGCTGTTGGAACAGACACTGCCTCCTTCAAATGCAATTTTCTAGTATGCACTGTGATGTATTTACAAATCAACAGTTCAGTGAGGGGCTTCCGAATGCTGAACAGTGACTGGTGTTGAATGGAGACCATCGTTGACAGGAGAGAAAGAAAACAGGGTATGCAGTAGCATAAGAGAAAAAACAAAGGCAACATATTTTTGTTAATTCCTCTAAAGGACTTTCCACAAACAACTGACATAAACTCCACCCATTCCCAGCACCGAGAAGGCTGAGCTGTTTTTAGCAAAAAATCCAATAGAAAGAGTCCATGCAGGAAGAGTCAGCAGTGAAGGGATGGAGAGGAGAAACCAAGGACGAAGAGCAGCAGCGTGGCTGTCAGCAGAGCTTACAGGTCCGTGAAGAGCCACCTTTCAGACAGCCCCTGGAGCTGCTCCTCAGGAGCATAGCATGAGGTGGGTGCAAGCAGAGCAGATGCTGCAGCCATGACCTACCTGGCCTCGGGCCCCTTCAGCCTCAGCTCCTGCATGGCCCCCACTGCCCACAGGCGGATGCGCTTCGTGTTGCTGCCGCTCACCAGCCTGCTGCACTGCCACACCAGCACACCTGGGAGGCAAATGGAGGCACCCCTGAGCACCCACTCCCGAATAAAGCCCACAGCTCTCAGCCAACGCCCAGCCCACCAACTCATCAGGCAGGACAGGATGGGCCCGCAGTGGTCTGACACCTGCTCAGAGCCCAGAAGTTGCCTCCCAGCCTCCTCAGCTTTGACAAGGACACCTGGCTCACAGATCAACTGCAACTGGACAGAGAAAGTCAATTTTTCCAAGCACAGCTTGAAATGAGAGGCGTGCAAGCTCAGTACTGCTCACTGCAGGCTTCTATCAGATTTTTTACAGCCCGACACTGGGGGTATTTAGAGTCATAGAATCACCAAGGTTGGAAAACACCTCCAAGATCATCTGGTCCAACCATCCCATGTGCCACCAGTACTTCCCCACTACACCACATCCCTTAGCACCACATTTGCACCCACCAATCTCGCCCTCATCAGCCTCCCACATCATGAAGCAGCAGTTGGTCTCTGTGTCCCACACGCAGACCTGGCCCGAGTTGGTCCCACTGTAAAGAAAGGTGTCGGCCCCATAGCAGAGGGATGTCAGCTCCACCGGCCCTAACAAGTGGGGGGCAGGGACCCGATGAACCTGCACATGAAACAGAAAGGGCAATGAGAATGTGATGCTTAGCTAAAAGAGAAGAAAACCACCTCCTCCCACTCGCAATGCATTCAGCTTGTGCACCAAATACAACTGAAAGCCACTGGCGGCCAGCATCACATGCTCACTAAGAGAGATCATCAGCTCTGGCAAAACTGTGGGGGCAGAGCCTCCATCTCACTCACCAGGGCTTGGAAAAGATGTCAGAAATGCAGAACACAAATGTCAATAGATGATAAAACTGAGATTTACCTTGAGATTAACATCAGCCCCATGCTGCTCCAGCAGCCAAAACATAACTGCTCCCTTCCCCACGCAGGCCATTTCTCTGTGAGAAAAAGGACTGAAAGCCATATCATGGACTGGTTCTGAGATACGAGTCGATGACAGGAGTTCGTAAGTGTAAGTACTCCACAGAGCAATGGTTGGATCATTGTAGTCTCCTAGGTAGAACATGAAAGACAGTAGAAGGAGGGAAACAAGCTGATGGAGCTGTAGGCGTCCCTGTTCATTGCAGGGGACTTGGACTAGATGACCTTTAAAGGTCCCTTCCAACTCAAACAATTTGATATTCTAATTCTGCAGCCTCAGTGCTTTCCTACAATGGCTATCAGCCATCACACACATCGCACACTCATGTCATCCAGTTGTTGTCTCAGGCAGAGGCATGTCTCCTTGCATGCTCAGCAAAATCCTAGAAGTGCTCCAGTGACAGCAAGGGCTCCGTGATGTAACAGGTTGGCAACTGAGTTGAGGATGAGTAGAGCTGGCCCAGCACTTTGTGCTGGAGGCTGTTGCACATCTGGACCTACAGCAGTCTGCAGCTGATGTCTGACTCGCCAACACTGGCCTGGTAGGGATTGCAGCACACAGAGCAGGCTTTCTGCTGTTTCTGCATCTTTTGTAACTCTGGCACACCTCAGCATATGCCCAACACTCCAGAGACACTATGAGCTCAGCTTTGAACTGAGAAACAGAGGTTGCCATTGTCGAGGGCAACACAGAGATGGGAACTGATCTTAATGGAAGCCACCATGTCTGGCTGGCAGCAGGAGGCAGTGGTTGTGGTGATGGCAAGCATCCCCAGCTCTCAGCCTGCACAGCAGGTACCTCATCAGCCTTCCCCAGGCTCCACAAATCAGGGCAGACTTTCAGTTTTTTCCTTCTCTGCAGCCCAGAAAAGAGCTGGAGAAGGAGGGCTCCTCTCCCACGCTGCTCTGCAGAGAGCACAAAGCTCTCTTTCTGTTGAGCAAAGCTTGCTTTTTTTCAAGGGCAGACTCGCCAGCTCGGAGTGAATGTGTCGCCTGCTCCACAGGTCCTCTCTCCTGCAAAACTAGAACTTACTAATTGTGTGTCTGTCCTTTAAATGTCCCCTGTCTAAACAAAACAGACAGCTTGAGTGTCCATCTTGTGCTGGCACCGCCACCTGGCAGGAGGCTCTCAGCATGAAGCCTGGCTACTTCTGTGCAGTTCCAGCTAGGCAACAATAAGAAGTCCAGGAGAAGGCACTTCCCTTTGGATACTATATATAGTAACTGCAAACTATTTGCACGGCCTTAACAAGGACTAGTCAGCCAGAAAAAAGCTGTAACTTTAAGAAAAACGAGCTTACAGGGCAATGAGACCAAACCCAGCACCCATGCCTGGAAAACACAGGGCACATTTTCCCCCACAAAACACTGACAGCTGCTCACTTGGCAAAATACCCCTGTGCTTGTGGTCACTCCCAGGAACACCTGAGGAGATTACACGGTGCATGACCCACTGTGCTGTTTATTAGGCTTCCTGATCCACTTACAGCATCCTCCTCCTCCCACCTGAGCACCCCATGTCTACTCCTGCACCCACAGGGGTACTCACCGACGGTAGCAAGGAACCTGTCATCCCGAGAGTACACCATGACTTGGACTTGTGTCTTGTGGTGGAAAAGACTTGCTGTACAAACCCCATCCTGAGTGTTCCAGATGCAGATCTGACAATGGGAGTCCCCGTCTCTCTTTCCCGAGGCAGAAGCCAGAGCCTAACAGAATGATATGTTGTCACAGAGACTTTGGTAAGTAATTTGAGAACATTTCATTAGTTAGTGCTGGCAACTATTAGACCCAAATTAAAGCCGTGCAGCTGGCAAACAGAAAATTCTGCAAGAAAACTATCACCTGACAGGAGAAGGAAATGGTGGCATCACCCAAAGGGAGGGAGCAGCCTTTGCTGTCACACCGAGCCAGCACAGGGAATAGCTAGGCTCAGAACCCATTGGTTTCATTTCCATAACCCCAGGTCTCCATGCAGAAGGTAAAAGGAGGAAGAGACAAACAGGACTTTAGTCAGTGATATTCCTTTAACCTGAAGTGATGGAGACAAAACACAGCCCTGGCCAAGCAGAAGCCTCTCCTACCTGGGCATCGTGGCTGACAGCAAGCGTAGAGATCTCCTCGACGTGACCAAACCAGTGATTCTGTGACCCTGAGTGCAGATCTTCAACCACGATGACACAGCCACACGTGTAGGCGAAGAAACCTAGCAGAGAATGAGCAGATGGGATGTTTTCCTGTAAAGGCTTTGCGTACAGCACCTGCCACAACTCACATCACAGATCAGTGAAATTATTTTTTTAAGTAATACGTAAAAGCTGTCTCTCCTACATAGCCCCTGCAGCACCCTTCCTATTGGCTGGGCATGGAGCAAAGCAAATCTCACTTCCCCTAACCAAAGCAAAGCTGCTGGGCATCACACCAGCTTGGAGAAAGGAGCTGAGATGGGACTCCCTGGCAGACAACTGAAGCCTGATGCTGTCCCTGTCCGTTCACCAGTAGCAAAGAGGGATTACTGGGCTTTGTCAGCACAAAGAATCACTGTGGTAACGCAAAGATCCCAACCCAACAGCTGGAAGAACAGACCTCAGCTCAGTGTGAGTGCAGACAGCGAGGACTCACACACCTTCCAGCACTGTGGGCCCTTCCCCATACCTGTGTCCGGGTCCCACACCATATTCCCTCTGCCGTTCCCATTGTAGCCAATCACCGTTTTCAGCTTCAAGACTTCACTGCCAGCTGGAGGAGATAAGAAACTCTGCAAGAAAAACAGACACGGGCTTTAAGTGAGCTCTGGGAGGATGGGCTGGGCAGGTACAGTGAGGACACACGTAAGAAAAGCATGCATGCAAGCACACGCATCCAACTCACACATACAATACACACAGTCATGCTCATGCAATTCAAATTCAGCATTATCAGAGGATCCGGAACGAAAGGGCACACGTGTATTCAAAAGGGAAACTGCACCACCACAGCCAGGCACAGATGCTTTCACAGACAGGGCACAGAACAGGCTGGCAGCAGTTCCCCATCCGACCAGCAGCTGCTAATCCTGCTGGGCAGGAGTTTGGGGGGTTTTGCTGACTTGGTGATGTACTCTGTAGGAACACAGTGAGCCGTGGGGGGGCAGAGGAGGGAACTAAGGATGCAAGATGAAGCTTAGGGAAAGGTTGAGTTAAGTTTCTGTTTTATTATCGCTCTGTTTATTAACAGAGCAGGAGCTGTGCCTTAGCTACCTTCTCTACACCCGATGGATTGCCTTCCCCAGCCTGCTTTGCCAATGCATCTGCTTGCAAATATGTGCGTGTGATGAATCACCACTGCTCGCTTGTCTTTCACTTTCAGTAGCACAAAAGCCATTTCCATTGCCTTTGAATGAAAACGTATGCAGATTTTCTGAACAGAAAACAACTGAGCTCAACTCACTTCTTTGTTAGTCTGGAAAGAGCAGCATGCAGAGAAGAAAGGTGGACTAAGGGTTTCTGTTTGGACATCAGGCCCGGGGGTGCATTTCACCAAAGAACAAAGATCAGTAACAATTCTGAAAAGCCACCTTGCCCAGCCCCCAAATGTCTCATTGTCCCCTGTCCAAGCAGCCAGCACAGCTCTCACCTGGGGGAGCACAGAGGCCTTAAAGCGAGGAGTGAAATGCCGGTAGGAATCCGGGCGGACGCAGCACTGGGACTTGGGACTTTTGGTCTCCTTTCTGGGTTCTGCCATGCAAAGAAGAAAACGGTGCTTATGTGATGCTGCTGCTCATGGGAATGGCTTGGGATCAGCAGCCATGCTGTGGCTTGCCTGTTGTGATACTGTGTGTGTGCATATACACTCACACATGGGAGAGGAAAATCCTGACAGAACCACACATGCTCCTGTGTGACAGTGTGAGTGGCTGCAGGAAAAGCACCAGCTTTCCAGGAGCAAAGGAAGAATACCCATCCCCCCCATCACCCCACTCAGCCATGCTCCAAACAGCCTAAAGGCATCCATGCTGCACACATCACTGCAAAGCATAAGTCACGCAGCCAGAGAGACATCTCTAACCAGAGCAGGGGCACAGCTTTATGTTGAAGCTTTCCAGCAAATCCTGCCTGGGGCTGAGTGCTGGCAGCAGCGTGCTTCTGGCAGCTCGCCACACGCTGCTGGAGCTTTGAGGCTGTGCCTCTATTAATAGAGGTACTGGGAGCTTTAATTTCAGCTGGCTTTAACAGAACGTGCCACTTAGAGATGATATGGGCTCCAAGCTGGAGAGGGGCTTCTGGCACATGTAGCAGCAGCAGGGAAAGAGCCAGGCAAACAAGCAGACTTGGGGCCCAGCATGAGAATCCCTTAACACTGACACTAACCATCACATCTGGGACAAAGAAGGGATCTGAGGAGCACACCTGGTGGTGTGCTGAGTGCTACTCTGGGACCGTCTGTACTGCATTTACAGCAATCTTTCTTTGCTTTTCAGGGACAGACCAAGCTGCCATGCAGGATACACGCTGTGCCCCAAGGAGCCAAGGTCTGGGATAGATGGAGATGAACCCAAGTTACCACTTGCTGATGGTGCAGGAGGCCTGCAGCTCTCCGGCCTCACTTTGGGTCTCACAATGATAAGCTCCTTGCTCCTGGCTGGCTCTGCCACGAGAACCGAGGTGTCTCTGCCTTCATTTGCCACCACCCTGCCAGGCAGACAGTCCTCCTCCTCTCTGTCTGACTCCGAGAAAGTACCTGAAGAGAAAGAATAGCAGGACAGAACCGACTGCATCCTCCAGGCCTGCTTCACATGTGACTGACCCTCCGATGTCTGGTAGTGGCATTCTGCTCGGTGTCACAACCCATCAGTTAGGGTGGAGGGCAAAGCAGACATTTCCTTCTGGGTATGTCCAACAAGGTGTTTACCACTGCCCTCACAGAAGCTGTGCCAGCAGCTCAGCGTTTGGAGTTGCAGCAGTGCTGAACCCCCACACCTCTGGTTAGCTTTGTTCACGTTAGAAGCAAAGTGCAGACTGCTCTGCAGGAAGGGGATGAGGGGCAGAGACAGCTCTGAGGACACCAGAGAACTAAGCAAGGAGCTTTTTGCAAAGTAAGATCAACTTCCCCCTTTCCTGCAAGGAATCCCTCTTACTTTGACACCCCGCTAGGGGGGCAGAGCTGACATCCAGACATGGCGGTGAGGACAACAGTGGAAGAGGAATTGTCTGCCGAGGTACATCAGACACATCCTTTAGCTTCTCAGAGCTCTTTTCTGTGAGAATAAAAAGCTTTGTGTAACACCCTTTGCCCCTTAAAACCTCTCCTCTTCCCGGGGTGATAATGGTGATGGCTCCAAGCTCCGGCCCAGGAGGAGCCGTTTCTGCTCCATCATTCAAGGGAAGGACACAGAGGGGGGACAGCGAGGCCAGAAAGAAGACAGAAGAGATAGAGGCAGGAGGCCAGGGGCAGGGAAAGACAGAAGGCAAAGGCTGAGCAACCTACCAGGAAACCCAGAGTCACTCTGCTCAGACCATCTCCTCCTTGGCAGACTCTCACTGAGAGGTGCTAGTTAACTGGAGACTGCCAATGGGACTAATTAGCCAGTTACCCAATACTACCTGACTATCCTACTGAGGGAAAGAAGCAAAATCCATTTCCCCAACCCAGTGCCAGAAAAAGCAGCTGTGGGAGAGCTGCTGACCAGAGCAATCAGGGCAGCAAGCAAATTTACCTGCTGCCGGCAGCAGAGGGGACTTGGAGGAACGAGCCCTGGGAAGGTAACAAGAGCAGTGTTACACCGAGAGGGGCTGCAGGAAGGGGAAGCAGAGAGCTAACACGGCACTTACAGGGCTGGGGGAGACCCCTCTGCAGGCAGAGCTAGGAAATCCCAGAGGAAGATGGCATCTCCAACACTGATGACGTGCTGCTGGTCCGGGGTGAAGGCCACCTGGTGCACAGGCTCTGAGTGGCCAATGTACACCTGGGAGAGAGAGCATCATGAATTCCATCACTGCTCTGTCAGACAGGACTGTGGCTGCCACACTGTGGTTCCCTGCAAGCCCAGGGAAGGATGCTTCTGCCCACACTCCTTGGCAGAGGATCATCACAGAGAGCAGCAGCACGCAGTGCTCAAACCTAGAGTTCAACTCAAACACACTGGCCCAAACCACACATCTGCTACTATCTCCCAGGGATTCAGAAATGCTTTACCTGACAGATCAGGGGAACACCACCCCCCTTCCCAACCTGAGGGCAGTACCTGGAAGTTGACGTCGAAGCGCATCCGATAGTCCCACACTTTGATAACCTTGTCACCAGCAGTGAGCAGGTACCTGGCATCCTTACTCAGTGCCAAAGAAGAACAGGACAACTTGTGCACGGGGGACACCTGAGGACAGGGCACAGAACCAGCAACATTAATTGAGTTCTCTCTCACTATCAACAAGTTACACACTTCTTTATCAACAAGAAATGTCAGGTCAGCTGGACAAAGATAAGGGGAATGCTTTTGGCCTCTGGTGAAGTTTAAAGGAGACAGAGATGCCCAGCATTCCTGAGAAAGGTCTGCTCCCTCTTCTTTGTCCTTCTGTTTCTCCAGGAGTGTGGAGTCCACTGACACACCATGGGGTCTGGACAGATCCACCACGAGGCACTCAGATTTCAGAACTTAAGGGGATCACTTGGGTATTTCACTAGCCCACCTGTGAGATAAGTTAACCAGCCCCCCACCACCTGCCCACTGCAGCATAATGATTCAGGTTTCACATCTTTACTCTTCAGCAAGAGGGCAGGAGTGTGGCAGTATGGGCAAGCTCAGGCTCACTCTGAGCAAGACCACGCTGTGATACCCACGTGCTCACCACTCATGTTTTTCTTGAAGTGCCCAAGCCCCACATGAGGTGATCTCTCAGACACGAATTTCATAGTGCCCCACCTCTCGCACCAGCCGTCCTGTTTTTGCATCAAGCACAAGGATTCTGTTGGAAGAAGTGGACACCAGGAGCTCTCCTTGCCATGCAGGAGCAAAGCAGATTCTCACTGCAGCATCCAAGGCCGTGCTGTTTGAATCAAGGATGCTGATGTCCACCCTCAGCAGCTGTGAAACAAGAAGCTGCTGAAGAAATATCCAGAAGCAAACACTGGGGAAGACTCAGGAACAGCTGCTGGGCAGGCACTGGGGCTGCTCCGGTGACTCTCCTAACACAAAGCTATAGAGCTCCCCACACCCTGGCTGGTGAGGCCCTCCCCAACCCTTGGCCTATCTCAGGTCCTGCTGGTACCTCATCCAGTGAGCAGGCCTCCATCACGGTCACAACGTACTTGGAGGGCCCCACGAAGGCCAGGAGTTGGCTGTCCCCACTGAGCACCAAAGCATCAGCACCACTGCCAGCATCCCGGGCCACGACGTTACCTGAAGGCCACAGTGAGAGAGAGAGAGAGGGTGAGCAATTCCTTGTGTTCATTCCACCACCAGAATTCCTCTGCTGTGTCCCGTGGCCAGGCAGTGAGTGTGGGTCCCGAGCCAAAACTTGGCACTGACAATTGCAGCACTGACACCAAACTTTGGGGATTCTGGACAAATTGCCACACCTCTCAGCCCCTATTCTTTCTCCACACCCACGAGGGGCAGGAGCTCTTTGTACGATGCACTTTACAACACAGCTCCCCTTCCCTGCCCAAGCTTCCCAGTGCTGTTTATTTCAAGGAATAAACACAAATGATGCAGCTCTGAGTGGGCTGAGCCTGGTTTGATGTCTGTGCTACTAAAAAGATTGGAGGGGTAAAAAGAAAAAGGCCCCAGGGACCTACCCAGGACTCTCAGGACTTGGCTTTTCTGCGCCACACAGCTGTAAAGAGCCAGAGTTCCCTGCAAACAGGAGCTGAACATAAAGTTGCCATCTGGAGAAAAGGTGAGCCCAGCAATCCGAGTGCGGTGCTGCCTGAAAGAAGGCGGAAAAGGTGAAACAGCTGACAACAAAAAAAGCCACAGAACAGCATAGCAGCATCAAGTGCAACACTGTGAAGGACCCAGGGGAGCTGAATAACTGGGGACAAATGGAGAACCACCAGCACGTCCATGCTTACAGCAGTGCAGGGCTGCTGCTGGATGGGACCAGCTCCATCCCCACTTGGAGCAACCCACCTCCTGTGCTGAGGCTCACCAGAGCTCCCTGCTCATCCAGCCTCTAGGAGAACCCCTTTCCTACCACCAGCAGCTGTCAGAGGGCACACAAAGCCCTTAGTGCTGCCACAGATTGGCACATGAGAACTGTCAAGCCCCAGGAAAGCAATTTTCCCACCTCTGCAGCTACCAGCAGGGCTCCTGCCACAACACTCATGGTTAGAACCCCTCCTGCACCGCTGCAGCTCTCACCACTTACTTGTGCTCTGCCAGCAGGTCAGAGGCAGTCAGGCTGAAGGTCCTCACCACACCACTGTCAAAGCCACAGGCGAGGATCCGCTGGGTGGGGTGGAAGGACACGGCACACGGCATCTCATCAGCAGCCGTGAAGTCATAGAGCTGCAGGGAAAACACAGCATGGGCACAAAGCTGGAAGGAGCTGTGCCACAGCAGCCACACAGAACGGCCTCAGAGCTCCACCACTACGGTCGCACAACAGAACTCTGATCCTTCCTGCTTGCAGCCAAAGCCCAGTGAAGTCCTGGGCCTTTGGGCATCTAGATAAAGCCTTTGGGAACTGTGCTTCTTGTTAAAAGCACTATTCACAAGGTGAAGGAAAAGAAAACAAATTAGACTGCTTTATTTAATTACACCTTCAGAAACTAAGACTCTGAGAACTCCAGGCTCCAGAAGGACTGCTTGCCCACGGTACACCCCCTCCTGGAAGGACATTTAAGGGCTCTTAAACCACGCAGCTTTGACAACTCTCCCCCACCTGCTGCATGGACACGAGGTCCCACACCCGGATGGTGTTATCCTGAGACACCGTTGCCATCTGCTTCCACACTCCCTCCACAGAGAAGGCCAAAATGGAATCCTCGTGGGAGCGCATCAGGGTGCTGTAGCCCCGGGTCTGGATGTCCAGGTAGCCCAGGTTCCCAGCTGCAGTCGTGCACAGGACTTTGTGGCCGTCAGGGCTGATGCAGACAGAGCTCACCGGCGCCTCGTGCTCTGGGGGAGACACAGCACTCAGCACAGCCCCACAGAAAGAGCACAGCACCTGCAGCACAGCTGCAAAACCAGATGTATACTTGGGCAAGTAATGCACGTACGAATAAACTTCCCACATGATCTCAAGATTGAGTGCTTGCAGGTTTGAGCTCAGAGATAAATTAGTCTCTGCCCTTTCTAGCAGTCCCTGGGCTCTGCTGTTATGGTGACTGTTTCGAAAAGAGTGAAGAACAGCTTGACTTCTCCCCTAATTTTTCACGGATGGATGAGCTGTGGGTACAAGGGCACAGAAATGAAGATGTTCTCCCCCAGGCCCCTCCTGCCTCATCCCTAGGAGTTACAAGAACGAACAGGAATAAACAGTCACTCATGTAAATTATTTCCAAGACAGTCACCCCCGGTGACAGCAGGTGGAAAAAATGCCCTCATTCTTACGAGTTACTTTAGGAGATGTCAGAGTGGGGGCTTTGCTTCCCAGCAGCAGGCTGGTGCAGCGTGGAGGTGGGAAGAACAGCTCACCTGCTTCGAGGACAACAGCAGAGAAGTCCAGTGGCCACAGCCGCAGGTAGCCATCCACAGAGCCCGTGGCACACAAGGTCGAGGAGATGCTGATACTGTTTATAGCAATGCCAGGGCCTGGGAAAACAAAAACCACCACTTTGTTGTATGCTGGTAGAAACGTGAAGACTCAGAGGGAGGGTTCTCCTGTCCAAGAGCTGTGCCGGCAGCCAGAAACCCCGTGCTCTGGGTTAATTAGCTCCACTCGCCAAAGCAAAACACACACCAAGTTTTAAGAGAGCAGTGACACTTGAAAGTGAATTCTTCCTGCTGTTAAAATTAATGGATGGGCTGAAAGCTGTACCACTCAAAACACAGCATCAAAGGTTTCCCAAACACCTCGCACAGGCTGAGCAATGAAAAAAAACCAAACCCAGATTCATCCTTTCATTGATCTGCTTCGCTTTCCCACATCACTACATTAAGAATCTCATCAGCAAATTCAGACCCCTGTTCCACGTTTCTAAAAGCAGTGCTTCTCTGAAAGTGCAATCAGCACCGAAAACGCTCAAATCCTTTCTTAAAACGATCCTTTGCTGCATTATTTGTGGTGCTTAAGGGGAAAACAGCCGGCTAGCAATGACCTCACCAACCCCAAGCAAGCTTCAGCAGCAGGCAGACAGCTGCTTTGTGTCACCAGGGCTCAGATCTACTCCCCGTGCCCACCTACCTGCCCCGTCCTGCAGCTGTGCAGGCAGCAGCCGCCGTGCACCCCGGACACAGACGTTCTTGTAGTCCACCTCCAGGACATGGCCACTCCTGCTGCAGACAAAGCTGGAAAGGAAAGAAACACCTGCTCCAGTTCCCAAGAGTTAAAAGGAACCGTGTGGATGTCCTACAGTAAGAATCCTGGTTTATGGGGTGTTACTGTGCAGAAGTAACAGTGCAGGTTTAGAGGGGAGGCACACAGTAACCCATTCAGATGGAATAGAAATGTCAGGCTAGGGTCGTGTAGGGGCCTTTCCACAAACCCACAGCCAAGACAGCAAAGGAAGAATCTGAAAGGTTGGAAAAGACCTCTAAGGTCACCAGGTCCAACCCCAACCTGTCCCCACTGCCCACGTCCCTCAGTGCCACATCCCCACAGCTCTGCAACACCTCCAGGGACGTTGACTCTCACACCTCCCTGGGCAGCAGTGCCACTGCATCACTGCTCTTTCTGAGAAACTGCTCCTGATATCCAATCCAACAATCACAGCATCCTTTTTTATTCCCTGCCCCTTTGAAATACTGAGCAGAAAACAAGCCGAAAGCTCAGCACAGACTTCAGTCCAGGACGCAGCCCTCAGAGAGGGCAGGAGCACGGCTGGGCCCGCTCGGAGCTGCGTGTGGCAGCAGCAGAGGTCTGCTTTGATGATTAAAACAAAGCAGCAAAGCACAAAAGCCATTCGTTTGTACCTCAGAGCATTTGCACCCCACCTCAGGTCACCGCACGTGGCAACACATCCACGTGGCAGGAGTGAGGACCCATGGCTTGCGTACTCGCTGGGGAAGCAGAGCCTGCTGAGGATGGGAGAAGCTCCCAGGGGGGAGCCAAGCACAGTGCCCCGGGGACAGGAGGAGGCTGCAGCCCCATCCTTACAGCGTGCGGTCGTCGGGATCGCGTGCAGCTGAGTGCCCCTCCTCGAAGGCCAGGTCGGTGAAGTCCAGCGCGTGGTACTCGCCCAGGTTGATGGGACAGGAGCGCAGCGCTCCGCCCCGCACCCGCCACAGCCTCACGCTGTCCCGGCCGCACGACACCATCCTGTCACATCAGAGATGGGGTAAGGAATGGAAAGACGACAAACTTTGCTCCTGCAAGCCCAAATCGTGGAACCACTGCGTGGTTGGTTAGGAAGGGACCTCACAGACCATCTGGTTTCATGCCAAGGGCTGTGCCCACCTCCCACCCCCCCCAGCTCAGGCTGCACAGGGCTGTGGGCATCTTCAGAGATGGGCATCCACAGCTCTGGGCAGCAGTGCCAGAGCCTCACTGCACTCTGAGTAAAGAATTTCATTCTAAGATCTAACCCAATTCTTTCTTCTAGTTTAAAACCCTCCCCTCTTATCCTATCACTATGAGACCATGTAAAAGTCGCCCTCCATCAGGTTTACAAGCTCCCTTTAAACGGCCGCAGTACCTTGAGCACTCCACAGCCATGCCCAAACTGCTGCTGCCTGCATGTTTTCTTTGCACCCTACCTGGTATCATCAAAAAAAGCAATCTTCAAGGTCTGGATGTCCACATCCGTGTGTGCTTTGGCCAGCACCAGCACCTCTCCACCACGACTCACCTGGGCAGTGTTCCACACCACCACCACCTGAAAGGGAGACAGCACAGTAGAGCAGCTGAAAATGGAAACCTTGGCAGAGGAAGAGCTTTTCAGCAGAACACAACAGCTGCACAGCCTGGGGATTGCTCTGCAGCTGGTAACAAAATAGAAGGAGGGAAAGATCTTCTCATGCAGAGGGTTCAGGACAGTCCAAGCAGCTCAGCAAAGCCTCACTGCAGTGTGTTTGCCTGGCAACTGCAATTACAGGTCCTAAATCTGGGGCTAACTGGCACTGGGGCTCAAATTTGGGAAAGAAAATACACAAACTCTGCTCTCTGAGTTGGAAGAGCTGCACCACAGCTGAGATGATCCACAAGATCTGGAGGTTGCAAGTCTGCTGCCCTCCTCCTTGTAGCATGCTGCTCAGCTCCAGCATAGCTTGCCCATGGTGCCAAGCCATGTAGCAAAGCAGTAACAGTGCCTGTGGCCTCAGAGTATGGCCAGGACCTCCCCACCTCATGGAGTGGTCCCTGCAGGTCTCTGAGTGTGGGGATGGACAGGAATATGGAAAGGTCACCCAAAGCCAAGGAGACAACCACAGAGGACAGGCAGGTGATCCAGCACTCTGCTCTGAGTCAGGTTGGATCCAGCACAGCCTGCAGCATCACCCCAGCAGTGCTCCTGGGCAGCCCATGGGCATCTCCCCAGCTGTGGGTCTCCAGCTCCCAGCCGAGTTGTGGAACACTGCCTCATGCTGGGAAAAAGCTGGAGCAATCCTGAGGCTGTTTTGTTTTTTTCCTGCAGGCAGTCAGCAGTGGCACAGCTAATTGCTGCCAACAAGGGATTGTTGGGTGAAAACAGTTGCACTGATAAAGCCCCAAAAAACAGTTTTATTTTTGACTGCTACGTGTGGGATCTGCGTCATACTCCAGCTACATCAGTGGGTGGCAGCTTCAGCACCCAGCACCCTTCCAGCACACAATGTCTGCAATGCCCAGAATGGAAGAATTAAACCCCGCATCTGTCTGCTTGCCCTTCGTGCTACAAAAGATGTATTTTGGGTTTCAGTCGGTGCTCAATCTCCCGATTCAATTCCCACTCCTCAGTTAGGTGCTCGCAGGGCTTCCAGCACAAGGTGCTTTGTGAGCACGTGTCCCTCAGCCAGGCGATGCCGTGCCTGAGCTCACAGCGATCCCCGCAGGACAAAAGCAGAATCCTCCTGGCCTGGCTGTCAGCTGAGAGCCAGCGAACCCACAGCAGTGCTCTGTCTGCACAACAGCTCAAGGAACAGCCCTCCCACACCACTTGCTCAGCAGGGCAGGGGAAATGCCATAAAACAAATATCACATCTCACCGTTTTGCCGTGCCTATCCTTTCCAACGCCGCAGAGAACGGCTCCGCTGTAGGAAAAGCTGCAAGAACCAGGGGGACAACTGGTGAGGGGCTGCACCCCGAACCCAAGCTGGGAGACGAGTGCAGGATGCGGGGAGACAGTGAGTGCTGAGCTGTGCTGGGGGAGCAGCCAGCAGGCCTGCTGAGAAACGCAGGGAGCTGATGGAGAGCTGTAATTCACCCCTGCTTTATCACACAGCTGCCATGTTGCAACACCTGCCAGCTGCAATTACAGGCCCTAAATACCAGGGCTGCCTGGTGATAGGGCTCAAGTTTGGCATAGAAAACACACAGTGGGAACCCCATTTTCTGGGCTGCACTGGGGCTGAGCACACGTCTCCTCCAGGGCTGGCACCTACCTGAGAGACACGAGGGTCCGCACGTGGGTTTGGAACACGGCCAGGCAGCTGCCCTTGGGGAAGTCCCAGAGACGCAGCACGCCCCGGGGACCCGCCTGAGCTGAGGCCAGCAGGGTGCTGCTCCCATTGAACGCCAGCGCCGACACCTGTGGGACATCAGAGAGCTGGGACAGGAGCAGCCAGAAGCGACTGCGTGCCTTCAGAAGGAAACCACATCTACCTTATCCGTGTGCCCAGTGAAGAACCTCTGCTCACCAGTCTGAATCTGCAGGGTTACTATCACTGCGTGGCACGGGTAGACCACTGCAGAGCTGTTCTGAGTCCACAGCGCCTGCAGGGGCGAGATGAGATGAGGTGAGATGAGGTGAGGTGAGATGTCACAGGGACCACAGGCTGGAGACAGAGGCCTCGTAAACACGCAGCAGACTTGGAGACACACTGCATACGTGCAGGAGAGCAAACTGCTTCCCCCTGCAGCACGTATGCTCCTATCAGCAAAGGGAAACCAAGAGCGAGACGATGTTCTCATTAGCTCAGTGTGCAGACTGTGTAATACACACAGCCAATATGGGGGAGGCAGATTTTGGCAGAGCCCTGAACTGGACAAACCCCAAAGACCCCTTCTTTATGAGTAACGCCTCAAGACACGACACTTCTTTTCCAGACACCAACAGAGTGGCACTCAAGGCAGAATTCGTTCAAAGGCAGAAGCCAGGAGATCTAAATGGCCCACACCACTTCTGATCTCTGCCACTGTAACAGCAGGATGCCCGTGCACAAACACAGCCTCGTGCCCATTTGTCACAGGGCCATTTTCCCCAGCAAAAAATGTTCCAGAAGCGTGGTGCCTGTTGGCCCTTCACTCCTCTGAGAAAGCAGCATGGGGTTACAGAGAAGATCACACAGCTGCCCGAGGTACTGACCCACTTGGTGCTGCAGCCTCCAAAGCCAATCACCTTCCTCAGCTTCAGGATTGGATCTGGTAAGAAGCTCTGGAAAAAAAAAGNACAGGCTGGAGACAGAGGCCTCGTAAACACGCAGCAGACTTGGAGACACACTGCATACGTGCAGGAGAGCAAACTGCTTCCCCCTGCAGCACGTATGCTCCTATCAGCAAAGGGAAACCAAGAGCGAGACGATGTTCTCATTAGCTCAGTGTGCAGACTGTGTAATACACACAGCCAATATGGGGGAGGCAGATTTTGGCAGAGCCCTGAACTGGACAAACCCCAAAGACCCCTTCTTTATGAGTAACGCCTCAAGACACGACACTTCTTTTCCAGACACCAACAGAGTGGCTCTCAAGGCAGAATTTGTTCAAAGGCAGAAGCCAGGAGATCTAAATGGCCCACACCACTTCTGATCTCTGCCACTGTAACAGCACGATGCCCGTGCACAAACACAGCCTCGTGCCCATTTGTCACAGGGCCATTTTCCCCAGCAAAAAATGTTCCAGAAGCGTGGTGCCTGTTGGCCCTTCACTCCTCTGAGAAAGCAGCATGGGGTTACAGAGAAGATCACACAGCTGCCCGAGGTACTGACCCACTTGGTGCTGCAGCCTCCAAAGCCAATCACCTTCCTCAGCTTCAGGATTGGATCTGGTAAGAAGCTCTGGAAAAAAAAAGTCAGAACGGGATGAGGGCAGCTTGACGCTGCTCTGCCACAGTGCTTTGATCACTGGGCCTCACTGTCACCATTTCTTAGCTCTGTGTGGCACAGGGACAGCTCTGCTTTCTCTCCAAGGGGCAGCTTTTATTCATCCCAGGAGAAGTCAGATCTGGAAGGCAGAGGGGCCAGTGCACTGCCTTACCCTGCAGCAAGAGGTTCTCCCACTGGCTGGTGCATCTGCTCCAGGGTCCTTCCTCTGCACACCCTGCACAGATGGACAACACAAGTGCCTTGGTGTCAGTGCATTCAAACACAGCATCTTCCTTTCAAGACACACAGACAGGTGTTGAATGAGAATGGACAGCCAGAATAAAAATAATGCCAACAAAAGTGTTCTGTAGCATTAACCCAAAGTCCAGTGCAAAGCTTGTGTTCCCTCTGTTGTTCCTGTGAGGCTCAAAGCCATCAGCCACAAGTGTACCTGGAGGGCCCAGAGACATCCCCAGCAGTGCCAGCCCCACAGCAGTGTAAGGGCAAATGAGCAAAGCTGGGGGGTGCCAGGGCTCCATGTGCCCAGCACAGTCTGGGCAGATGAAGCAAGGTGCAGGGCAGAGATTGGTGTCTGGCAAAACCCAGTGCTGTGAACATGTGGCTCACAGGGAGCCCTGACACATGCAGGAAGCAAAAGCTCACGTCCCAAGCAGCACAGCTCCTCTCCTCTTAGCCAAAGTGTCCCACCACCAAAGCCCCAAAAAGTGGGGAAATGGAAAGAAAAAACCACAACCACTCTGTCGGGACACAGGGCTGCTGCATCCCCTGCCTGCTCACTCACCTCTTCTGAGCCTGCACATGTACCATGGGCAGCTCGCTTGCTCCTCTGGTGTGCATACACGTGGATACCACCATCACTGACAGTCGGGGAGCGCCCGGAGTCCCCCAGAACATGCAGCATCCCATCCTCTGTGTCCCGGTCCCCAGCACGCAGGGCCTCTGGGGCTGCCAGGTGAACCTCAGGAATGCTTTCTGCAGCTGCAGGGCACCGGTGTGGCACCTGGGAAAGAGCAATGCCCTGGGCATGGCTCAGCCCTGCCAGCACCCAGCACCCACTGCCAGGGTAGAGACAGGGGGACACTGGTGTCACTCCTGAATGGTTCTGCTCCTCCCCAAGTCCTTCAGTCTCCAGTCCCCATTTCCTATCTTTAATTGGAAGACTAACGTATCCACTGCTCAGCTGAGATGGGGGTGGATGTCTACAGATTACAGAGCTGTTGGCATTTCTCTCTTCTCTACTCTTGCTATGCCAGAGTGAACCACTGAGTTATTAACTGTGGGCTTTGGGTCAAGAAACCATGGCCAGATCAGGCTGCAAATGACAACAGCAGCTTCTACATCCTACGTACAGAAACTAAAGGAGAAGACGAGGGGAAAAAAACTCCCTGTGAGGCAGAAAAGAGTCATACCCTCCATCCATAGCACACTTACAGCTTTGGGACCGGTGATCTGCTGGACGAGGGACAGCCGCTCACGAACCGCTTTGGTGAGTGTCACTGACTGGGGCAGCTGGCAGAGGAGCTCCTCTGAGGTGTGGCCACCTGGGAGACAGAGGAAAGGGCTGGGATCTTCAGAACCCTCTGCCCTGCTAGCTACCTACTGCACAGAGGGATTATAGAATGATTAAGATTGGAAAAGACCTCTCAGATCACAGAGCTGAACCCCAACCCTATCCACTATGCCCACTGTGCCATGTCCTTCAGTGCCACACCTCCGTGGCTCTGTAGCACCTCCAGGGATGGTGACCTCAGCACCCCCCTGGGCATCACCACTCTTTCTGAGAAAAATTTTTTCCCCATATCCAACCTGAACCAGCCCTGGAAGCAAAGAGCCACAGCACTCAGCTGCTGATGGAGCCTAGAAAGGTGTGGGGATGAATTGCAATGGAAAATCCATCTGGGTCCCCTGGTTCTACGCTCACTGGAACTACCACAGCAGATGCACATCAGATATAATACGCTTTGGATTTGCTGCCCTGGTTAGAAGGGAAAGGACTGACCCCAGGAGGCTCACTGAGGGCTGTTTTCTCAATGCCCTATAACAGCTATAAAAGCAGCCCACCATACAGCTTCTTTAGTAATTTATCCAATTTCCCAACCAAGAAACATCTTTGCTCTGGCTGTCTGAGCACTCCCAAACAGCAAACACGGGTACTTCAGCTGACCCACGCCAGCCCCAGCTTCTAGCAGCTCTCCCAGCACGGACCATGCAAAGCACTCTGATGAGCCCCAGAGGTGCTACTCAAACACAAGTGTGTCCCACCCGCTGTCCCCAGCCATCCCACCTGCTGCAGGACTGGAGCAGCTCCCCTGGATGGAGTCGTACGGCAGCCTGGAGCCATCAGGTGGGAACCTGAGCAAAATCAGAAGGCACCACATAACCTGGACTCTGCACAGGCATGCAGGATCTCACAGTACCCTATGTCTGGCACAGAAGCTGTACTCAAGAGCAGGTTTTGTTCACTTCCCCCTACAAGACTCCTCCTTTTGCCCCCATGAGCAAATCTGTCGTTCCTTAGCCAGCTTTACCCATCACACACTGACCTGCCCCTGGGAGCAGGGCTCTGAAGCTCTGTGGTGCCAACAGTACCTGATGTAGTCATAGTGGTCGTGCCACTTCTCCCCCTTGGGCACTGGGAAGGCCATGTCCCGTGGCATTGGAGCTGCCCCGATGCAGGCCGGGCTGGCACGGCGGGACCCGGACAGCGTCACTCCTGGTGGCAAAGGAGACAGAAGGCTCTGCAAGGAGCTGCCTGAAATCAGCTTCCAGCAGGACACAATTCCTCCCCTTAGGGGCAGCAAAAACACAAAGGCTACAACTGAAGTACTGTAATGTTGAACAACGAATGAACCTTTGTGCCCTGAAACTCTCAACTTCCAAAGACAAACCAAAAGGACAGACCCCTGGCGTGAAGTCATAAACCCCCCAGGGCCAGGATTCACTTCATTTCTCTTATTTTCTTTATTTCTGTGTGATTTGTGCTAGGGCTCTGCTCCGATTTTCCTCTCTTCCTTCCTTGATGTAGCTGTAATTTCACAACAGCCTTCGCTACACAGCAAACCTCTGGAGCCTTTCCCTGCATGCAGTGTCTCCAAGTCCCAGCAGCAGGCCAGCGAGTTTGGGCAGGATTCCAGCACATACCAGCAAATCAGAAATGAAGGTTTTAACTGAGTAACTCCGCCACAGGGAGCAGGTGGATAAAGAAAGCATGCTGGAACATCTCGGGATTTCATAGGCAAAAAAAACAAACAACAACGGAGTGCATGGGCACAGCCCTGGGAGAGGTTTGGTAAGGCCCTTTTCCTCCCTATAAAATACTAACTTTGGTAAGATACTGAACATTTTTCTACTCCTGCTGTTCCAGCTGGAAAATGAGAAGACAATTTCCTCTCCAGAGAGGTCAGGAGGCTGCATCCACTGCTGCACGTGGAACCTGCCCACGTCACCCTGAGCATTTCTCCCCTTCTGCTTCCTATGGCTGCTGCACTACAGCCAGCCCAGTGTTTGCCACAGGCATGTTCCCATGCTAAGAATTCAAGCTGCTCAGTCAGAAGCAGTGGCCCTGCTGCACTTCTGGCTCTGAAATCAGTTTTCAGAACATTGGGGGTACAACCAGGCTTGGTTTAAACCTCGCAGGGTCTCGGCTCCCCACCTGGCTCAAACAGCAAGTCGCTGGTGCAGATGTTTTTTACCAGCAGGTTGGAGCAGAGCTTGATGCTCTTCAGGTGGCTGTACCGCCGGCTCAGGTACAGGGAGAGCACATAGTGCAGGTCAAGCACCAGGCACGTCCAGCGTGTGTCAGCAGGGGCTGCTCCCACCAGGTCTGCAGACAAAGAACCTTCACAGACACCAGGAGACACGAGGTGGGTGGCACACACATGGCACAGCTGTGCCCCATCTGTACTGTCACCACTCTGCTCCTCCACCCACGCTGCCAGTCTGGGGCTGTGCTGTGCTAGTCTGGCTGCAGCAGTGCCACCATGCTCGGTGCACCAAGTCTTCTTCCCTCTGAGCCCCAACCTCCCAGCCCCCCAGGGTCCCTCTGCAGCACAAAGAAAGGAAGAGGCCCCCAACCCCTCCACGCCTCAAGTGAAAACTATTGACTGCTCAATATCTCCCCCCAGTTTCAACCTCTGTGCTCCCAGCTAGCACAGATGTGAGATCAGGAAACTCACTTCACCCACTGCTGTGAGCTGCAGGAGGGATGTGGGGGCTCCCCCTCAAGTTTCCTGCACCCACACCACCCCGCTTCTAAACCTCACTGATTTTCTAATAACTCCCTCTGGCCACCTCTTACCTCTCCTGGAAGCCGTGGCCGTGCTGTCGTGCAGCAAGCCCCTGGCTGCCCCACAGATGAAGGGGAACTGGAGCCATGTGGCCGTGGATTTGAACTCCCTGAACAGGTTGGAGAAGGAGACACGCACCACCAGGTTCTCCTGGGGACAGAGGTACATCATTCATCCTACAGGTTGGGATTGGGAGGGACCTCCCAGCCCTCCCAGCTTTCCTGTAAGCCCCCCTTAGGAACTAGACAGCAGCCCCAGCAGCTCCCACACTGACCCCAAAGAAGCACAGGGCTCTGCTCCCTCCTCAAACCCCTTCTGCAGCTCCCATCGGGGACCTCATCCCCTCGGGATGCCCACCCCACATCTCCACGCACCTCGGTGGCCACATCCAAGTGCACCACGAAGTATTTGCGGGGCAGGGGCCGGAACAGCAGGTAGAGGTAACGGCCACACAGCCCCAGAGACTGGGAGCTGGTGCGGGGCAGCTGCAGGTAGTTGCTGGCAGGGATGGAGCCCCGGATGCGGTACACGGTCCCTTTCAGTGTCTTGTCCTGTGGGAGTGCAGGGTCACAGGGCTCTGCCGCCCACCCTGGGCAGGGGACAGCCCCGGTACCTCTGTTACCATCACGGTGGTGACATCCCCCTCTTTGGCGGAGCGTTTCCATTCCTCCACGTGGAAGTGCTTGAAGACGTTCAGGTAGGGGCTCTGCCACGCTGCAGAGACGTGGTGCGTGGAGGACACAACGCAGGGGACACCACGACATCATCGTGACCCCCTTCCAACCATCCCAGCGTTGTGTCACCACCCCCACTGCCCCAGCACCCCCACCTCCCGGTGCCCCCCAGCCCTATCCCAGTCCTTCCAGCCCCATCCTGGTGCTCCCCAGCCCTGTGCCAGTTCTCTTCCCGCCTTGTCCCCGTGTGACCCACTGCCTCCCAAGCACTCTCCACTAGGTCTGTCCTGGTGTATCCCAGTGCCCCTGATCCCCCCAGCCCTGCCCCGGTGTCCCCAAACCCCTCCAGCCTTATCTCCACGTGTCCCAGTGCCCCAGGAGCCCCATTCCCCCCCAGTCTTATCACACTGGACCCCAGTTTCCCCATTCCGCCTTCACCATCCCTTATCCCACCGTGTATTTACGTCCCCATC